>JAQQSE010000195.1:600000-967794 GCA_035772565.1 Antheraea assamensis | reverse complement strand
ATTATTAGCGGTACAAACTAGACTTTTTCTTCATGTGTTAACAGCATATATAGATATATTATCTGTATTTGTTTTTTTTATATAGTAAAATTTGTATTGAGTATAGTACAATATAGTAAATTCAGGAGCATCACGTACGAACAAATAGGTCATAAATAACGTTTCGACACTTTGATGCTATGGAAAAAGTGTCTATTTCTAAATATTTATTGACGTACTAAATATCTCTAAGAATCTTCAATAAGAACAACAAATATGTAAAAAAATCGGTTAGAAACCAAAAAGGTAAAAAGGGTATGGATGATGTCTGTTTTTTTTAGCGTTCTGTTTAATTTTTTAGCCTTATATTAATATATATCCATATAAGATAACAAACAATATGTAATCGGTCCGAGTATTTGGTTACTGCATTTTTGATTCCAAGACAAGTTCTGTACATTGTATGCTGGACGGTGGACGTAACTTGTGTCAGATTAATCGCGGCACAAAAATACACGGGTGCGCACCCATTGTTTCTATAGGTTGCTGTGTTTACCATCAGACACAGTGTCTTGATGAAACTGTGCCACAATTATAAAACAATAACCAAAAAATGCATGGTATTATAATATTTCGTGTGTCTAAGTGCCTGTATGCTTAAGCTACAGCTTCGTAGTAAGCGTGGTAGTAACATAGCGGTTTTTGCTACAACCTTTAAAAGCTACACGGAGAACCAGTAAAAATCTAACAATGTATTCTTTCCTATATTAAGCTTCTATACATTTGTAAACAAATTGATCTTATGTATGATTGTCCTCGGTTATAATTAAACTATATTTGAATTAATTAAGACCATCTATAATGTATAAAAAGCCGAGGAACAGTCATAATATTACTTCAAAGCTGATACACAACATGACATGTCTATTGTTGACAGCATCCACGCCCTTGTTCACGTGAAAACGACTCTTCTTATTTCGTGGGGCAGTGCACTATAAGCCCTCGGATCTCTTTTCCAAGGAAGCTATGGAGCTATGGCGTGGAGCCCACGATGTATTGGTGATTTCAAACTCGGAGAAATCCACAGTTCTATATTTTCTCACATACGGAGTATACAAGAACACGTCCTTACTACAAGGATATTCCTCAGATTTAGGTTTCCCACAATGTTTTCTTTACCGATTTAAATAAGTAAATGTACGGGAATTCCGAAAAATTCTTTGGTACATGCCGCCGGAGTTCGGACCTGTGTACGTACTTGAGATTTATATTCCACTAATCAAAACCATTCGACTATGACGACTTAATTATACACGATTCAAATGTAGCTTAATTATTCTACTTACAAAAGGTTCATCAAACAGGTACTGTCTTTTCGAAGATTATTTACAAGCACAACTTTTTCATCTTCATCAACTGTCGTTGTTTCTTTTTATGAAGTCATTTTTATTTAACTTAGTAACACGTAATATAATTAGTACGGACCTTTTTGCATAAGGCCGTGTTAGCCATGCTCATCCTTCGGTTGAGGCGGCGAACCGAGAGCGTTAACACATACGGAGGACACACATTTACGGTCGGGATGCGCCTCGTTCAGGCGTCGCGTCGCTGACCTGTGCGACGTGCGTGCTATAATTGTACGACCTGCTTTACATGGCGCAAGTATAAAACGCTACACGGCTTTCAGATCAATATAAATAAATTACTTTCTTTTTTACCTAACTATCCAGATGGAAGGTCGTGTTTTTGGCACATTTTTGGTTATGGGAATGTAAAACATTTTTTTTTACATTTCTTTTATCGGAATAACTAAAAAAAAAACAGTAATGTTTTTGCTATTAGGCGTTTTTTTGCGTCTATTTATAAATATTTTTGTACTTTCGTTTGATATAAAAGCATAGAACTGAAGTATGTTTAGTAAACACATTTTAAAAGGGTTATTGAATAATACAATATGGAGTTTAATGACGCCTGGTAATATTTTTTTAACGACTAACTTATATCTGGAGTAATACTTATAGAACCTTCTGGAAAAATATATTTGTTTATACTCATAGCAAGAAATAAATATATGTTTATTTTAAATGTGATATTAAATGAAATATAATACTTGTATTAGACGTGACGAAATGTTTTAAATATTTTATTACGTAGATATGTCATATATCTCGTGACATTTGTAAATTTTTGTCAAGTACTCTCACTCTGACATCAAAGAAATATAAACATATTATGACGTTGACCTAATTAATGTATAAATTTATATATATAAATAATATATAAATTTTATATAACACCTATAAATTATATTATTTTTTACAAAAATACTGCATACTAAGTATAAAAAATCGCTTGTCATTTACGTTTTAACCCACAATACCTTCCATGCGTTGGTTTTGTTAAAGCCCCTTTTGTGATTAATTAGGTTGTAATATTCACTTCAATTGTTTCGACCTAACTTTTTAAAGCTCTATAATCGTACCTAAGCGTATTTTCAGTCTCGTGACTACAACCACCGCTTATTAAACACGTGACCAAGCAAAAATTCGTGTAATATTTTGAAATTTGAGAGTTGACCTAATTTTAGAAAGGTGTTTTTTTTTTATTTTATATATTTTAGAGTTTAACTACAATCTCAACTAACGTTAAATGATGATGGCGTCCACGATGGGAAACACGCTAAACGTAGAGACGTAGAGAAGGCGGGGCATGGGCTCTCAAGTATACATATCACAATACACCTTTATGAGTTTAGCAATATGGTTTGAGGGTGGAGTAGGTAACCAGGCAGGCCTTAGAAAACTCGTCACGATATTTTCCTTTATCGAAAGCTCCGGTTCATTTACAAGGAGTCGAACCTACGTCGATCGAGCCAGGGTCCGAACAAAGGTACCCATTAAAAACCTCTAAACGTACTGGAAAAAAAGTGAGATAAGGGCGAGAAGAAGAATAATCGTTTCATTTACCTTCGAAAATAAATTTCGTATACAAAAGTAATAAACGACATAATCATATCGGGCATCACTGAAACACAAGACTGAAAACGAAACGTACGTAATACATTTCTCACACTAAAGAATCATATTCTCGAAAATATCATTACTCGACTCGACGTACCATGAAATACGTCTTGAATGACTCGGCACAAGGAGCGAACTCTTAAAAACTTCGAGCATGTGATACATCAAAAGCTATACTAATAGCTAAGCTACACTTATTGTATTGTTGATTTTTTTTTTGTAAACTGGTTTTTCTCATTAAATAAAATCATAATACTTAGGCTTAGAACTTATTAATGTAACTATTAATGTTGTGTTAATGTAGATTTAATCTATCTCCTTCGAGAACGATACTATATTTTTGGATGAAAGTACTATATATCATTTTCTGTATACTTGACATTTTTCATACAAAATATCATTGATTGGTTGAGTAATTAAGGTGTAAAGAGTAACAACAAAAACATTAACAAATAATGTTATAGTTAACATTGGTCAGGATACAATTTTAATTATTTTCGATAATACCAGCAATTAAATGACCAAATGTGTAATATCGTAGTATATAATCATCAAAATTCCATTGAAACATGTTTTTTTAACTACGGTGTGATCGATTTACCAAACAAAAATAGTTTAAAAGTGATAAAATCCCCTTTTAAAATTACTTTTCAACAACGATATCTCGCAATACGTACACAGTTTACGTTTTTTTTTTTGTAAATTTTACGAAATTTCATTTAGTCAGTTCAGTTTTATTCTGCTACTCCTACTATTATTATTGGTTCAATAGTAAGAAAATATACATAATATTATTTCCTGTTTACATTCATCGTAAAGTTTTTCTAATAAGTAATCAAATCAATAAATGCTACGGGTATTGACATTCTATATCTTTTTTGTTATTCGTTCATAAAATATGTTATCGAATCACATACATATCCTCAGTCTTTGAACAACAATGTAAGATTGATTGAAAACATCACTCCATTCAACAGTTCTTCTCTATATCCGATAAATCTAGTAGTGTTTTGTCAGGTTCTTGTATATTTCATTAAACCATCTCAACCCCATAACTAATTTAATAACATTGTAGGTGGTAGATCTACGCTGAAGCTATTACTGGTTTCAGGATGAATGGGTCGGCTCGCCTGGGGTAGTACCACCCTCTCACAGAAAACCGACGTGAAGTAACAGTGCTTGCACTGTTGCGTTTCGTTCGGCGAGTGAGAGCGCCGAAGGCCCACATATATTAAAAGGCCGGCAACGCACTTGCGACTCCCCTGGTGTTGCTAGTGTCTATGGACGGCGGTGATCACTTATCATCAGGTGACCCACCTGTTCGTTTGCCCCCTATAAAATAAAAATAAAAACTAAGCTAAAGTGTCTCAGCGATAGTCACGCATAGCATATCATGGTGTGCAACAAAGTCATGCAAAACTCGTCCTGCAAGAAACGAGCCGCATCCGTTGTAATATTTTATCCCCGCGCTCAGCTCGTCCAAATCATGGTGCCTTCTCAACAGTGATTTGATGATATTGCACTTTGACGAACGGCAGACTTAGGGATACTCGGGACAGGGGGAAAAAAAAAAGAAAAACAAGATGGATGATTCTCCGCGAACAAACGATGGCAGTCTCACCGGGAACCCTATCGTACATATTATATACCCTCTTTTCATAAGTGTTTCAGATAAAAGTGAGAGGATATGAAGTTTTCCATATGGTCCGCGTTACAGAGCTTTTATGCTGATTAAAGTGTTCCGTTATTATTTTTCTTGTCAAACGTGTGTGTATTCTTTTCATACATTTCTTTATTATAGTACTCATGTGTCGTATATTATTACTCTATGTATATTGTTTCGAGGACTGTTGCTGTGCAGGCGAACAAATTTTTATTCTCATGAATTTACTTTATCTGTTCGCACTGGGTTTGTCTGTCAAGAGTAGGACTATTCACTTACAAAAAAGACGCCGGGATACCTTGTTTTTAATATCTTAAGTACAATTTTCTAAAAAAATCTTGAAATCTATTCAAAGTTATGAGGTTTCTAATATAAACATTACCTACCTGTCAGTTCCGACTGCCATTGGCTTGTACTCTTGGATGTCCATATCATCCACGTACTGAGAAAAATCTGTAAAGACATACATATATAAAAATAAAATTTACATCATCATCATCATCATCTTACCCTTATCGCACTAAGTAGGGCACGGCACAACATGTTTTCCTTTTCCACTCTCCTCTGTCAGATGTCACCTCAATATTCACACTTTTTATACACATATCGTTTTTCACACAATCCATCCATACCTTTTTCGGTCTTCCTCTACTCCTATATCCGTCCACTTTCAAACTCAAAACTTTTCTTGTTACATGACTTTCATCTCTTCTCATAATATGCCCGTACCATGCTAACCTACTACTCCTCAACTTCTCTGTCACTGGTGCTATTTTCAAACTTCCTCTGATATACTCATTCTTAATCTTATCCATTCTTGTTACACTACACATCCATCTTAACATTCGCATTTCTGCCACATGTAATATTTTCTCATCCGTCTCTTTCGTAGACCAGCACTCGGATCCATATAACACGGCTGGTCTTATTAAAAATAAAATTTACATATTAGCTTTATATTATATAACCGATGTGCAATATTCGTTTTATTCATAACTAGTTATTGCTCGCGACTTCGCTCGTGCTAGCGTAGATTATCGCCTATACCTCGGGACAATACTTTCTTCTAGATAACAAGGTACCCTATATCCCTATCTGTGCTCATACGATTTTTTATAATAATCGATTGAGTAGTTAAGATAAGAAGAGGCAACAAACAGATATTTATCATTAAGAGTTACACGACAAATAATTCTTTATAAATTTCATTCGTAACCTTACTATTTACAAGATAGCTTAAACATAAATAAATACAATAAAGACAATAGTAATTATATTAGAACAGATTTAAATTCATTATTAGTTAGTTACCTATTGGTTTTCAATTTCGACCCGAGGGTAAAATTCGCCACTGTTTTGCATTCAAAACACGGTGCCCTCGCTCTTCGCTGTGCGATTATCGAGTCTCGGCATGACAAATCACACGCTCTACAATAGCCACAGATTAAATAATAATTTATATAACCAAAAACGGACTGATTCAATGATACGTATTTTTTTTTTTTTTTGGGTTTTTTCTTTTTCATCTTCCCACAGAAGGTAAATTTCCATTACTAATTACTGACTCTACTGACATTATTAACAACTAGCTCAGAAACATGTCAACACGGCACAAACTATTGGAGCTAGAGCCGTGAGAAATTGCATACCAACTTTAAATGAGGACTGAAGAATAAATTTTTGAAATCAAATCCAACAAAGATGGTGGAAAAGGAGGTGAAGTTTTATATGAAAATCCGTCATTTTCCCATCGACCAATTATTGTTTTATGGACATAAATATCCAATATGAAAACAATCTTAAATTATTTGAAATCTATCAAAATTAAAATCAGAAATACTTTATTCAGTTTAGGCCCTGAGAAGACGCTTATAAACGTCAAAACTACCACCGGTTCGGAAAACAACCCAATCATCGAGAAGGAACGGATAAGAAACTCGATCTGGTTTATCTTTTCATCAAACATATTGTAACTCATATTCTTAAAATATAATTATAAACATAGGTACATATAATTACATTCGGTTTTGTTACGGTTACATACACAGAGAGGGCGTCATTTCCAGACGTGACCATCGTTCACATATTGATCCATCCCCCATAATAGCCTTTAGACATTAAAACCTGCTTGACATGGTGCTTGAAGTTAGTCTCTAGTCGTATCTATCTATATAATATAGTATCAAGTTCTATACGTGCTATTTATATTGTTTATTTTAATTATTATTTGTTGCAATCAATACTTGGGTTATAGTATTCTCAAGTCTCGTATTCTCCATATAACCTACCAATATCATAAATATCAGTTAACACGTTCCGCGCTAAACCATTCTTGCTTGACATGTCGTTCAGGTCCTTTCATATTTTCATTAAAAAAATGACATTTTATCATATATATTGATAACATCAGTATATAATTAATTATTTCGTTTTCAGTAGTCATCACATCGTCTACCACCGGTGGTGCACGTGGCATAAAGGTCAAGTTTAACGTTTAAGCAATAATGGCTAAGTTGTCAGTGCGTTCGGACATAGCGTCGAAGGACGTAGGTTCGAATCCTAGCAACTACTAAGTCGGAGTTTTCGGTGAAGGAAAACATCGTGATGAAACCATGGCATGGTGGTAGGGCTTTCAAGTCCGCCTGGCTAGCTACCAGCCTCAAGTTCAAAATCTGTCACCGAGCACCTGTCGGTGTGTTCCGGCAGCTGCACTTGAGAGCCAGTCTCCCTTTAGGTTAAGCGTCACTGACCATCTGCGACCACATCATCATTTAACATCAGATGAGATTGTGGTCAAACGCTAACCTATAAAGTATAAAAAAAACGTATACCACCGGTGGTGGTACACGTAGTACTAAATGCGTTAAACAGTACACTAGTTAATCTGCTCATTCGCGTACTATTAACAAGAGTCTCTTAAATATATATCACAGATTAAAATTTCGCACAACAAAAGAGTTATTATTAAGTTAAGATTCTTACGTAGCTTATTATGGCTTTGGACAACTACTAATACCAAAGTACCAAGAACCGGATCCCAATATTTAGACACTTGTAGCGCCGCGTATTATACATATGTGAAACTGGGACGTACCGCTAATGTAAATATAAATATACAATTACAAATAAATGTAAATTAAATGAACTATTTGTAGGTGGTAGAGCTACGCTAAAGCTATTACTGGTTTCAGCATGAATGGGTTGGCTCGCCCGGGGTAGTACCACCCTCTCACAGAAAACCGACGTGAAGTAACAGTGCTTGCACTGTTGCGTTTCGTCCGGCCAGTGAGAGCGCCGGAGGCCCACATATATTAAAAGGCCGGCAACGCACTTGCGACTCCCCTGGTGTTGCTAGTGTCTATGGACGGCGGTGATCACTTATCATCAGGTGACCGACCTGTTCGTTTGCCCCCTATAATATATAAAAAAATAAAACTATTAAATACCATCAATGCTTAAGGCAGTTGGGAGTTTTCGATTCAAATAATCTTCACATGCGACTATTCAAGTAATATCTGTACAAATACCGCTCGAAATAGCTCATATGATAGTTCGAAAATTGTTCTTATCACTGTAGGTCTTTAGCGATGACATAAGGTAATTTTATGGGCTGAATTACTTTATCATTATTTCATTTCTACTTTATGCCTGTCACGACTAGTAGCACGAAACATATTTGCGAAATGCTTATTATTAAGCGTCGAGCATAAAGATTATCCAGAATAATCTGACAGTCTAAAACTTTTGGAAATACGCACGAGGCAAATTGGTGGTGACATGTCTGCTCTCCATTTAAGAATTTAAATAATTTCGGTAGTTCCTGATATAAACAAAAAAGATTATAAAATAAAACTCAACCTGTATAAAAATAAAATAAAGCTATGTTATTCGTTTGAAGTAACTATAATATGTTGTCCTGAATTTTGTCTAATTATTATTTTGTACTTACTAATAGGAAAAACGACACGAATAATAGAAAAAATAAATTTAGCGACATCTGTTGTGAAAAAATGATACTAACACTAAATGTCACTTCTCACGCAATACGTACATGTCCTCCTTACTTTTACTTTGTTAATAACTTTTTTTGAGCTGTGGAGTTTTTGGCGGGATCTTAGTCTGTCATGTAGTGGTTTTTATATTTTATTCATAATCTTGTGTTATTAGACTCTATATTTTGTAATATTGGTGGTGTTTTACGTAATATAATTCGGTTATTATGCACAAGTGAAGTGGATGGGAAATAATACCACGGAGCATGCATTCTCAGATGCCACCAAAACTCCATGGAAAGTTCTAACAAGGAAACCACCATCTTGTTAGAACATTATAATTATCACAAGACACTTACTTGGCAAAATCTTGTTACTTGACACTGGCTAGTGCACAAACCGTGACGGAGCCAAAAAATAAAGAAGAAGAAGAAGAACTTTTTTTGAATAAATTTAGCGACATCTGTTGTGAAAAAACTAAAATTTGACTATAGCTAACTTCAGGGTATCGGTTTTTCGTGACGAAGTGCGCACGCATCGTAAAACTTTATCGTATAACTTAAAAAAAAAGTGTAATGATATGTAATAAATACTCTGAGAAGTACTCTATGTGTGAATAAAGGGATCGTCACAATCTGTTTAGCCTTATTGGTGATTAGCCCGGATAAACAACCACGTAAAACACTTTATTCATATGTATAGAACTAAAAATAATAATTATTGTTCCTTTTACTTGTATGTGATTTAATTTTAATCAGCCAGCTATTAGAACCAATCAACGTTTAGAATTATGAATAATTGAAGCTCTTCCATTTCTGGACATCAGACGCAGTCGGAGAGCGAGATTCGTCGCTGTTTAGTATTCGAAACACGATGTTTTCCCACACCGTTCGAACAACCAGCACGTGGATGGAAGGACAAATCGCTTGCACCATGCTGGCCACAGACTAAATTAATATTGACATCCGACTAGCAGTCAACAGATTGAATTGAAAATAGATTAAATCGTAGAATCATTATTATGTGCTAAATAAATGTGTACAGTTATAGCCGACATGTGATTTAGCATATCGCGCGTCGAGGAGAAGAGTGAGATGTCCGATTAAGATCACCTTCGTTATACTGTGCGATAGAGAAAACTGAAACAGGCTGATCTCAACCGAGCATCTTACTCTTCTCGCCGACATAATAAATCAAATGCCGGATATTATATATTGAATACAATCTGGCAATTGGGAGTAATTTTTTAAAACGATTAATCTGTAATATAAGTATATCGGGAGAGTTGCAAATTGAAATATATGTTAGAGTCTCATAATATTGTCCAATTTGGGTAATGACAATAAACTGTAAGCCTTTTTCTTCCTGTTGCAAGATTGTTCTCTCGTCCGTTAACAGTAGAAAGTATTTAAGTGAATGCATTAAGCGGGTTAAATGTTTCACTTAATTTACCCAAAAACATTTAAAAGGTCTATAATAATAATAATCATCACTACATATTATAAAACAAAGTCGTCCGCCGCGTCTGTCTGTCTGGATGTTCGTGATAAACTCAAAACCTACTGGATATATTGTAATTCGATCTTCACCAATAGATAGAGTAATTCACGGGGAAGGTTTAGGTACATAATTTGTCAAGGTTTTTTTTTGTAAATTGGTTGAAATATAATAATAATTGTTAAAAGAATCGGGTAAAGTCAAGCCGCTTGGGAGCTTTCATCGAAAACGCTGCCTAATCCCTTTGAGATATAACAAAATAATGCATACTCAGATATTCTTCTTTTATAGATCTACAAAAATATCTACGATGGCAATATACCTATCTTTTTAGGACAGCTTACTATACCCATCTATCTTCTAATAATGGTCACATACAATGAGGTAATTAGAAGGCTATTTAAACGGATACAGTATTAATCCTTATCAAATAATATACATTTGTTATCTTAAGCATTTCATGCACATAAGTATATATTTTTTATTATCAGGGCAGGACACCGTCTACCGGGCCTGCTAGTATATAATAATAAATAACGCTTTATAAAGTAAATCGTTTATAATATGAGCAAACAGATGTCGATAATTAAGAAGCCTGAGTGAAAGTGTGTTGCGCGTGTAGGCGTGCGAGAGTGATGCCTAAGGTGCGGGTGGTCGGAGTGAGTCGCCTCATCCAGGGCTCGTGAGATGCGTCCGCCGGGCCTGCTAGTATATAATATAATTAAAATTTAACAATGACATAGTTAATAAACATCGAGTGACGTCATGAACAACGATACAAATCTTTTGTAATCAATGTAAAATCACTAGTATAATAAGTATAACTATACTGATATGATAAATTTCAACAGATTTATCGTATGTAACATCACGTGATAACCCTTACGGGTAGAGTAATTACCATACAAAGTGTATGTCAGAAGTTGCACTAAGCGTGAACGAAGCGTGCCCTGTGCCGCGGAGACCAAAGGTATGAAAAATTGTAAAACACTGTTGAAACCGCCATGGATACAGATTTTGTTTTTCTCTGACATCAATTAGAAATAAAACTACATATTTTAGACTGAATAATATTATTTATCTAACTCGCATGTCGTCATACAATAATAATACAGAAAAGTTACGCCACAAACCTAAAAAAATAAATGGCAGCATCAGTTTCAAATCAAAGTATAAAGTGCTTAAGTAACAAAGACACCTGCCTCACTCAGATTCGAAACAAAAAGAAACTTGGCACGGCTAAAATTATAACAGATGGCAGATAATCAATCTTATGTACTATTTTTCATAATTTCCAAGTAAATAATTTCGCATCACTCGTGAGAGATTGGCGGAGTGAAGCGGGCGACGGAGAGGTAGATGGTAACGAATGGGACAGATTTTGCATAATTAAAAAGGGGTCATTTAGATGATTACTCGTTACCGTGACTAATGACCTGTTGGCAGCTTCGATATTTTCAACGCGGCATCGTTATTCCCGGTGTGTCCTGCTTTAAAAGCAATAAATATAAATTTAGCACGATTGCTTGGGGATATAAATGATTTGATTTCTTCTATCTTTGTATACCATTTCTTTCTTTATATTGTGTTATCAAACAAAAATTTTATTTTCATTGTTAAATATTCTATATATATATTTTTTTTATATTATAGGGGGCAAACGAACAGGTGGGTCACCTGATGGTAAGTGATCACCGCCGTCCATAGACACTAGCAACACCAGGGGAGTCGCAAGTGCGTTGCCGGCCTTTTAAATATGTGGGCCTCCGGCGCTCTCACTGACCGAACGAAACGCAACAGTGCAAGCACTGTTACTTCACGTCGGTTTTCTGTGAGAGGGTGGTACTACCCCGGGCGAGCCGACCCATTCATGCTGAAACCGGTAAAAGCTTCAGCGTAGCTCTACCACCTAGTATATTTATATGTATATATACATAGTATAAGATATATATAATAATAAGATAACGATGTATATCACATATATATGTATATATATATGTATAGTTTAAGAGTAACTATATATCAACTCATATATCAACGCATAAATCAAACTACTGGGGCTATGAATGTGAAAATTTGCGTGCAGGTTCCTTTGACATTATAGGTGAATATTAAGAAAGGATTTTGTCCAACTCAACTCATAAGGGCGTGAAAAAGGGGACGAAAATTCATAAGAAAATTCGTTATTTTTCCATCAGTCTGTTATGCCTTTATATATATTAGTAATTATTTAATGGTTGAAATCCGATAGTTCCTTCATTTACCAAATAAATTATTGTCAACACAAGTTATCTTATATTGTTACTTAAAAGCGATTACTGTATTTTAAGCACTAAAGTTAAACTGCTGAATTTTCATAAAACATATAATTTCGGTAATTGTTTTTAGTATATCAAATTGATTAATATATGACGGTTCAGGTAAATGATTGCAACTGAATATTTAGGCAGTAAGTTTTACTAAATTAATAAAAGTCATTCTAAAACCTGCCCAGAGAATACACCTATAATTGAACCTATAAAACCATGGAAATCGGCTCAGTAGTTATAGCCATACTAACGGACATACAGACACAGAGACGTTGTCTTTTATAATGTATATAGTGCAGTATATATACTTGTATATCTACGAGAGAATATAAATTCACTCGTATTCCTGTACAAGTCATTTTTGTGATACACAATAAGTTATGAATGCTAAATAGACCTTTGATGTCAGACATTAAATTATAAAGTTATAAATTGCAAGCACAAAGCTTGTCATATTGAATCGTGACCTTTTTTTTTTTTTTTTTTTTTTTTTTTTTTTTTTTTTTTTTTTTTTACGTGGGGAAAATCCGTAACGGATACCCACCCCGTCGGGCAGCGGGGGGTGGGTTATGTCCGAGTTCCACGGACTAAAAACCCCACGGTGCCTCACACACCTATTGGGCCGGGGAGCAGGAACTGCTAATGGCATTACTTCTGCTCCCCGACAGGTGTCGGCCCCTCAACAGGGGCCCCGTCTGCGGTCTGAGGGGTCAAAATGGCAGACCCCTCAGGGGGGGGAGGGTGTTAAGCCCCCCCCGACGAACTGTGGGAGTCGCTCGGCACAAGCGCCTCCACCACGCGGGCCTGTGCAGTTTAACTCTGCTCAGGGCGACGGACGTGCCCGCCCGTCCCGTCGCCCACAGGCCCTTTTTACGGCGGCATGAGGTCGTCGCCGACCCGTCGCCGCCGTGTTCGTCGACCGCGGGAGGGGAGCCGGGTGGTCCGCTCCCTCTCCCTCTCCGCCGCCTCCTTCGCGAGCATGACTCGCTCGCAGTACGAGGCGACGGAGATCCACCCGGCCTCGCTCTCGACCATCTTGACGATGACGGTCGAGAGCGAGAGGTCCGGGCCTATGGCCGCGACGAGCTCGCGACGTGGCTCGTTCCAGGCGGCACACTCCTCAAGAGTGTGCTGCGCACGATCTTCTGCGCAGCCACAATGATGGCACCCTGGCGTTGGCTCCCGGCCGATACGACACAGGTAGCTGCCGAAGCAGCCGTGCCCCGACAGCACCTGTGTCAGCCGGAAGCTCAGGGTGCCATGCCGCCTGGTGAGCCATTCAGCCAAAACCGGCCGAATGGCTCCTATGGTAGCCACGCCCGAGCTCGGTCGCTCAAGTCGTCGTTCCCATTCCTCGATGACTAGGACCTGGTGGAGCTGGGACCGGAGCACCTCGATTTGCCGAGGTGCGAGTCTCCGGCCCCGCTCCAGCGCCTCCACGCGTCGTTGATACAGAGACGCGTGGGCTCTCGCTTCCAGGTCCCAGGGTGGGGATCCGGCTAGAAGGGAGGCCGCCTCGAAGGAGATCGTGCGGTACCCGCGGATGGCCCTGACGGCCATCGCGCGCTGCGGTCTTCGCAGCTGGGCGCTGCCAACGGCCGTCAGGCCACACGCCCATGCGGGTGCCCCGTATAGGGCCATGGACCGCACGACCCCTAGGTACAACTTTCGGCAGGCGGAGTTGGGCCCCCCCAAGTTGGGAATCAGACGGGCTAACGCGCCCGCCGCTCCCATTAAACGGGGGGCCAGCTGCCGGAAGTGTCCCACGAACGTCCATCGACTGTCGAGGAGGAGGCCGAGATACCTCATACTCGACCCGACAGCGATGGACTCGCCTCCCACGACGATCTGGGACCCTGCGGGTGGCGCATTTCGAGGCCCGTGAAAAAACAGGGCCTCGGTTTTACTAAGCGCCACCTCTAGTCCCAGACGCCGGATCCTACCGACGACTTGAGCGACTCCTGCTGTTCCCAGGATCGCGGCCGCGCGGTGCGTCTTCCCCCGGGATAACACTAAAGTGTCGTCAGCATAACAAACTATGCTGACGCCCCGGAGGAGCACACCGCGCAACACCCAATTGTATCCGATGTTCCACAGGAGGGGGCCCAGGACAGACCCCTGCGGAACACCGGATACCACGTCTCGCCGACTCAACCTCCCTCCCTGACCCGGGAAGGTGACGTACCTCTCGCAGAGGTACGCCCCGACTACGCGGCGGAGGTAGCGAGGCACTCCATGATACCGGAGTGCCTCTTCGATACAGGCCCAGGGCAAGGTGTTAAAGGCGTTGGCGATGTCAAGCGACACCGCCAAAACCACCTCACCCCGGGCAAATGCTTCCTCCGCCTGGATTTTAACTGACATCACCGCATCAACGGTGGAGCGCCCCTGACGGAAACCGAACTGGTTATCCGCCAGGTCCGGCCCCACTCCTGTTAAGTGCCGGACGAGGCGGCCTGCGATTATTCGCTCGCAGAGCTTTGCCGCCTCGTCCAACAGCACTATGGGCCGGTAGGCGGACGGACTGTCCGCCTGGCGCCCCTCCTTCTTCAGCAGGACTAAACGGCCGGTTTTCCAGATGGTCGGAAACCGGCCCTGCTGAAGCGATGCGGTGACGATCCGCAGTAGTCGGGGCTCGAGGGCCTCGTAAGCCAGGACCCAGATTCGGCCAGGTATGCCGTCGGGTCCTGGGGCGGTGTTTTTCGCCTGAAGGCGTTTCACCGCCGCCCTCGACTCTTCCCGGGTCACCTCGGGGACCACGTCGTCCTCGCCGCAGCCAGCCGCGTTGGGCGTGGGCGGAGCCATCGTGGGAGGCATATGCTCTGTCCTTGAAGGGAACAGAGCAGCCAGAATCTCGTGGAGGAGATCTGGCTCGAGACTCTGGGTTACCGGGGGGCCGCCCTGGCGTAGTTTACCGCGTACTACGCGGTAAGGGCGCCCCCACGGATCCCGACTGAGCGTCTCGAGCATCTCCTCCCGAGCAAGGGTCTTTCCTTGCTCTATGGCTCTACGGAGCGCCAATCTGGCTGCTCTGTACCCCTCGTAGAGCTCGGCCTCCCTTGCGGACGTGACCTGCGAGCGGCCCCGCCTGCGTCGCTGACGGGTGTACTGGCGACGGACCGCCGTGCACGCTACGCGCAACTGCGCGATTTCGGCGGTCCACCAGTACACCTGACGCTTGGCGGGGATCGGCCCCCTAATCCGGGGCATCGCCGCATCGCAGATTTTCGTCACGTCCGCTCGGAGTGACTCCGCCTCCAGGTCGACGTCGGCAGGTCTGTCCGGTGACTCTCCTGTCACCCAGGCCTGCACGACGACGGCCTCCTGAAGCGCCTCGATGTTTAAGCGCTTCAGGGCCCAACGCGGTCCTTCCGCCACGGGGGTCCTACGGGCTGGTCCGTCCGAGGTCTGGGTGGAGACGTCGAACCGTATGTAACGATGGTCCGACAACGTCTCCACCCCCTCAAGGACTCTCCAGCCCCGAACACGGCGTGCTAGAGCAGGGCTAGCGAACGTTAGGTCCACTATCGACCCGCCCTGCTGTCGCACGCACGTGTTAACGGACCCCCTGTTCAGGAGGAGTAGGCCCGATGTTATGGCCCACTCCTCCAGCACCCTACCCCTGACGTTCGTGGCCGGGGAACCCCAAGCCGTAGACTTGGCATTGAAGTCCCCGAGCACTAGGACGGGGTGAGGGTGGCTGCGACGGACGGGGTGAGGGTGGCTGCGACTCGTGACCTACTTCAGACCGGCTCTGACATGTAGTGGTGTTTGAAATGAACCGGTAATGAGTATAAATGTGACACATATGTAATGTATGTTCGGGTTTGTGAGACAAAAAAAAAACATTATATATACTACTAGCAGGCCCGGCGGGCATTGTCCTGTCCTGATAACAAAAAAAATATATAGTTATATGCATGAAATGCTTAACCCTTAAATGGACGATTTTTGTTTCACGTTTTAAAAAAATATATTTGTGTAATAGACATGTATTACTTACTGTCTAGGAAAAATGAGTAAAAAAATCTAGACATGAATTTACTATACTTTTTGGCCAACAAAAAAAAAAGTACAAAATTCGTTCACAAATAAGAACTAGTTGTCAAAATTAACGAAAAATTAAAAGAAGGTCAATTTTATCTGTGATGTTTTTTAGTATGTTGTTTAAAAACAACATTGTCCATTTAAGGGTTAAGGTAACTAATGTATTTTATTTGATAAGGATTAATACTGTATCAGTCTAAATAGCCTCCAACTATCTAATGAGATATATAATGTAATGATATGTGACCATTTTTAGAAGATAGACGGGTATGGTCAGCTATCCTAAAAAGATAGGTATATGCCATCGTAGACATTTTTGTAGATCTATACTCTGCAGTTTTTCTTGCGAAAATACATATCCGTGACCATTCTTTATGTGAGTGTGGGCTTGATGAGGGATCAGTGGAACATATATTTTTTAATTGTCACAAACTATCATCTTCCCTATATGATATCCTTCCTGCTAATATTCCCCGTCCTACTAATATTAATACATTGCTTACATATGTTTATTCTGCTTTTATTGAAACATTTACGGCTTTCATTTATCGTAATAATATAAAACTGTAATGTCATCTATGTTTTTATATGTTATATATAACTATGCTATGTATTTGTATCTATACTTGCAACATACCATTATATATTATCTCTGTGGTACCCATATCTCAAAATTACACTTCTGTGATTGTTCTGTGTCGTGCCATTTTGGATTATTCTACTGTATACTGAATATTTGGCAATTAAGTTTAAACCGTGTATTTGTCACACTTGACACTGGCGAAATTGCCTACATAGGCAGAGGCCATAGAGAAAAAAAAAAAGAGGAACATCTCAGTATGCATTATTTGGTTATTCCTCAAAGGGATAGGCAGCGTTTTCGACGAAAGCTCCCAGCCGGCTTGACTTTTTCCGATTCTTTCAACAATTATCATTATATTTCAACCAATTTATAAAAAAAACCAACCTTACACATTATAAACCTAAACCTTCCCCGTGAATTACTCTATCTGTTGGTGTAGTCCACATTACAATCCTTTCAGTAGTTTTTGAGTTTATCGCGAACATCCAAACATACAGACAAACGCGGCGGACGATTTTGTTGTATATATTATACAAGTCACATTACATAGAACATATACGAAAAATAATGACAATAGATTACAATAAAATATAGTTCACGGAACATTTAATATTATACACTCGATCGTGGAAAAACTTAAACGAAGAGCGATTGACCCAAGCAAAGTAAAGATCGTCAGACAACCACTTCATAAATGGCTCCTTGAAGAGGCGACGTAACATGATTCCCGACTTCCCCTAACGAATATTTGATGGCGTCCCATCTATTTCGGCACATACATTTCGACAATCGATGAATAATGATGGTTCCCCAATTTATTTTCACTTCCCGACTCGTACCGGTTAGTAGTAGGTGTCGGCGTTTGTTACTTAAGCTTAGGAAGTTTCAGAATAAATAATGAGCTGTTTTAAAAGCA
Source organism: Antheraea assamensis (assembly GCA_035772565.1). Lineage (NCBI taxonomy): Eukaryota > Metazoa > Arthropoda > Insecta > Lepidoptera > Saturniidae > Antheraea > Antheraea assamensis. Next base: position 949,788 of record JAQQSE010000195.1, on the reverse strand, counting down.
TCTCCGTGTAACGTTTCACTTTTGTCACGAGTGGAAACACTTGGAAATTTTATTTAATTGTCAGGACCAGTATTAAATTTGGCATCGCACGGGTTCACTAACGGAGAAGATAAGTTGTTTTTTTAATATACTTTATAGGTTAGCGTTTGACCACAATCTCATCTGATGTTAAATGATGGTGTGGCCCAAGATCGTAGTCACGCTAAGCCTAGAAGGAGACCTGGCTTTCAAGTTTAGTTGCAGGAATACACCAACAGGTGCTTGGCGATAGAGTATCAACTTAAGGGTGATAGTTAGCCAGGCTGGATTTAGAAAAAGCTCAACCGCCATGCTATGGTTTCATCACGTTGTTTTCCTTCACCGAAAGCTCCGACATAGTTCTCAGGATACGAACCTACGTCCTTCGATGCAGTGTCCGAACACACTATAAAATAATCCATCATCGCTTCATTACATTACATTACAAATTACATTACATTACACATTACATTGTACATTACAAATTACATTACATGCTACATTACACATTACATTACACATTACATTACACATTACATTACACGTTACATTACACGTTACATTACTAATTACATTACACATTGCATTATACATTACATTACACATTACATTACACATTACATTATGCATTACATTACAAATTACACTACACATTACATTACACATTGCATTACACATTACATTACATATTACATTACACATTACATTACATATTACATTACACTACACATTACATTACAGTACAACCATGTAATGAAAATATAAAATAATAATTGAACAACTCAATGCCAATTATAAGTTAATATTTTTGAAGACCTCCCTTCTGTTTCACTCTTCGAGCAACTTTCTGTATGGAGTTTGGAGCCCAAAACTTTCACTTTTCCGTAGGATATTACAAATATTTTCTCTCATACAAACCATGTCCTGAAAATTGTGAAAACAATAAAAAAAGAATACGCCAAATAGGTGCAGTCATTCTGAAGTGATGCGCTTAAATACGTTCGACAATTGAATTTTATATACATATTAGCGTATCAACGCATGACTTCATCTGCGTTGTTTATTATCTTAAAAATATATTTTATTTACAAGAAAAAAAACATGAAGAAGTTGAAAGCTAAAATGTCCTTTGGCTTCATAATTTATTACATTGAATATTGTACGGTGAAATAATTTGTAAAAAGTAGCAAAAGGCGTAATAATAAAAAGTGCAATATTGAATTTAGAAACATAAAAGGATGGCACTTAGAGTTCTTGGTTACGAATAAAGAACTATAAACGACATAAACGAATCAGAGACTGGAACACTACTTTTTAATACCGTCCGTATTATTATACTTCACGGTCGTAAGTTCAAGTGAAGTCTATCGTTTGTCAATAAATATAATTAATTGCCTTTAATCTGTTTTATTTTATTATTACCAGACCTAATACGTAGACGTTGTCCTGCGATATTGAATTAAAAATATTGACAAGTGCTATAAGGCTGGAAACTGGGAATTATGTGCTGTATTATTAATGCAAGGAATACAAAAAAAAATAAAAAAATAGAGTAAACTTGACCTGAACGACATCAAACTATAACTAAGAAGGATCCAGGTGTGACTCCGTAGGTATGAAACGAAATAATATTATCAAAATTGCTTAGGCGTTTACCAAGACAAGAATTATCAAGACAGAAACATCGGGGCTTTATATACAAAGATATTAGTTAAGTTTCCGAATACGTTTGTAGTAATCATCGACTCTAAGAGTTCTTTCAAAGATATAAAGCCAAATTCCAAGTTAATTGTTGTAAACTATGTTTTTTCTTCTCATAGCTAAATTTTGTATCGTAATTCAATGGTACGTAGTCTCTGGTATAATTTATTCCAGATTATTTTATGATAACATAGATATTATTTAATTTCGAAAGACAGAATAGCAGACGCCTATAGTTTCCTCCAGCGTGCTCTTTACATACATGTGTCAATACCTCAGTAAATGGGGTATTCCGTGGAATAAAAAGTGGAGTATTATTGTCAAGCGAAGCGGATTCGATTGCGCAATGTTAAATAACCATTAAATTATGTTCAGAATAATTAAATTAATTCGTATTTGACACTCTTTTGTATTAACCGGTTACAAATGAATAGACTGGATAGACCTTGTGACGCAGTGGTAGGTAGTCTACAATAATATTGAGCCGGGAAGTGCTATGATTCGTGCAGCATTAAGACAATTATTGTCAATTCTTAGGTGTTAAATATCTACATATCAATTATTTATCAGCTATTAATGTGCTATAATACAACCTATAATTAATTTGGATAATCGAACGATAGTAAATAATTGTAATAAAAAAGTTGGTGTAAATTCGATAGCAAACCACTAAGTTATTGGGTTAAATTCATAGTTTCGACGCGTTATATGCCAATCAAATATAAATGAAGTGACGTGAGGTACAAACGTGTCTGAGGTACGGCTGACTTTTGTTTTATCTACACATGGTAGATATGTATTCAGAATGTGAGCACAGACAGAATGTTGTAGTGCCACGCTGCGTCTCGGAGAACAGAATCGTTCACAAAGTGTGGTGAGGCTCGGTTAAATCGTCGATATTGAGTTTTAATACAACTATGTACAGTACGCTTCAATCTTTTTATCCGCTCCGAATACAGCCGCTAAGTTCGGGCCTTGTCCATAATCCAGTAAAGAGTTTATACAGAGTTGTACATAGACAATGTAGGAAATATATTATTATAGGAATCTAAAATTGACATTTAATTATTCTTTTGTACCTAAAATTTGTTTTGCGCAATTATATTCAAAAACGGTGGAAAATTTTGGCGAGAATTAATATAGGTATATATTATACCTATGATCACTGATTTTGTATATGAGAACTCCACGAGGACGTAGTCGCAGGCACATCTAGTAATGTTATAAAAGCAGTACGCACTTTTTTATTTTAACACATGAACGTGTGTCCATATAAATAGATTCTTTTTTTTAAAAGAAGATTACCTTCTCTTTGCGCATGTGTTGAAGCTCTACGGACTATTTAAAAGCATAATTAAATTCACAATTTAAATAAAAATTACATTTAAAGGTACCCACCCACCCCCGTATAATTTATTTTTATTACGAATCCCCCATTTTATACGATTCAATAAAAACTCGAGATCGCAAGTTTCAATCGAACTTTTCCCCCCTAAGCGGCAACTGTCAACCTAATTTCAACATTTTATGTGATTATTCAAGAAACTCACAACTCGTGAAATCGGCCGCCTTCAACTTTACGACGCACGTGTAAATTCGCAAAGGGCACGTGAAGGCGAGTGAAACTTTTCTTGCTTTGTTCGCAAAAAAGATTGTTTTTTATTTTTTATGCCTATATTTTAAAACCAGTCTAAATTAAACAGCGTTTGTATTTTTATTGCTTCATTAAATTAAAAATAAAAAATTGTTTAGTCGTTATTATTTTATTTCAAGCGAGTCTTTAATGTTTATTAAAGGCTATTATTATAAGGTGGATCGATATGTGAACGATGGTGACGTCTAGAAATGTCACCCGTCTCTGTGTATCCACCAAAAACGTATGTAATTAAATATTTACTATGTTTGATGAAAAGATAAACCAGATTTTTTTTTAAATATATTTTATAGGTAAACGATTTGACCACAATCTCATCTAATATTAAATGATGATGTGGTCTAAGATGGTAAGTCACGCTTAACCTATAGGGAGAATGGCTCTCAAGTGCAGCTACCGAAACGCACCAACAGGTGCTTGGCGACAGATTTTCAACTTGAGGGTGGTAGCTAGCCAGACGGACTTAGAAAAAGCCCTACCGCCTTGCCGATAGAATTTTTTGCCGGTTGTTCTCGTTGACTGGGTTTGTTTTCCGAACCGGTGGTGGCTTCGACATTCATAAGCGGTCTTGTCAGGGCCTCAACTGAATAAAGTATTTTTGATTTTGAGTTTCACGGACTCATTTATTTGTCCGTAACTCTTTAGAAGATACAATATTTGTTTATGCGTGTGCGTTGTTTGTGCAAGCTAATCTCCGAAACGGCTGAACCCTTTTGTGACGACACAAATATTAAATAGTCAATTTTTAGAGTATTGTCCACGCTATTTAATTAACCGTGAGGTTTTCCGTAGAAGCTAAGAATCAATGATTCTTTTTTTTTATTTATATATTATAGGGGGCAAACGAACAGGTGGGTCACCTGATGGTAAGTGATCACCGCCGTCCATAGACACTAGCAACACCAGGGGAGTCGCAAGTGCGTTGCCGGCTTTTTAATATATGTGGGCCTCCGGCGCTCTCACTGACCGAACGAAACGCAACAGTGCAACCACTGTTACTTCACGTTGGTTTTCTGTGAGAGGGTGGTACTACCCCGGGCGAGCCGACCCATTCATGCTGAAACCAGTAATAGCTTCAGCGTAGCTCTACCACCTACAAAAATTACTATAATTAACCAGAAATATTTAAAAATCAATAAAAGTGTAATATGTAGCGGCACAACAATCATTTCGGTTATTTAAAAATTTAATATAGAAGTATAATAGACACACAAATATTTCCTAATACAACGTGTATTTAGTTATCAATATCAGATTAAAAGAAGTGTGTTTCAATAACTGAATTTTAAAATACCTTTTTTAGGTGCAGCATGGTAACAACGGCTGTGACCAAGCAGTCACTTAATTTACAGACTATATACCCAAATACCATATAATAAGCCACTTTTATGTGTCAGTAGTATATATACTCAGGTCGAAACATCGTAAAAATGTACACAATCCAACTCACAACAACAACAACAACAACAACAAGGACCGTTCCCCTCGTGTTCACAAATCAAGCGGTCACTTTTTGCGGGCCAATGATTTATATGAATCTTTACTTCTTTGCATTCGCCTCGAGCGGACTCTATCTTCACATCTGACTTTTTAGGTAAATCCCTATTGTAAGGGCTCGTTTATAATGTACAATATTAATAGTTCTACTTTTAAAAACTATTCTATGTATCTCTCATAATTATGTTAATTTGGGTAAAACCTCTATACTGCTTTGGCTTTACACTTCATAATATAAGGAAATTTGATACTTTTTCTCATTACCCACATGATTTTAAAGAATAATTTTACATAATGTGGTTCAAAATGGCGAACATGCTAAGCCCAGAGGAAATAAATGACTCTCGACTGCAACTGCCGGTACAGACCAATAGGTACTCGATAGATTATTATAGATACGATTTTCAACTTAAGGACGCTTACCAAGCCGGACGAGCTTAGAAAAAGTCCTACCACCGTGCTATTGTAGTTTCATCACCAACTTATTCGCAGAGTATCGAATGTACGTCGATCGTCGCCGTGTCCGTACATACTAACCACAAGGGCTATCATCGCTTAATTTTGATAGGAAAAAGAAACAGGAACCTTAGAAGTTTTGGTCAATAGAACGGTAATTACGGTATTTTGAATTAAAAGCACTTTGATGTTCTAAAAAAGCTTTGTCCAAGGGTAATAAAGAGAAACATAAAAATCAGTTATTTTCCTTGAAAATTCGAGAACTCCAATTTCTATAAAAGCAAAGTTAGCTTTAGAAGAATTGCTTTTTTCTTTATTTGTAGCAGAGGAACCAAAATTACACATCCAGAAGCCAGATCCAAAAATCTTGTCGATCGGTGTCGAAAATATTTACTATATCATAAATGAAGTTGTTTGTTTGTTACGCTTTCAAGCCTTAACTACCCAACTCAGCATTATGACATTTTGTATGCGCGTAGACAAAAGTGTTAAAGAACATAGGGTACTTTTATCTAGGAAAAAATATTGCTCCCGAGGGAATAGGTTAAATATATATTACCGCGAACGAAGCCACGAAAAGCTAGTTATTATATTAGAACGTTTATATTCCATCTTCCATTAAAATAACAGATCATAGGGAAATTTACTTGTGAACGTCACCTAATATTTTACCTTCATGGTCTTATTCCCTTTACTGAGCTATATTTCTTGATCCCCGTCGGCGGCACAAAAGTGGGAGTGCTGTTAATCTTTTTACGTCGACTGCATTATTTTAGGGTCCACTCACTGTGTTATTTAAGATGCTTTTGGGTACGACCTCGCCGGATTTACGGCAGAGGTAAGGATACTTCGGTCAGAAAAATAACGTCAAATTTATCTTGAAGTTTTTGTCGTCGCGGTACGAAAGACCGACCGAATGATTACTCAATACCAAAATTGTATGGTATTATTACTCGTATGTAAGAATATGTATCGCGATGCCATGTTAAATTAACATTTGCTAGTTAAAGTGTGTAAGCAAATAGGTGCGAGGGATCCTTGAAATATTTCCCGGACACCATAGGTAGGTTATAAAGACGGTTTGCCCTTGTCATGTATTTACCTTTTTTTCATAGCGAGTGTTCTAGAGAGCTACCCAACCTAGTTCCTTCTTCACCCTTTCAAAACAGAACCACGAATGTTCTGCTACGGATCCAAAGCGGTTCGGTTTTACCTTCATCTTAGATTGAAAAGCGAAATATGAAATGTCATCTTTGCTATCCTGTGAAGTTGTTGATCTATATCCTGGCTGATCTGTTCGCTTCTTTTTACAAAGAATAATGGGTGCTTCAAAAAAAAAATGTAAATACATATTTTAAGATGCCGACATGACAGGGAGGACTGGTGATGTATTGTAGATTTCTTAACGGTCGCCATTACTTTGAATTACGCTGTGCTTACTTACCATTCGTATGAATGAAAAAAATATTTCTAGCCTTAGTTTTATCTTTGATTAAAGGAGTTATTAAAATATCTTGAAAAAGGCCTAAATATATTAACAATTACGAAGTCCTTAAATTATGACATACAGCACAGAGTGAACCTTGGATTGTACAAATTACTTAGAAATCTTCAAACACGTCAGCGATCTATTCTGACTACAAGCCCTAGCGTATTAATGTTTTCGAAAGATAATAATTAACTTTTAATTGATACCTTAGTATACCGTTATAGAAAACTTAAAGTATGTGGCTTTTAAAATAAAAAAGCAATGAAAAATGCCCCCAAATTATACACCCCGCCTGAGATTATAACATTCTTGTCGTAGCGTCGACTCGCTGCACCTCGTTCACTTCATGAACTTGCAAATTGTGAAAAATTCAAATAACTAGACGCATGCTGGTCCAAAATGAAAGCTCCCCTGGGGAAAAAATTCAAAGAATCACCCGTGGCGGGTCCAATAAACGCGGGAGACGGCGCGATAATAAAAAAGATGCGAGACCCGCGACGGTGTCACGTACGGTAGAGTGAGACGGGTGCTCGTCTGGAACGAGATAGGTGATACAGAGCGCGGTCAGGGATATTTACCACCACCGTAGATTGTGTGCAAAACTTGAAAATAATCTATTAAATTCTTTTGATGTTTGTAGATTATTTTAACCAAAAGGTATATTATCCTGAATTTTAATTAGAAAAAGTAAAATTCGATTATAAAGCAAAATTAATTAATTCGGGTAAAATTTTGTGATAAAGTAACATAAAAAAATCTCTGCTAAGGCTTGTATTATCGGGATTTTTTAATAGATTTTACTAATAATAATATAAAGGAAGGTTAATAAAAACAAAAGGGAAACAAAGCATAATACTATTAGGAAACCTGTTGTCGGGATAGTGTTTCGGCAATTGTTATTACAAAGTTTTACATTTTTTTTTAATATGAATAATAATTAATAGCCTATTACAACCATAGTTATTATATTTATCATCGTTAATTTATTACCTATGAGCCTTTTATACTCTGAACGATATTTTATTCCCCTTATTGTTATACGTGGTATTAGCTTTTGCCCCCGGTTTTTCACGGAACAATACATTTGTACATAATGTGTGTATAAAGGTATGTCTTTTTTTGTACCCGTTACAACATGTATACAAAAATACATGATGATGATTGGTTGAGTAGTTAAGACGGGACAGTGTAACAAACAAACAAAATCACTGTCTCATCTAATATTATAAAACAAAGCCGTCCGCCGCGTCTGTCTGTCTGTCTGTCTGTTTGGATGTTCGCGATAAACTCAAAAACTACAGAATGGATTGTAACGCGGTCTTCACCAATAGATAGAGTAATTCACGGAGAAAGTTTAGGTATAACCGTCAAGCCGCCTTAAGCGTATCATGCACATAAGTATACGATATATATTTTTTATTATCAGGGCAGGACAACGGCCGCCGGGCCTGCTAGTTTATAATATTAAGGATAAATAAGGATAACACAATATTTTATATATGTTAATATTTAATCTGTAAAAGTAATGATTTCAATATAATTTACTGTCGCAAACATTTGACTTGTCAATAAAAACATCCATAATTCAGTTGCCGCGTCTGCGACACGAACGGCACCTTCAAGCAATTGGAGTGTAAAAAAAAAAAATCAAGGCAAGTGAATTTCCAACAGTAGCATTAGCATAAAGACGCGAACGAACTGTAATCATTGCTCTGGCACATCGTGAACCGAATACAGATGGGTTACGGCGCTTGAATCTTGCGGGGCTAGATATTGTTTCGGGACATGTTTAGTGGGGTAATTTCCAATCTAATCCATTTTTTTTACAGAAATGTATTAAAGTTGAGGTAGATATAATATACATGTGTGAGTATTTATAGTAATTCTTTATCTTAATAATAAATGTAAACAAGAAATTGATACAGGTTTTGCCTAGTTATTGCGAATGCTATTTGTACCAGTGATAAATAGCAACAATCGTTGTATTTAAATTGATTTTTTAATGGAAGCTATTATTTACTGGAATTTATATACATAATATATCCAGCAAGTAGTAGATAGCCAATAGAAATTAAGCACTGTTAGGATTGGCTGTTTATTGCAAACCTATAATTTTTTTTTTTTTTTTTTTTTTTATGCCAAAGGGCAGCAAACAGGCAGACGGCCCATCTGATGTGAAATGGTTACCGTCGCCTATGAACAACTGACACACCAGGGGCATCGCTATTGTGTTGCCGACTTTAAAAATTATTTAGTATTTATTTATTTATGTATTTATTTTATTTATTTAGTAGGGGTCAATAGTAAGTTATCAGTAGAAATCATCTGGTCAATAGTACGGTCTTGATGATGTCACCGATATATATATATATATATAATTTGAAAAATATCCTTATAGTAATCCACAGTAATGTCATAAAAATAACTGTTTGTTTGTTTATTATTTTTAAAGTAATTCGATATTGTAATGAATATAATTCATTTTTAATTGTGAAACTCTATAAAGGTGCTTCAAGTGTTAACATATTAGAATAATTTTACATAATCTTTAGCTGTCTTTATCACATTCAACATTTACTTCATGATTCTACCCTTTTATTGTCACATCATGTCGTATGAGTAATTGACAATCGTTTGCTAATTCGTCTTCATTAAATTACAATGTAAAGTTCAATAAAATATACGCTGGTACAACTTAGTAAGAAGTTTTAGTAAAATAGATAGGTTAGGTTACGATATTTTGTAGGTGGTAGAGCTACGCTGAAACTATTACTGGTTTCAGAATGAATGGGTCGGCTCGCCCGGGGTAGTACCACCCTCTCACAGAAAACCGACGTGAAGTAACAGTGCTTGCACTGTTGCGTTTCGTTTGGTCAGTGAGAGCGCCGGAGGCCCACATATTTAAAAGGCCGGCAACGCACTTGCGACTCCCCTGGTGTTGCTAGTGTCTATGGACGGCGGTGATCACTTACCATCAGGTGACCCACCTGTTCGTTTGCCCCCTATAATATACTCGTATATATAAAAAAAAGATAACATGGAATATCAAACCGAAGTCTGCAAGTTGGAACCTCGCTATGTATCAACAAATTATTTGAAAATCGCGTACATTTACTAATTCAAATTGGTAAAACTGCCGGCTGACGATGACGAAGGAAAACATCGTGAGGAAACCTAAACCTCAGAAATGTTCTTGTAGTACCACCGTATGTGGGATTACATGGTGGGTTACCGTGGTGATTATATCCATACCTTCCTTCGGGAAGCGGCTTATAACTCTGCAGAGGGTGTTTTACAAGTTGGTGATGATGATGATGATGTCGATTTTCATGGTGATCAATCATAAGATATTCGAGTTTATATAAATATAGACCCAAAACTTGGCATAACGTTTCATAAAAGTATAAGTGCAAATAATGTTTGCAACAAAACTATATACGTGAAATTACGCTGTCACTTCCATAGAGGGCGATAATTCATTTCAAATGATAGCGTAACGCAATCGCTGTATCGACGAAGCTCGCTAACTAAAGCTCTAATAAATATTACCTTAATTGGAAACGCCGTTCAAAGTAAATCCCTGAAATCCGATACTGACATGTTCTACGTATGAATAGACGAGTGTATGGGTATACGTTTAATATTATATTGTATGGTTTTATTTACGGCCTTAATCTGAGAATTCGCGAGAAGAGTAATTAATTAGGCGAATTTGGGTTCTTGACTAAAATTTTTTTTTTATTACTTTATACGTTTGCCCACAATCTCATCTGATGTTAAATGACGAAGTGGTCCTTAGATGGTAATGGATAGGCTTAGAGAGTGATTGGCTTTCAAGTGCAGCTACCGGAATACACCAACAAGTGTTTGGTGGTAGATTTTCTACTTTGAGCGTGAGAGCTGAATAGTCCGAGTCGTCAGGCTCATGTACTATGAAGAATGTTTTGAAAAAATTTTGATACAGTGCCTCCGTCGTCGTTCCAAATACCTCCCGTAGCTGGCTGGTACCTCATCCACATACTCTAAAACCAAATAAAATAGCGACAACCGTAAGGTTCTGAAGAATTTTCATTATGTGTACGCTATGTATAATGGTGTACCCAGTAAAGTCGCCCAGAATTATGACATACGGCTTTTCAAAAAGGGATTGAAACACGAACTTCAAGGCTCGCAACGCAACAGTGATACCCCTGGTATTGCAGTTGTCTATAAGTGACGGTAAGTATTTACCATTAGATGAGCTGTCGGCCTGTTTCCTGTCCTTTGGCATAAATAATAAAAAAAGGCTTACAAAAAGCCATACGTCCATACTATGGTCTCATCATGATATTTTTCTTCATCCAACGCTACGACTCATTCGCAAGGATTCGAACCTACGTCAATGGATGCGGTATTCGGATAAGATAATCATTGGGTGATCATCGCTTCAATGACATTCATAGAAGTACTCGAATTTGGCATGTGAATAAAAATGCAAAAATATGTTCCACATATAATAGTAATAGTGGTGGTAATATGCAAGAATTCCAACTGCAGGGTCAAAAGTCTCTTCTTGAGGGCAGATATGGGTATAATCACTAAACCAACCCACAATGTATTAGCGATTTAAACTCAGAAATGCCAAGTTCTACATTTTCCCCACAAATTCCCACCGGTCTCTATTGTTATCGCACGATGCTTTCTTTCACCGTCAACCGATCATGTTACCAATTTAAAGGAATTCTGTTGAATTCATCATTAGTGAAATCAATATTTCACCGGTGAAACATCATGACCAACGTGATGTAACGTGAGCCAATCCCATCATTCTGGTATTACTTATTTTCCAAATGTAATGAAAAATATTACATAAAAAAAAATATAACATTTGAACAAAGCAAATAAATAATTCCCTTGAGTAATCCTTCAACGAAGATTAAAATAACAGACTTCCCTTGTCATAATATATAAGAATGGCTTGGGAAAATATTATTACCTAAAAAACTTTCCCCGTACAGCCCCCTCCATAATATAAACATCCCGGGATTAATGGGCGTAATTCTAATATTTATTGGCGTCATCGATAAACTCAATATATACGGGAAGGGACCAGATTATTGGGTTCCCAGTGGGAAGAGTATTTGAACCCTGTATAATATTGTGTTGTATGAAATTCATGAGAATTTTAACATATTTAAGGTGAGACAGTAAAGTTCTATCGACCGTGTGGGTAAACGCCCGTAATATTCGTAATACTGCAATATTGCACTGAGGAGTAAGAGTCCTGTGTCGTGAGGAAGTTTACTGGCATACAATTAATGGAGTCATAGTACAGCCAGGCTCAAATAAGTAAATAGTAAGGCAAAATAAGTAGCATATATGAGATTTGACCTCATAATAATTTAGCGTCGAGAGAATCGCTTAAATTACTGGAGCCATCCGTACAGTAAAATATATCTAAACTATAAAAGAGACTTTTCAACATTAGGTAAATGTTCTCGTATCTACGTCATTTACTGGGAAAAATACGTTCTTTAATTTTCACTCTATCATGGATTGCCTTACACTCGTGAAGAGAGTTTTTTCCAATATGAGATTATACAGGCTACTGGTATTATTCTTAACTATTCGTTCTTATAAAGATCACTAGGATCGAAGTGGATACAAGTGGCTAAGGATAGAGTAGGGATGGTGTATTTCAGAGAATGGGAGAGACAGACAAAAAAACGATAAAAATAACAGGATTTATTTTAAAAATAATATTTATGTCTGAACACAGTAATGATAACAATACTTATCTTTATCCAGATATATATAGATACTAGCGGCCCGCTCCGGCTTCGCATGGGTATAAAATATATAGCCCATGTCATTCACTGAACAAATGATTAAAATCGATCCAGTAATTTTTATTTATTCATTACTGCCCGTGGCCCGCATGCGTTAAATTTGGAGTAACCTTAAAAATAACAGTATTTCTCTCCAGTATTTAATTTATGTTATTATACATATAAACCTTCCTCTTCAATCACTCTATCTATTAAAAAAACCGCATCAAAATCCGTTGCGTAGTTTTAAAGATTTAAGCATACATAGGGATATAGGGACAGAGAAAGCGACTTTGTTTTATACTATGTAGTGATATGCAAATACAAAAGAGTTAAATACCTATTCCTTCTCTGTTTGTCTACCGATTTTCTTTTTAATATTCTATAATACATACGTACAATGTCATCATACTCCTTGCGTCTACGATTTACAAATAGTTGCTAAATACAGATAATATTTTCTATATATGAATACATATGAAGAAAAATGTACTTTTTATTATGGTCGCATTACGACCACTAGTTAAAATAAATCCTCTTATTTTTATCTCAGGTTATTTTTTACGTACATATAATATACTACAGCTGAATAAATATCTTCCGAACGAATAACTCTTTTAAGGGAATTATAATCCCCGAAACTTATTCGCTTGCCCCTATACAATACGGCCGGTACAAAAGAGCTTTCATACGGCGACCTATAGATGTTGCGGGTTAGCCTTAAAAAGGTTGACCAATCCTTTATCGACGAATTCCAATATCCATAGAATGGCATTCCTTGTGGAATAGCCTATTATTATGTGTCATTTGAGGTGGAGGTGAATTTGATATGCGCGGGTGGCTGATTCGAAGTTCTAAAATATTTTAAAGTATTTTATAGCCTTACCCAGAAATTGAATACATTACTTTTAATAATATTTTTAAAGACAGTAACACTCTAAGCGAAATGAGAGGATCTATTGTGTCTATTTTTTGCAGGAACACACTTTAATTTATCATGTCTAGTTATTACAAATTATTCTCTTACGATTCGTTCACCGAAAGTGTACAGACAGCAAGCAGCACCTCATTTCATACAACACTGAAAAAATATCTGAATCCAAAAATTTTATATGCAGATTCTTCTTAAATGTCTTGGGAGTTTTCCCCAGAAAACAATCACACTCTTCAACAAAAGCGGTCCGCCATTTTTTTTGTGATTTTTCAACCCCGTATAAATAATTACGCCAGCATATAAATACAGTAATGCGATCTCGTATTTGTGAACCAACAAAAATTCCTTCTTTCAATTATACGTAACTGATTCTCGGAAATTTCGTCTTAACACATTCTCATCCATAGCTTTAACATAGTTTTCATGAAATCTAAATTAACGTGAAGTGTTGTAAATAACATTTTTTTTCAAAAGGTCTTCAGATTTATTCTACACTCTATTGATTAAAAAAACTTATATTACAAATAGGAAAAACGGAAAACCGATAGAGATTCAGCACATTTAAAGTTTCATATATATTTAATATTTTTTATTGAAAGAGGATTTCAAGTAGACCCATTTTATATATTTCAACAAACACCAACCCATATAATATCGAATCAACTGTAATAATTTACGTTACAACGCAACTGTATGAAACCGTCTAACTGTAATTAATTTGTTGTGTAAGTAAATTACCAGATGTGGTCTCTGTGTTTCTACTCAATTTAAGAGAGCTCAAACGGTGTATCGGTTTTGGCTTATTAATGTTTCTTGAAATTATATTTCTCAAAAGAGGTTTATTGCATATAATTTTTGGACGAATTGGCTGTTTCGATTCACTCTACTCAATTTTACATACAACCGATGTTAAATAATGGTGTAAGACGGTAAACACGATAAACCTATTTTTTTTTGTATTATTGGGGGCAAACGAACAGTTGGGTCACCTGATGGTAAGTGATCACCGCCGTTCACAAACACTAGCAACACCAGGGGAGTCGCAAGTGCGTTGTCGGCCTTTTAATATATGTGGGCCTCCGACGCTCTCACTGACCGAACGGAACGCAACAGTGCGGGCGCACTGTTACTTCACGTCGGTTTTCTGTGAGAGGGTGGTACTACCCCGGGCGAGCCGACCCATTCATGCTGAAACCAGCAATAGTTTCAGCCTAGCTCTACCACCTACAAAACCTAAGGGGAGATTGGCTCTCAAGTGCCTAAGGGGAGATTGGCTCTCAAGTGCAGTTGCAGGAACACATCAAGAGATGCTTGGCAACAAATATATAACTTGAGAGTGGCAGCTAGTCAGACTGTTTTAAAAAAGCCCTACCGCCATATAAACAAAAAAATATAGAATTTATATTATACAATCTATTTTCAACAGTTGCTTCTAATAAATAAAAACTGCAGACTAAAAATTTACAATCAGGTACAAATTACTGGCGTCTCTGATTGCTACGGTTTTTAAAGAGGCTTTAAATTAAAACCATAATTTAAAAATACGAGGTTATAAATTATTTTCCTATTACGCGTTTACATAAATAAGTACATATACACTTTTCAAAAGTTTCAATTCGCATAGGAAATTAAATGTAGCTTAAATTGTAACGAGTGAATATAGGCGCGAATCGTATCCAATCGGCGGTGGCGAATCAGCGCTTCATAGCTATCTTCGTATTAAGAGTAACTCAGATACGAATAATGTAAACTTTTATAGTATTTTTGCATTTATAATATAAAAAGTAATACTGGTGAGTATTTTCAATAAAATAAATAAATATATATATTATATAATATGAAAGAATATTCCAAATATTACACGTAGTGAGTATAATAATATCGATAGTAATAAAATATGAACACGATACCAGACAACGGCCACCTCCCTCCATTTATTATTTCAACCCCACAGGAATCCCCGGTAACGGTCGTTTAAAATTTCCAAAGGTTGTATTGATTTCTTGTCCCCTCGGCTGGTACCTACGTGCGGGCCCCAGATACTTGGGGCGGCGACAATACTCAATATGCTTGAATACGGTTTTTTTTTTTAACCGGATGTAGTAAATGAATTATATTGCCATCATAATATTTCAAATATATCCCGCTAACAATTAAATAAAATCAAAATTTTATAAAAGAGAAAAAAAAATTAAATAACCTTCGGTAAAATCGTACAAGTGGTACTTATCATTTTTGAATTAAAATAAAAACTATTTTCTACTAGCTGCGCGCCTTGTCATCTGTCATCTGACAACTAAATGTCAAACTGTCAATTCCGTTTTTAAATTCCGTTTTTAAAGATCTCGATACTGTCTTTTGTGTCATTCGCTAGCTTATTTTTTTTTTTGTAGAGCTATTTTTTAACCCAAATTTTTCACTATTCCGTACTATTTTCTAGACATTTCCTTTTATACAACAAACCTTGTCCTGACAATTACGAAGACGCTAAAAAATAATTACCTATCCAAATATATTTATCCTTTACAAAGTGATGCCCTTAAATACATTTGAAAATTGACTTTTTTATATAGATTCAACTTTTCGCTTAAATATAATACATCTATCTTAACCAATTGTCCCTCATTTCACAGGTGTATAATTTAGTACGGCCTCGGCCCACGACAGCCCCCGTCGTGCCAAACGTTTTTACTGCACTATTATTTCGTACTCACTTAGCGTTATTTTCCGATTTACACTTTATATGAGAATTACTCGACTTCTAATAATCGAATCGTGATGTTAGATAGCTTATACCGTCTTTACTTCTTTAATAAATAGACCATAAAATGCAAAGAATATTTTAAATTTTTGACTCGTTCATCCGGAAATAACTACTACGTTTAAAAATACAAAACTGACTTTTACGGTGGACACTGTTTATTTATTGACTACTGTTAAGCACAGTTATAGATACACTAGCTTTTGTTTGCAGTTTCGCTTGTGTTAATGAAGATTTGTTCAATTCTTCGAGAAGAGTCCTATTTTTCTGAGTAAAAGTTACCTTATGTATGCAGATTTTTACCACAAACGCTCGCAAAAGCTTAACATGCAAATTCAGATTCGCATTTATAATCTATATACATCTATTCTACACATATAAATAAAATTGGATTGTCTGTTTGTAATATCAAAATAACGATGGATATGAACGTATACACGATACTGATGACAAAAATATAATTTTTAATATTTTTGTCTGTCTGTATGTTCCGGGTAATCTCCGAAACGGCCAGACCGATTTTGATAGAAATTTCACTGACGAATAGTTAAAATTACAGCGGGTGACATAGGCAACTTTATTTTAGTCTAGCTGTCATCCATGGCTTCGTCTGTAGTACTACTATCTCTAAAACGTTTGAACTATTTTTCACAGAACTTTCACTAACAGATAGCTGATCTTATAAGAAGTAATTCACAGTTATAAAAAAAACGCGTGTGGAGCTGCGCGCAACAGCTAGTATTAATTTAAATTCTATTCATAATCATAGGATAAAGAAATGAATATAAAAAAATAATAAGGAACGCCAATAATAATATGGAATATACATATTCATAAAAACTCCGCTAAAACAGATAAATGAAAGAAAAACTCTTTTCAAATATTTGCATAAACTCTTGACTGGCGCTTAATACTTTTATATTAACTCAGTTAACAGATATTACACGAGCGCTCAATTTCCTGAGATTGTTCAACGTTTTTTATATTAATCAGCATCCTCATTCGAGGAGCTATTGTTAAAGAATGTAGACTCATACAACCCCCAATACGCTCGAAACACTTATGTAAATATATGAGAAAAACAGTAAGGCAGCTTAAAAAAAATAAAATAAAACTTTTATTATTGTATAATAATGAAAGACAAAAAGCTGAATAAATACTTTAGGGATACTATAATGACTATAGGGATCACCATCATCAGCCTATAAGAGATACACTGCAGAGTCATAGACCTCATACCGAAGGAAGGTTTTTTTTTTTTTTTTCTTTTTATTTTAACGAGGCTTCAGTACATCCTTGATGACTATGCCAGCCTCGTAAGGTAACTCTGTTGGATTCATATATCGTTAAAGTTGATTCTCATGTTTAGGAATTAAGGAAACAAACTTATAAATTATCCGAGCCGCATTAGACACGGGATCTCCTAATATAATATTTACTTCTCCAACTCCCCTCCAGGACTCTAAGAGCATTTTTTGACGCAATTCCTTGGTCCGACCACATTCCCACAACATATGATGAAAATCATCCGTAGATACACAAACTTCACAAAGTGGAGTTGTTTTTTTCCCTATCATGAAAAGGTACTTATTATGAGGTATGTGACCGGACCGAATTCTGAATGCTGCAATCAGTTCCCGTCTAGACAGTCTGGCATGATCAAACCAAGGAGACTGCCACAACTTAACTTCAAACGTTTTATACCAAATACCCTTGTCTACAGAAGTTCTATCCCTGTGTTCTTTCCATATGGTAGAACCAATACGCCTCGCTAGAGGTAAAAATTCTGTAGCCAGGGGCTTACATAGTACACTCTTACCATTAATTATAGCTCTACTTGCAAAATTATCTACAATATCGTTATTTAGAATTCCGATATGTGATGGTATCCATTGGATTTTAACATGAACATTACGGCACTGTAATTCATAAAATAATTTTAACGACTCATAGGCTTCTGGCATACCGTGGCTCGATGAGGCACTTCGCATCAAATGCTGTAATGCACTTCTTGAGTCAGAGAATACGACTGCTTTAGATACAGAAACTCGGTTTATATAATGCAGTGCCTCTTTTATAGCTATTAACTCTGCCCTCATTATACAGGCTTCATCACACAATTTAAATTGAATATTAACATTTGCTTGTGGATCATAGAGGGCAGCACCCACACCCTTTGTAGACTTCGACCCATCAGTAAAGACCTCATAATAACCGGCATAGTCATTGCGTATTAAGTCACTTACAATTTGTTTCATGTCTAGGACGTAGAGATCGCGTTTAAGGAGCTTGATATTATCTATATTATCTTTAATGCAACTTACATCAATATAGGAATTCCAAATACCCAATGTGTACATTCCTAAAATATGAGAATTATAAACTATTTTACTTTTAAACTTCTTACAAACATTTACCAGAAGTGGTATATTTTTATGTTGCCAGCGAGAACCAGCACATTCTTCCATAAGATCTTGGACAAGATTAATAGTAACATTATTTGAAATACTTATTGCCCGCAACCAGAATTTACATGCTAACCAATATCTCCGCACATATAGAGGAGAAACAGAGAGCTCATTCTCCATAATAAAAACAGGAGTACTACATAAAAATGATCCGCAAATTCTAAGCGCTTTATTCTGAAGCACGTCAAGTTTTTTTAGGTGCGTTTTTGCGCAGTTGCCGTACAAAAAGCTTCCATAGTCTATCCTACTTCTAATTAATGACATATAAAGTCTACGTAAATGCGAGGGATGTACGCCCCAATTATGGCCTGCCAATACTTTAAAAATATTGAGAAACTTATATACTCTTTTTAACATTTCATTAATATGTGCACCCCATCGAAGTGAGGAATCTAGCCAGATACCCAAATACTTAATTTTATTAACAGGTTTCAAAAATTGATCCTGGATTCGAATTTCTACAATTTCTTGCTTTCTACAACGAGTAAACCAACAAATATTACTCTTATTTACTGATAAGTATAATCCTATGTCTTCTAGTAATTTAATTAATATATCAGTAGCGCTCTCTATTTGTGACTTTGCATAGTTAATACAATTGTTACTCACTTGGGTATATAGTATAAAGTCATCTGCATATTGTGACGTCATCACATTAATTATAGATTTACATATATCCATTGTAACAATATTAAAAAGAATAGGTGAGAGAGGATCACCTTGAGCCAATCCTCTATTAGTTCTTCTAATATTTTGTTTATTTTGTACAATATGCAGTTGTCTATCTGATAGGAAATTCCATATATATTTACAAATTTTATGTCCTATATCTAACTCGTTTAACTTAACTATAATCGAATTTATATTAACATTATTATAAGCATTATCTATGTCAACAAAACAAGCCAACGTAGATAATTTTCTTGAAAATCCTAGTTGTATATTTGTAATAAGCCTAGTTAAGTTATCTAGACTTGACTGAGCTCTACGAAATCCCACTGTTGATGATGACAAGAGCTGCTTACTCTCAATAAACCATTCTATTCTTTTAAGCAATATTATATGAAAAATTTTACAAGGGCATGACATCAGAGAGATCGGTCTATACGCAGATAATAAGTTAGGATCCCTACCACTTTTTAAAATCGGTATTATTTTAACTGATCGCCATTGTTTAGGAATAACACCCGATTCTAAGATTGAGTTATAAATATAAAGTAAGACTCTTTTACCAGATTCTGATGGAGTCTCGTTCGAGCAGCGGCCGGCTGCGCACGTGCCCGCTCGCAGCTCTGACGGTCCGTTAGTTCGGCAACTCGCGCGCAGTTGTCGGATATTTTCGTGTGTGTCCGGAAGTTTAGTGTGTTCGAGCGGCTACTGTCGATCGTACGCTCTTTTCAGAGCGACGGTGTACCTCCAATAGTGCACCATTTAAACCGCACTTTTCGGTGCGAAGCCGTGCACACTGTTTGCAGTGCGTCGAGTCGCCGTGCTACGCGTCGTGCCTCGTGCTGCGCTTCGAGAGTCGTGCAGCGCGTCGTGTGCCGTGCAGAGCGTCGTTCTTCGCGCCGCGCCGTGTGCAGTTTGAAGAGAAGATTCGCGTTCGCGTCGCGTCGCGTTTTCCCTTTGGCCCGGACACGGATTGTCCGTTAGATTCAAATTAGGCGCACCCCCCTGCCCCTCAGGCAGGGAGGTTAGTCATGTCCACCCCCGCGATCCCGCCGCCCCTTCAGGCCCCTAAGGCCCTAGATGACACCGTCCAACTCGAGGACCTTATTAGGTTCCATATGTTCGCGCGTCAGCACAATCCGTTGTTAGTATCGGAATTCGATAGGCTCCGACGCACTTACGCGCGTAGCGGGAATGTATGTGAGTTCGGAGTCCCGCGCTGTTTCCGCGACGATCCGTTCGCGCCGTCCGACTGCGACTCCGACGATGAGTCCGACATGGAGCTTGACGCGCCTCGCGCGGCCGCCCCCGCGCCCGCTCCCGCGCCCGCGCCCTCGCCCGCGTCCGCGCCCGCGACGTCGTCCGCCGATAAAGACGGTTTCACAACCGTCACGCGCCGCGGTAAACGCCCACGCGCCGCGAATCAGACCGACAGCGACTCAGCTGCGGGACGCTCAGTCCCAAAGCAGTCGAATATAGGTGGCGCTCGGGTGCCCCGAGCCTCTCCCACGCCCTCTGCCGCGATTTCGGCTGAAGCTCCGGCTGCGGAACCCGCGGTCGCGGCTAAAAAGCCACGCCCACCGCCTCCCGTCACCTTCCGTGACAAAGCCCGCTGGGTAGAGATTTCGGACGACCTTAAGTCGAAAGAAATCGCTTACCAATCCGCCGTCAACACTGTTGCCGGCATTTCTATCCGTGTGTCGACCCCCGATGAGCATCGCAAGCTCACGAAATATTTCAGGGAGCGTCATCTCCCTTTCTTCACTCACGCTCTCGAGGAAGAGCGTCACCTCCGTGTCGTCATTCGAGGAGTTCCCTCTGAACTCACCGAATACGACATCTCAGATCGCCTGAACGTTCAGGACTTCCCGGTCCGGAGCGTGCAGCGCATGCGCCACCCCCGCACGAAGGCCCCCTTCAACCTGGTGATGGTCACACTGGACCGCACCTTGGAAGGCAAGGCTATTTTCAGCCTCAACTCGGTTTGCGGCCTGTCCCCAGTATTCGTCGAGCGTCCTCGCAAGTCCCAGGTACCCTCGCAGTGTCACAACTGCCAGGTGTACGGTCATTCCGCCCGGCACTGCCGCCTGCGTCCCAGGTGTGTGAAGTGTCTCGGGGATCACTCCACTAGGGAGTGCCCCCGCACTCCCGAATCCATCGAGCCTCCGAGCTGCGTCCTTTGTGAGCAGACGGGTCATACCGCGAATTATCGCGGGTGTCCCCGTGCGCCTCGCTCGACCCATCCCCGCCGCGGCGGTCGTGCGACCCGGTCCAGGGCGCACGGCCCGCCGGCTCGAACGAAGCGGCCTCCGCCTCCGCCCATACAAAGCCAGAAGGCTTTCCCCGACCTGCCGGGCACCTCCAGTGCGCCGGCAGCATCCGCTCCTGCGCCGAGCGCGCTCTCCTGGCGCGTAAGGCCTTCCCCGCCAGCTCCCTCGGCTCCTAAAGCCAAGCCCCAGCCTCAAAAGGCTCTGTCCACCCCTGCGCCACCTATCGCGGCTTCAGTATCGACCTCCGGTATAGACTGGATAGCCCGTCTTCTCTTGGTACACGATGTACAAGAGATAATCGCATTTAACGCGTTAGTTAATAGTACGTTTGAACTCGGGCTCTTAAACGCCATCTCCGCTTTCCCGGCCGTCGCGACCACGGTACAACAATTAACCCGCGCCGCGCATAAATAAATTCGCGTAAATCAAAATATCAGTACGAACCCGCGTGTTCATATACAATAGACCGATACATTAGGATTTGTTACGTAATTATTTAGTTAAATCGGCACCGTGCCATTGTACTTTATTTTTTAGCTCGATCCCCTCTGAAAAGATGCGTGTTTGCGCCCACGCCCGCGATTCTCTCTGCTCACCGCCTTGAGCGAGGGTTGAAGATTCGATCCCGCACACTCGTCGCGATTTTTCTTGTAACAGCTCGAGCCTAGGTAGTCCCTCGGTGTGGAGCCCTCGAGTATGTTACTCGCGCGAATACAGTGGTTTACACATGGTCTACACTTACACGATCACCCCACACACTTGCACACCTAGACACTCAGTGGTGGGCTGTTTTTTGCCCTTTTCGGACTGAAATAGGTCACAAAACACAGTAGTCAGATACCAAATACACATATACATTCGTGAAACATGCATGGTCACACATGCATTTTTCACGAATTCATATATGTGTATTGCATGGATAGATAGCTTAGCTAGCTTAGTTAGGTCGGGAATCCGGCGACAGCTCAAGCCGAGGTGCACCGAGTGCCCTTGAGATGTTTCGCCTAAAAACAATCGGGTGAGTGCCTTAAGCGCTCCCCTTAGTAGTCCGGTAAAACTGTAGCGGCCTCCGGGTCAACAGTGTAGGTCAGTTCGAAAAAAAAAAAAAAAAAAACAGATTCTGATAAATTAAACAGCATAGAATAAGAGATGTTATCTGAACCTGGAGAAGTGTCTTTTTTTTTTTAACAGTTTCTTAATTCAACCAAAGTGATTTCGCTCTCCAATTTAGACTTATTGGAGGTCCTAATTAATACTGGAGGTTCATCATCCACAGTATCCGGCGTTAGTGACTGCAGTAGTTCTTGAGCCCTTGAACTATCTATAGTTGTGAACCCTGATTGACCACCTTTCATCCACCTCATTTTCCTCCACATTGCCGAGGCAGACATTTCTCCATCTATGCTTGAACAAACCTCCGACCATCCTGATGATTTTGCCCTTGTAATAAGACGGTTAGCCTGTTTGACTTTAGATTGGAAAGCTGTGTAGTTATCTGGAGTAGGATTTTGTCTAAGTTTAGTTAGTGCTAACCTTCTTTCTGCTACCACTTTAGACAACGAACTATTCCAATAAGGTTTTGGAACAAACTTTGTGGCCGGATCTCGACAAATTTTTGATCAAGGTATAGTTTTATCTGCCACTGTATTAATTTTCGAAATAAACATATCATAATTGTTTTGTACATTAGATAGCAGCTGTTGATCCTTAAATATTTCTCCAGTCTTCTCTCTGTATTCTTCCCACCGAGCTTCTTTGAATATTCTTTTTTTAATATATGATGTTGTACTACTGCAACCATATGAGAGTTTAATAACAATATGGTCGCTACCTAAGCATTCTCTCGTAGTTGTCCAAGACCATCTTACTGCTATATCTGACGATGTGAAAGTAATATCGGGTGATGTTTGTTGAAGATTTCCATTAACTTCTCGAATTCTAGTTGGGTTACCATCATTTAAGCAGATAAAGCTGTTATCAAACATTGCTTGGTAGATCATATCACCTCTTTTGTCTATATTGTGAGACCATAAGCTATGATGGGCATTGAAGTCACCCGCTATTACAGATTCCTTATCAAATAAACAAAAAATGTTATTCCAGTCATTTAGATTCGTGCTCGCCGACGGAGGACAATATATAGAGATAATATTCTTAAGCCCAGAGACGTTTAAAATATTTATTCCCATAATTTCAATACTAGGATTGCTTATGTCACATTTTATTTCAGTGAATTCTATAGACTTATGAACTACGATACATAATCCACCATAACCATCACTTCTGTCGTTTCTGAGTACCTTGTAGTTACTAATCTTAATTTTTTTATTTTTTGATAACCATGTTTCACTAATAAGCCCAATGTGGATTTTTTCTTGGTATAACAATAAATCTAATGCAGCCATTTTTGGTTGTAAGCTGTTAGCATTCCATTGTAAAATATTGACAATTTGATGAAGTTTCTTATTATCCATAATTAATTAAACCAAATATATCCTGTATGACATCCATATTCATGTAAGAGCTCAAAAAAATTGTAACTTTTTCTATGATACATTTTATTATCTTGTTAATTTTTGTATTAAAGTCGTTGTTCGAAAACATAATTCTCAAAACGTCCTTGAATAAAACCATAAAACTAAATTCACTCTTACTTCTGACACTTCTACTTTTTTTTTGGGTTCCATTTCTCTCTTTTTCTGAAGAGCTATCAATTTCTCTATTTGATCTATCGTCTTTTTCTTCGAATTCAATATCAAGATAACTTGATTCGTGATGTTGATTTTTAGAATAACGGATCTCCTTTTTTTTAGTACATTTATTATTAATTGTACTCTTACGCTTTTTCTTGTTCATATTATTTCCATTCTGATATTGAGAGTCGGTATCATTTTTACTATCTGTATTTATGAATGCTGTCCTTAATGTGTCAGCATATGACTTACTATATTCGTTTTTCTGATTAGATTTTATCTCTGGAAGCAGATGGAAAGTATTGGCGTAATGTTTTTCTGTAGTCTTTCTCTCTTCTTTTAATTTCATTAAAGCTACCTTATACGTGCAATTATATTTTGTCATGATATTTCTAACTTCTTTCTCTCTCTGGAAAGCAGGACATTTACTTTTGATTAGCGACATGTGGTTTCCTGAACAATTAACATAAGAATAAAATGTTACGTCTTTTTCTTGCGACTCTCGTTCTGCGTGGTCTGTATATATTTACTTTAAATTTTTTCAGTACAAGTAACATAAAGTATAAGTAATAATCCAAATTAAAAAGCTTCATTTAATATTTTTAGAGAAATATTATTTATTCATTGAAATTGAGATATAATATAGTGGAATTATATTACGAAATGCTAAATAAATAAAATAACTATTAATAAAAAAATGACATTTTTACGCGTTCAGTATGAGGATATACAACCAGCAGTACATGATGTTCGTCTGTTCAAATTTTGCATTCTAGCACGCGCACACACTCGTATATAATAAAAAGAGACAGAATTAATGAATGTGAGAAAGTAAGAGAATGTAGCATCGAAGAGGTATAACGCTTTTTACTTACGTGATGATATCTACCAGTCAACTTCAACCATATACCGCATTAAGGAACTTCGTTCCAAAAAAGTGATACTAAAATGATGTTCTTTTTGTTTATAAACAGTGAATTTTTATTCATAGATAAATACTTATAAATTCTATCTTACTTACTAAACTACCGTTCTCCATATATCGTGCACTTTATAGGGGCGTAACTCACTTACGGCTATTCAATTTGACGGGATATTTTTGAATCAATTTCTCGCTCGAGTTGCCGCGTTCGGTTCGCGGAGTGGCCCGTTCGTGCGTGTAGTTTTATATCGCCACGATGTGACCTAACCGATGACGACAGAGATTATCAATATTAAATTACACAGGTCGACCTGTTATATATTTTTTTTTGTTTCTGTAATTTTCATGTAGTATTTTTATGTACGATATATTATATAGCTATATAGATAACATGAGTTTTTATAAGGCATTGTAAAGGAAATCTATTTTTTTTAATTATTCTTATGAATAATATTACATATTTTCAAAACCGTAACAGAAATGTATAAATTAAAAAAAATCCAATGTTATCATATATCCATAATTGTATCGAAAATTACGTGCATCCCCATTTAGGAATATAGTTATAGAATATTGATAAGAATAATTGAAAATACTAATGTATACATGTTTATATATATAATTATTCTATATGTGTATATGTAACCGAACGGCTCCTAACGGTTAAATGGATTAAAGAATTGTTTAAATTCATAACCGGTAGGTGGCGCTGCGATTTGTTTCAAGGCAAAACAACATCTGCGGAGCCCAGTAGTTCATATGTATAATGAAACTAGAGTTCTTTTGAGGCTCAACCAAATCAAAACGATCCAAATACTAGAAACTGTGACAGACTGGTCTTCCCATGTTTCCGACCCAATAAAATAATAGTTTCTTAGGTAATAATAGTGTTAGGTTTTAAAACAAAGTCCCAAAGCAAATTATTGATTTGCCGGACAATAAGTTTAAGAGCCATGTCAAGCGGGTTTTGGTATCAAAGGGCTACTATAGAGTGGATCAATATGTGAACGATGGTGATGTCTGGAATTGACTCCTCCCTGTGTATCCACTAAAAATGATTGTAACGTGTAATGTACTTTATATATACATCTATATATTATGTTAAAAAGATAAACCCTATCGAGTTTCTTGCCGGTTCTTTTCAATGACTGGGTTGTTTTCTGAACCGGTGGTAATTTTGACGTTCTTAAGCGCCTTCTTAGGGTCTAATTAAAATAAAGTATTTTTTTATTTTGATTTTGTAAACTCATAATCCCATCGCTATGAGAAAATGACTGTTCTAGCTATGCAGAATTTTATGTACATGATTCTAGAATACTTATTGTTATTAATTTTATTGACCCGTTGCCATTTTATTTTCGATTTATTTCTTCTTCTTCTTTATTTTTTGGCTCCGTCACGGTTTGTACACTAGCCAGCGTCAAGTAACAAGATTTTGCCAAGTAGGTGTCTTGTGATAATTATAATGTTCTAACAAGATGGTGGTTTCCTTGTTAGAACTTTCCATGGAGTTTTGGTGGCATCTCAGAATGCATGCTCCGTGGTATTATTTCCCATCCACTTCGTTTGTGCATAATAACCGAACTATATTACGTAAAACACCACCAATATTACAAAATATAGAGTCTAATAACACAGGATTATGAATAAAATATAAAAACCACTACCTACATGACAGACTAAGATCCCGCCAAAAACTCTTCGATTTATTTTGTGTACATTTTAAGCGGCAGTAAAAACAAAAGACGGGCATAGCGAAGCGGGCGGGTATCAGCTAGTATATGTACAAATCGTACTATTAGAACAATACGACTAATTCAGTTTTATCTAGTGACATATACTATTGCAGCGGATGGGATCGTTGCCAGCGCAAATATTTCAGCCTTTTGTTGATTTATCGGTCACCGAGCATATTTCGCCGCTATGGCTACGCTTCGGAATGTTTGATTTCAAGTTATCATTGATTCAGACAAGCTACAATATACAATCTATTTATAAATGAGAATGCTAGTTTGTTTGTCACGCTTACATACTTAAACTATTCAATCGATCATCTTCTATATGTATATATACAATACGGTATCTTTTGTCTAGAGAAAAGTTCTCTAGGGGTAAGTTACATTTACGCGAAAGAATCGGAGGGTAAAAGCTAGTTTTAAATAAATATTGAGTCTGGTTGTCCACTTGAGTCCTTTTCGCGGTCAGACCTCTTAACTGACCGCAATGAAGTTTAGGAAAGAGATGAAACTTGAAAAAAAAATCGTAGAGTATATTCATCTTGAATATACTGACAAATATGTGAACAAACTCATAAGGTAGTAAACGTTTTTCATAGAACCAATTTAACTATAATATCTGAATATATTTTATTATCATTTCTTCAATTCCACGAACTTTATTGTTGTCCAAATTTACCAAAATCCCCTATACAAATAATAAAAATTTTCGACTAAAGCAAAAATTTAATCAGTGATGTAATTTACTACGTCAATTTCAATCACGTCATACTCTATGTCTACTCGAAATCATATTTATAATGGTCGACAAAGAAATTGTTGTGAATTGAATAAATTACACTCGAGAAAATTATTTTTCATCTTCAGATTCAGTAATTAATTATACGTTGTTTTTTGTTCTAATGTTTTTTTTTATTTTATAATATCGTAATCTGGATCATAAGGTTTGTTTAATGGTATGAGATATAAGCGCTAAAGAACTACTAGAAAATGAACGACATCTTTGATTACCTATTTCAAATAAATGTATTTTTATTTATAGGCTTTTAAGACTTGGAAGACGTCGGTCACGAATTTTTTTTTTATAACATAGGGGGCAAACGAATAGGTGGGTCACCTGATGGTAAGTGATCACCGCCGTAGATAAACACTAGCACAACACCAGGGGAATCGCAAGTGCGTAGCCGGCCTTTTTAATATATGTGGGTCTCCGGCGCTCTCACTGACCGAACGAAACGCAACAGTGCAAGCATTGTTACTTCACGTTGGTTTTCTGTGAGAGGGTGGTGGTACTACTCGCGAGCCGACCCATTCATGCTGAAACCAGTAATAGCTTCAGCGTAGCTCTACCACTTACAAAATAAATTTTTGTTTCCATAAAAAATGGCCCTAAAATAAGATATTATAATATGAAATAAGCTCTAACTAGTATGATATACTCAAAATTGAGTTTGTTTATTACGCTTTCATCATCTTAATTACTCAACACTTCTCATGAAACTAACCATATACTTTGTTAGGAGTGCTCCTTACAAATTTTTTAGACGGGGTCCTTCTGATTCCTTTTGGCCAGTGAGAGAAGACCGAAGACTGCTTGGGATATATAGACAACAAAACCAAAAGAGTCCTTCGATCGAGATTACTTATTAATGATCGTACTGCAAATTGTCTATCGCACGTGAGATAATGAAGACCTACAGTCATATATTTTGGGCAGAGTTCCTTCGATACTTTTTGGCCGGAGAGTGAAGACCATTTATGTATTTCATCCGCTCAAAAACCTACATACGGAGTTAGACTAATACTGGTAAATGATTATTCGTTAAAAAAAAAATAGAATATCCTCGCTGTTCGCGTTTAATCTCGTTGACTTCAAATTAACAAGCCTCGTGGCGGTGTTAAATCTACAACTGAGCCAATAGGCTTCGTGCTTGATTGCGGCACAGGACCTACAACGTATATTTTGGGTTTAGGTATCGAGATCTCTATTAGATGTGTGGTATGAATGTAGTATGCATAACGTGTAGTTAGGTTTTTAATAACTGTGTAAGATTAAAAAATATACCTAATAATAGGACATTAAGATTAGGCCGTAACCGAGTACAAACGCTCAGAGTTACGATAACAAATTTAAGTAATATTCATTATAAACTTCTAATTCATATATACGCGTGTATAGTAATGATGATTAAAGGATCCTCTCCTCACTCTTCAGAATAAATCGCTTGCAAATCGTGATAGCCTAAGTATACTAGGGATCGATATCCGCTATGAGCTTAACCTCAGATACCACATTAGGAGGGTTATCTAAGAGATTGGGCATTCTGAATAAAGTTTTTCACACCCGTCCAGTTAAATCTTCTTTATAAGGCATAAGTTAAACCGTACACGGAATTCTATTACCATCTCTGGGATTGTTCAGTACCTCTGATACCTCCTTGATTTACTAGACAAGTTGCAGCGATGGGCTATTTGCGTTGTGAATGATACAGACATTATTAACAACCTTGAACCGCTTCAATTACGAAGAGACATTCTCATGCTTCATTGAGGGTGTTTTGTCGTCTGTATCATCGCGAGTGTTCTGAAGAGTTGTTTAACCTGATCCCTATCTTCTCCTTTCCATTTCTTACGATATCGAGTCCTTCGAACGAGGCATGAAGAGTCACTTTTGCAAGTCGGGAGGATGGCGACGACTGCCGTTGGTATTTAACACCAACAGTCACCGTTGTTTTTAGACTACACCGTACTTTCCATCAGGTATTGTGCAATAATTTAGCCGAGCTAGCATAATGAAAAAAAGAAAAAAAAAACAGAAATTTCCTTTCAACATTGATTCTACCTATTATAAACTATTTATTACATGTGGACCTAATTGTATATTACTTAATGAAAGCTTTAAACGGGCAAATACTTAAATACCATTTAAACTTTTCACCAACGATGGCCGAAGTTTTTGAACAAAAATCAACGGCCATCACACATGCGTATTTTTGTACCTTCATAAAGAACCCCACGGTCCGTAATAACCCCTCGTCTCGTCAAAATGACGTGTAGTATGATTGATTACGCTTTTTTGTCCCTCTCTTACTCTCTCTCGTTTTATTGAAATTGATGGGTCGTGCAGTCTTTCAAATAAAACCCTGGTAAATAAGCAATTTTCTAATTACACTTCAAACGCTTCCAAACAAAAATGTTTAAACATGAGATTCGTTAGGATCATTTATTTATAACATGTTTTTTTTTTACGTTAAAGAAATAATTAATTTAAACGAGGTTTGATATTGTTTTTTTTTTAATCATAAACAAGCAAACACCCGCGTCTTGGTACATTATAATATGAAATTTAATATAGATAGTAATGTAATAGATATAATAACCTACAAATCACTCATGCATAGCTTCCTATATATTTTGGAATCCGAATTAGTAGTTCAGGAATAAACGATACCTCTATATAATTTAAAAAAAGCCTTAAATATTAATAACTTCCTTTCCCAAAAGGCCGGCAACGCATCTATGATTCCTCTCGTATCGTAGTCTGGTAACCATCATGTTCGTTTGCCTACAGTCGCATATTAATAAAACTTGTATGTCAAAATTAACCCCAATGGATACATACGTAGCGAAGAACATAATATTTTTAGAATTAAATTTTAAACAGTAACGAAACCTAGATTTAAATTTAATCAATATTCACGTATAATTCTCCGTATTTTACCAAATATATTATATGAACTAGCCTTTCTCTCGACTTGGCTCGCGTAAATTACAAAACGGTTATTAACATGTGTCGAAATAAAGATTTTTAAATGTAACAACATTGCTTATTTTATATATACATTTTAATTACATGTCTTCATTGTACTTAATATTTATAACTTCAACAATTGTACCAAACTGGATATCGTAAAGGACTCATATATATAATTACTGGTTTAGCTCGTGGCTGCGCTCGCGTTAATGTAGCTTTAAACTATCCCTCAGGAATAATATTTTTTTTACAAATAAAATGTACTCTATGTCCTTTTCTGTACCCTTGATGACAAATTGTGTGAACAATTTAAAGATTATCCGTTGAGTAGTTAAGAAACAAATAAACTGACATTCTAATTTATTATATTGTAAAGCATACGAGTTACGATTAGTATGTTATATTTAGTACTGTAAATTTTCTGTCATATTTTTTTTTTTTCGATTTGACTACACTGTTGACCTGGCAAGGCCTCCACAGATTTTCTGTCTGAAAAAGCGGTTACTATGGTTTTTGAATAGAACTTATATTTATGATACTGTCGATTATTTTAGTAATGTCACTTCTATAGGTTCGCCTATTACATTTTAGTGGGTAATATTTAAACGTTTACGTAAAATATAGCAACATAAAATACTGTACCAACTTAATTTACCTTTAATCTCATACCTTGTTCTATATATATAGATTTTTTTTTATGTGGGAAGAAATCCTACATTGGCCACTTACAGCCCTGGGGAGCTGTGGGATGTCAGACTCTTACTGACTAAAAAAACCCACGAGATACCGTCTGCCACGCTATAAAGTGGCACAGGATCGAACAAGCAAGCACCATGCCCCCCTGGCGACAATGCCCAGCGCGAACGCCCTGACCGCGACGACAGCCCGGTCAAGCTGCCTACCCGTCTATCGAACCAATGTGCAGTGGAAGGTCAGCTCCCCAGCCCCTTCCCTCCTTGATCCGACTTGGCAGTCAAGGGGTCACCTTCTCCAACCACCATCACCTGTTACTTTTTAACGTGGTTTCCTCCCACGGTAACTTTTTAACGAGGTTTTCTACCTCCCTCCGCCCAAAGGCACATCCGTCTGTAACTTTTTAACGTGGTTTTCTCCCACGGTGACTTTATACCGAGGTTTCCTCCTTCCCGCCGCCTGAAGGCACATTCCTCCGTAACTTTTTTCTTCCTACACTCTCTGACCGGTGAGCCGAAGTAGGCCCGTCCTTACCCCAACCCCTGTCCCTTCTGATAAGCAGAGGGGTACTGCGAGGGGCGCCGTCTGCCCGGGGTATACGCCCCGACCCGGTTCTGGAACCGAGCCCCAGGAGCGTTTATCGGCTCTCTAGGCTAGATCCGTAGTCTAGCAACCTTGTTCCATATATGACCTAACATAATCTAAGTAGAAAATCCTATAAAAGGAGAAAATTTGTAAAGATCGATGGATGTTTATAACTGATTCATGCAAAAACTACTAAATGTTAATGAATTTTATAATATGTATAATAAGGATAAGTGTTAAATAATCATGGCTTTTTTTGATAGAAATATTTAAAAACAAACAGAGGCTTTATCGTTTTAATTTGTTTTGTATTATATAATCGTATATCTATAAATATATTTAATGTTAGACAAATCCACGGAGATCCAATTATAAACAGCGTTAGCAATAAGATTTCCTTTACAATATTCTCATTTTATTTCAATCTGGATTTGTTTTCCTGAATAATGAACGTTGTGAGACGTAATTGAAAACGAAGCATTTATGTACAAAGACAGCGAAATTTAAATCATTGGCAATTATTTACGACAAAAAGAGACCTCACCTTCTCTTTACAGTTTGTACTATGTAATAAAGTTAAAATGGCAACTGAACGTCAATCTGTCAATGTTTTTCAAAATCTGTTGTCTTCTGTTTCACACATTCATTTTTTTTTTTATATAGACATATTATAACCCAAATTTTTCACTTCTCTATACGATTTACGATTATCCAAGTAGATACGATCGTTCACAAGTAATGCGCTTACATGCATTCAGTAATTGAATTAAAAATTAAAAATAAAAATCAGGATATTCAAAGGCAGCTTTGCGCCTAAGAAGCCACACGACATGTTGACAATTGGCAACTGTTACAATTTCGACTTCCAAATGCCTCTATAACTGTAAAAATAATGTCAACGTCTCTGCGTATACCAAAACATTTACAGTGTAAAAGAGATTTGGAAATATAAACTACCTGCGTAGGTTTAATCGGACAGGATTAACTTACGAATTTTCTGTTTACTTAAAACTACATTGAGCATAAAATTTAATCCATCCATATACATTATAAAAAAGTATTTGTCGTTTTTTTAAGCTAATCTTGGAAACAGCTAAACCTATTTTGACGAAACGTTTCCTACTAGACTGAGGATTTTTCAAAGTATTATATGTGGTGTCCATATCATTACACTTTTCTTTTACGTACGGGTTAAGTGGTAACTATAAAATTTTGCAGAGCTAAATTTACATCAACACAATGATTTTAATGATGGAATGGTAACGCCACAATTAAACTTAAAGAAGTAAGATACATCTCACAATCAATCTAGACAAACAAATAGTTCCCCATGAACCAATAAAACCATTTCCATGAGGACGAATTCACGGGCACCGGCTAGTCGGCTAAACGAGGCACGACTCGTGTATAGAATTAAATTCAATTGCCTTGGTGTAGACGTTTAGTTATGTAATCAATGTTATAAGGGCGTGAATTAGAAACAGCTTAATTTTTTTTCCAAGCTCTGAAAAATTGCTGAGTAATAAATTCGGCGTAAAGTAAAAATTAATTAAGGTAAAATTTATGAGCTCTTTAAGAGAGGGTTTTATTAAAAACGTAACTTGAGAAGTCTAAAATTTGATGAAAAAAAAATGTGTTCTATTTTATATTTTTTAATATTTTAGTTTATCTGTGTGCAATCAGATCTCCCAACTACTCAATAATTGTTTCATATAATTACTGTTATAAAATTAAATCATTGTTTGAAGTTTTAAGAAGATAGCTTTTTGCCTCTACTCCTTTCAAATGTTTCTAACTTACTCTTAACCCATATAATTCTCCGGGTACATCATTGACAAATTTAATAATATGTATTACTATTAGGTTTATAATATTTTTATGTAATATTACATTCGTTAAATTTGAAAATGAATCAAGCCCATATTTTAATCGTTCATATAACACGTTTATATTATTTTAAGATTCTTTTTTTATACACCGCGAACGAAGACCAAATTTTACATGTATTAAATTTGAAATCTAAAGAAAAAGCTAAATGTGCTTTATGGACGGTTAAAGCAGAACTTGGCTCATTTTGAAATGTAACGACACGTTTATTGTTATACGCCTACAAAGTAATAGACAATTAGTTTTATACGAATAAAAAAAATCACACGGAATAGGTTATTATAGAATATTATAGTAAAGTTATATGGTATAACACATCATTCAATGCAAAGTCATTCAATAGAAAAATTCTATATGAAAACATTGATATATAAATTGGTTGCGATAATCTTCTACGGACTCTTGAGACGTACAAGTCAGCTTAATTTACACGCGTACAGTACTACTTGTCAACAAATAACAACGTACCGAGATCTAGACTGGTAGGACGCCTCTAAGCAACTAATAACTAACATGTTACACGTGTAGCTAAATCTGTAATGCTCGCCAAATCATCTCCTCAAAATCTCTCATCAGTAGATGATGGTCTTAGGTTTTAGCTAAATAGTGAATTAAATATATCAATTTGATTCTCATACCGACTGATTTTTGTGCAACAACGCATCCAAGAGTTGATAATAAATAAGGTAAACAATTAACTTTCCTTATTTTTACATTTCTTACTTCTTCTCCTCCCTTTTCCCTGCGTTGGTGGCTAAACTTCTTTGTTGTAGAAAACTACCTACTGTCATTGCCAAAAGCATAAAGGCTTTGTATTTTGGAATTAGCGACTTCAGATGACTTCAGTACTCTAAGAAAATCGGGGGTGCTTCCTTGTTTGATGGCGATTTTTGTGATACCTAAAAATACATGTTCCATGTCATCATTCTGATTTTTTACACTTTATAGCGTTTTACCATAGTCTCGTCTGATGTTAATTGATGATGTAGTCTAAGAAGATAAGGACGCTAAGCCTAGAATAGGACTGAATCTCAAGGGCAGCTGTTGGAAACACTTATACGTGATCCCATCAGATTTTCAACTACAAGAGCATGAACTAGCAACATTCATAATTAAATATACTTCATCGAAATACATAGGTACAAAGGTCAACATGAAAAAGAATCACACTGTTCGCAATAAATTAGCTCAGCAATTAGCGATAACTCGCGCGAGCCGGGGGTTTGGCTCAAAGGGTTACGCGGCAACGCAAACGTACGGCTTCGACGGCACTCGATTCGTATTTCGTACGGCTTCCCCCGACCAGAGTAATTAGCGGACCGCCACTGTTTATTTTCATATAAACTAGAGTAATCATAATATAGTTGAACCTGGCAATGTTCAGTCAAAATATTTATTAACTTGGGGGTGTTTTGCGTCGCAAAATTTTGTTTCGCTGTAACTATATGTATAGGTTGTAATGATTGTAAAAATAAAACAAAATATATAGTTTTAGAAGGTACCCTAATAAGACTAATCATAGTAGTAACAAAAAACTAGCGCTCGTGAATTATAATATTGTGTCACATCGAATGTTTTTCATCGAAAATTAACTGTTACAAAAGATATTATATAATTATTGAACTTTACTCTAAGAAAAAGAAAACTGTCAATTACTAATTTCTTTGTTATCTACAACACTCCTAAAAATAGTTATGATAATGATTAAAATGTCTAAATACGGTTTTAAAAACATCCATTCTTTATGAAATCTTAAAAGAAAAAAATAACACTTAAAACTATTCATAATTAAGTAAAATTATCATTATTTGCAAATACTTCACAATACAGTGCATTTAACTGTACCTTTCGGTAAAACAATACATCGTGATTAATGGCGGTAGCATTTCCGCTAATACTCGACTGGCTAGTTACCACCTTCAAGTTGTAAATCTACTGCCACGCTTTTAAACATGTATTCCTGCAAGTGAAGTTAAGACACAGTTACCCTAAAACCCTAGGTGTGTAAAAGGAATAAAATAATACCGCCTTCGGGTAACATATTTAATTAAAAAAACAAAGATAAATTTATGTCATATAGTAGTTATATATAAACAAACATACAGACAGGTATAGTTACAAATTACAATAAAAGAACTTTAATACACATCTCAGTCGACTAAGGAAATGTAAAGTAATAAAGAAAAAAATCCTAAATCTAGCGTATTACTATTTTAGGCCACCTTGTCGTTTAACATCAGGTTATACCTATTATGGTCTGGTGCTAAATCCTAAAAGGTACATACTCGTATATAATTAACCAAGAAACAATAATTCGATATGCATACGTAATTCTGAAATAAATGGATAATCTATAGTAATCTTTCTCTACTGAAAAGTAACAGATGATTAAAGTTTGAACACCTTTCACAAACAACACGGTAAAACGAAGTGAAGCCAAACCGCACGCCGCATTCGCAATAAAGCACAAACTTGCAATCGCAATCTCCAGAGATTGCTGGCAACAATCAATCCGAAGCTTCAAAGTAATTTACTTTTCCCGCCTTGTAAATAAGTAACAAACGTGGACGCCGAAGCATTTCAAGTCGAGCCCTCGGGGTTCGAGCAAAATGAACTCGACGAGAAAGAACTAAGGGATTCTTTTTTCGCATTTGCAACGGTTAGTCCGATGTGTTTTTATTATTGTTTCGTCTTCGTAAATATTTTTATTTGTTTATTTATAAATACTTTTAGAATTGCTCATGAATTATGTTTAGACTAGGAGTTTAAAACCGTGCACCTTTAAAATGATTTAAGTATACAATTTAAAAATATATAGTATCTTTGAATTTTATACTCAAGGTATATAACAAATCTGCCAGAGGTATCTGATCTCTGCAAGAGTAAAAGCGATGATAGCTTTGTTATAATTGCGCTTGGAGATGGAGATACCCTAAAACTGTAGCTGCAGAGTCCATAGGGTGGAATAGCTTGATCAATCTTTTAATATAATTGGTATGATAAAAACCGTCGAACATGCTAGAAGAGACGAGGTGATACGGTTTGATATACTTACTAATGTCTACATTATTCATAATACGGCTACACATACATACAGATTTCTGCAAACTTTGGCCATAGCATTTGACTACTACCACATTCAAATGATGTAACTTGAGACAATAGGAAAAGTCTCAAGTGTAGCTACTGAAACTCAGCTATAGTTGGTTGATGATAGAATTTCAATTTGGGAATAACCATTAAGCAGGTGATTATTAAAATAATGCTTATTTACACCGAAAGGCCATCTTCCATCATGGCCCCTTTTTTCACCAAAAAGGTCGGGCCATTTTCCGCTCCAATGACGTACTAGCAATCGCTCCCAATGCCCTAGGTGTTAGTTACAATGTAAGAATTAATAAGAATAATACGTAGAACTTATGCTACTTAGAGGTGCAGAAGATTCCTCTCAGTGAAGGATATTATAGAATCACACCAATAGGTGCTTATATTATTACACTATCCAGTTAGAAAGAAAAAAGAATTACAGTGGTATATATCAAATTAAATTATTAAAGTCTTTTACAGTTAATAATAGACCTCATATTTTGTGGTGAAATATTTAAAAACTAACGTGAAGAATGGTATTGACAAATCAGCGAATTATACCATAGGCATGGTACTTTTTAAATATACACTAATACGAGCGGATCCTGTAGGCGTACATATTCCAGTGACAGATCTGAATAAATCATGAATATTAAAAAAATGTATTAATTAAAACATTATAAAGTGCTGCGAAGTTGGCTAGAATTTGGAGTTATATGGTTTTTCATATCAAAAACCAATAAAGCTATTTGAAAATTAAAATTAGGTCTCAAGAACAGCTCCATAAATAGGATTCAACTAATGCTAGAAACCGTCTAGGTGAAATAATGAGTACAGGAAAGTCATTAAATTTTATCGTCATTTATGAGGAGTACAATAATGAAGAGACACTCACCAGAATTATATATATATATATATAAAGGTTCTAAAGGGAGTAAAGTTTGTGGGAGGTAATCTCGGGAACTACTGATCCACTTCTAAAAATTGGTTCACTATTACACATCTACGTTCGGGCTGATGATTATAGAGGTTTTATTGTTAATAAGTCTTATATTGTAACTACCGTAAAGGAAAGGAACTTACCTACCGTGGAGGAATGCAAGGAAGTTTGAAAATAAAACAAGTGACAGAGAAGTTGAGGAGTAATTGGTTAGCATGGTACGGGTATGTAATGAGAAGATATGAAAATCATGTAACTATAAAAGTTATACATGTGAAGGTGGATGGTTATAGAAGTAGAGGAAGACCAGAAAACATATGGATAGATTGTGTGAACAATGATATAAGCATAAAGGTGTGAATACTGCAATGACATCTGACAGGGGAGAGTAGACAAGGAAAAGTGTCATGCCGTTCCAATTACGCGGAATACGGGTGAGAAGATGATGATGATGATGGTAACTAATATGAACAAGTTGTTGATTGTTGCTAATTTATAATGTAAGATGTATCACATATTATTAATCTTTGCATCTTATCGAAAGAAAACATTGTATCGTTCAACTTTGATGTTCGTGGCCAGAGTGGTTTAACGATGACACTAAAGCTTTAACATTAACTATAATGATCGGGTAAATAGCAGATTTAATTTCACGGCTAATTCCAAAGAAGAATGAAAACGAATTAGTTCCAAGATATTAAATCGAATTGTTCGTAGACGGGTACCTAAGAGTAGAAGTTTTACGTTTTATAATATGTAATCTATACTTACAAATTGAATTGTCTATGAGTTGACTGGGTTTAACTTCGAAACAGCTGAACTTATTGTTATGAGAGTTTTACTGACAGATAAAAGAACTTTCTAGAGTATCGTTACGTTTCAATGATAAAATTTAATAGAAGTTGCTTAAAATGGACAAATGGTGAAACAACAAAACCATTGACACCAGAAATTGTAGACACTAGTTTAAAATAATAACAGTTAGAATTTAAATTTACATGATATTCAAAAGCCTCTGAGTATATTCTAAAAATAAGCTCCCATGGAATAGCGCGGTGTGGCCCGTCACGAAATTTGGAAGTACTCCAAAAAACTTTACAAAATAAGCTAAACTTAACACACGAGGCATCTGCAGAGTTTGCAAGCCTAAGTGAAAAGTTAACGCTGAAATTACGATCGTAGAGGAAAAAAGTATAATTTCGGCTTTCGCCGGAATATAAGAAGCTTAAAATAACAAAATTCCTGTTTTAGATACATATATATCTATATTCTTCCCTTGCGAATGTCGCACGAATTTTCAAAGTTAGAGTAGAAGGAAAAAAAATAGGGAACTTTTTTCATTCGCACGATTCGCTCGAAAACTTCGAATCCCCCCCGTTTGATTTCGGCGGCGACCGGAATCGGTACTTCTAGACAGGTGGTTCCCTTTTTGCACAACTTTATGCAAAATAGTATTCGAGTTTAATATCCCGGGCAGGCAGGTATTATGTTTTATAAATTACTTCGGGACGACTCCCGAGGTTTCTGTTCGACTTCGTTTTTTATTCAAATAAATTAAAACTCGTAACTCCCGAAGTGTTCAATCAAACTTGGCGAAGCGGTGTCGGGTAAGTGATACATTATTTATAGTCATTTTTCTTTTTTGAATAACATTTCCTTCGACATAAATATAGAAATCACTTTGGAAAGACATTCTATTACCATAAATAACATAATTAAAAGGACAATATGTGACTAATGTCCTGAAAAATATTTTTAATAGAATTGTCTTCTATAATATAAAAATGAATCGCTAAATGTGTTGCTAAGCGCAAATCTCGAGAACAGCTGAACCGATTTCGCCAATTCTTTTTTTAGAATATTCCTTGAAGTAATCTTACGGAGAGAAAAATTAAAATAATTGCCTGAAAAAGTCTAAAAACAACACTTTTCTATACTCCCATACAAACGATTCGTAATAATACTTAAAAGTCAATTTGAACTTTAATACTATATAATAAAGTTTAAATGTTAGTGGAGAGGTTCCGGGAAGGCAAAACAATTGAGGAACGTTAGTGTCGTATAAATAATAATGTCAATATTTATACGATGGTTCCGAATAGCAGAATAAGTATTAAAAAAAGTATTTAAAGAATCTACTGTTAAGCGGTACAAAGTTCGCCGGGGTCAGCTAGTATTTAATATATTCATTTGAAGTATCGGTTCCGTTATTACTAAACAATTTTGTATTTGTTTAGTTATAAAAGTCAACAAAAAACTCTTTGTAATTTGAAATACTTAAAAATAAGTATAGAATTTGACATGGTTTATCAAACGAATTTACTTCTTTTTTTTTTCTATTTGACTATATACGTTGTTGACCTAACAAATTTTTACAGCTTCACCGGAATTTTTCTGGCGAAAGACAAATTTAAAGTATTTTTCTATATGTATAAAATGGTCAGTAATCGTTTTAGAAATCAAAAATGTACTCTTATTTTTAATGAAATAAAATAAAGAATACAAAATATTTCTTGCATTAAAAAAGGGCCTACACAGACGCAGGTGAAGCTGCTTTTAAGTCTATTTATTTGAAGTATCGTATTTAATAGCAGACAACTGTTTATTTGTTCAGTTACAAGCGTACAAGCTTCTTTGAATACTGATAATATTTAAAAATAAGTCTAAAATTTCAAAGGTTTTATTGCACGTTTTATCTTTTTCACGTGCCTTTTTGTACTAGAAAATAAATAAGTATTTTTTGATTTAAATGCATCTATTAATAAATATATTGAGATATTTTTTGTATCACTATACAAGTCGTGATGGTCTAGTGGTTTGACCGGTGAAATCAATCAATCCGATGTCAGCAGGTTCGAACCCCTGCATGTACCAACGAATTTGTCGGAATTCGCGTACATTTACTAATTTACATTGATAACACTATCAGCTGACGGTGAAGGAAAAACATCGTGAGGAAACCTGAACCTGAGAAATTTTCTTGTAGTACCAGCGTATGTGGGAAAAACATAAAACTGTGGATTTGTCAAAGTTTGAAATCGCCAATACGTTGTGGGCTGACATGGTTCTTATGCCCTATGCCTTCCTTTGGGAATAAGCCTATGACCCTGCAGTGGGTCTCTTACAGGCTGATGATGATGATACAAGCTTTAACCCGCGGGTTCGCCCGCGTTAATGTAGAGGCCTCTTCCCAAAGGAAGGTATAGGATAGGGTATTCTTGATTTTTGAGTCGATCTCAAGAAAAATTTGCTGATATACAATAATTGTTCATAGATTTTGTTTTTGTAGGTAGGTAACTAAACTACAATGTTATTAATATACAACTAAAATGTATTTCATCCAAAATAACGCCCCTTATCGATTTCTTTTATCATTTTTAGCGGGAGTGACCTACACCCACCTAGACGACAATCTTGCATCGCACATACGTAGTTGCAGACGTTCAGAGTCGATCGATTGAATTCTGACAATATTGAAGTGGATCGCCATCAGTTTAAGTTTGAGCACCCCTGTCCCAGAATATGTCTATATTAGTTTTATAGTTACGAGGACTGCCTTAGGCGTATAGTTCAACCCATGTTAGTGATAAATGTAATAATTATTTTTACTACTATCATAAATATCTTCGTAATAAAATCATAACGGCTTGCAGTGCGCGGGCATCGCTAAAAAATTAATGGATAGATTTTTCGAATAGTTTTGTTTTCATTTTACTCATTAGACAATTAGGTATTATCTTAAGTGAACCTATAAAACGATGGCTAGTTCTGAGGATTACGTTAGTACATCTCGTTTGTCTAGGAATGTTGAAAATCAGACTTATTACTGTGACGGTTTATGTATAGCGTGCTTCTGCTGTAGTAACCCAAACAAGTTCTGCTAGTCTTAACGCTATAGTAATTCTTTTTACTCACTTATTTGCGCCAGTTTGCTAGCTTTTATTAACCTGTAACAAAAAGTATATAATATATGTATAAATGTTAATAATTCATATGTACTTTATTACTCGGTATAGGTGAAAGGTAGCGTAAATTTAAGCCAGATAAAATAAGTAGGTAAATTCACATGTAACCATAAAAAAAACATTTTCAAGAGAATAAAACGTTGGCTACAAATTAATTGCTAGATTATACGTTGTACATTTCCGAGTTGGATTATAACATATGGTCGAAAGAGTGTTTTATATCAATACATATTATAAAACAAAATTGTCCACCGCGTTTGTCTGTCTGTCTTGATGTTCGCGATAAACTCAAAAACTATTGAACGGATTGTAATGCGGACTTCGTCAATAGATAGAGTAATTCACGGGGAAGGTATAGGTATATATATATCATTTGACAAGGTTTTTTTTTTTGTAAATTGGTTGAAATATAATAATAATTGTTAAAAGAATCGGGAAAAGTCAAGCCACCTGGGAGCTTTCGTCGACAAAATAATGACATACTGAAATATTCCTCTTTTATAGATCTACAAAAAAATCTACGATAGCATATACCTATCTTTTTTGGATAGCATGATATACCCATCTATCTTCTAAACATGGTCACATATAATGAGGTTATTGAAAGGCTATTTAGAGGGATACACTATTTATTAATCTTTATCAAATTAAATACATTAGTTACCTTAAGCATTTCATGCATATAAGTATATATTTTTTATTATCAGGGCAGGACAAAGTCCGCCGGGCCTGCTAGTATATAATAAACTAGTTGATTTCCGATCACTTCTGTAAGGATATATATATATAAAACAAAAGTATCCTAGAATAATCTAGTAACAATTCCACATAGAATGGTCATAATCATAGTTTTCATTATACTTAAATGACACAGTAATTCGATAGTTTATTATTTGATAGCGATTAATTCAATACAGAACTACAACTAGTAAAAAAAAGTTCATATCAAAACATTGTCAGTGGAAACAAAAAAAAAAAACAAGTGAAATCATACCTACTCTGTGGTATTTGTTCGCAGGTCTATCAACCGCACGTGAACGCGCAACGTTCCGCGTATACCGGAACGTTCAACATGCAAAAGTGATGACAGTCGCAACGTAGAATCAAATAATGAATAAAAGCCCAAGCAAGACCAAGAAGTTTTCACCCCCCGTGCTAACGAGAAAAGTTGGGTATCCGGATAATAATACGTCGTTTGGTACATTTCAGTGTACCTGAGGTTAGGACATGGTCGTATAAGAAAAGCGTTGTGACACTAATTAAATGTCCTGAAGGAGGCTGTGAACCCTTGGATAAAATTCAAGCGAGAATAAAATATATTTAAAGTATAACTACATCCTTTGTTGTTAACGTAAAATATTTAGTCAATTTAGTTCTCGAATGATTTGTATTTTTGTATTAAGTACTGGATGCTGCTAACATCTGTAAATTAATCGTGGTCCGGTGGAACTGTAGAGGCCTTACGAAGCCAACAGTGTAAGTCAGTGCTAAAAAAAAACTGTAAATTAACGTTATTTACTTTAAGTAAGAAATGTCTTTTATATCGAATTATTTACATAACACCCATTTTTTTTTTTATTACTGGCTCTGATATTTAATCCACTTGACGTTAAGTAGTTATAGTAACCTATAGAGTTGTACAAATTACTTCAAAAATACCACAGTTCTAAAGCCAGACATTCTTGAGAACTGAGTTAGGACATCTCGCGTGCTTCATCTTGCCAACCGTATCCGTTGAATCGAAATCCAGCAGTTTGAAAATTGCTACATTACTACAGAAATAGGTGCGGTTATAGTGCTCCCGAAGTTGTAAGTTACTGTGGGCGGGCAATTTTGGAAATTCCTTAGTTCAAAATAACAACCTTGACTCAACCTTACATGAAGGAGTTGAATTGAAAATCGAGCAATATCAATAATACCTACCTACATATTTTTGTAAACACTGCATGATTACTCATGATCGTACGGCTACATAGATTGTCCATTTTTTATTACAGTTACGTCAATTGCTTTATTACTCTATTTGTCGCTGCGAGGTTCAATTTATGTGGAACAGTGCAGCTGCCAAAAAGTTGTTACTAATTAGCACCATCCAGAGAGCG
Organism: Antheraea assamensis; assembly: GCA_035772565.1. Classification (NCBI taxonomy): domain Eukaryota; kingdom Metazoa; phylum Arthropoda; class Insecta; order Lepidoptera; family Saturniidae; genus Antheraea; species Antheraea assamensis. Next base: position 905,700 of record JAQQSE010000195.1, on the reverse strand, counting down.
AGCCCGTGAAGGGGAATGAGAGGTACACTTCCTGCGGAGACGAGTAATACCAGACCCTATATTTTAATGGAAGAATGAGCAGTAAATTATCAGTAACGATTATGTACTTAAAAAAAAAAACTAAATTATGTTCGGCAGAACAAGTAACTATTCCTTCGTCTTTTTTTAATCTAATCGCAGTCGTAATAGTATTTGCCAATATCAATGTATTATTTACATAAAAGTATGATAAGTTTCAATTTCCTCTTTAACGATGGTTCTTACTAGTAAGCTCCTTAATGTCTAAGCCATCATTCTATAAGTATATTCAGCGTATTCTCGTAATATTATTGGAAAGAGGTCGCTACGTTTTTTGCTTTTATATATAATATTCAAATACTGTTATGAATTATTTTCAATTTTAGTCCTAAGTAGACTATTTAAATGTATCCACTTACTGCGTTTCCATTCCACCTCATCAAATTACAACAAAGATTAATAGACCACTAAATAGTTGGTACTGGAGACTCAAAAATCGCAGCATCTCTATTTCGTGTTATAAATTAGTGTAGCAACCAAGTATAGTCACAATTTCAGATGGAGCATAAGATAACGTTTAGAAAAATTACGTGTTAATACCAAGTCGTTTCCAAACACGGTTTATAAAAATTTCTAATAATCATTACGGTAATCCTGTAATTTAAAATGGTATAATACAAAATACTAGTATTAAAAACAGAGTTAATTTGTGAAAGAAACAGATCTCTTACCAAGATTTACCTTTATATTAATTAAGAATAAGTGAAAAAAATACATACTGGATTATAATTATGGTATTCAGATATAATAAACGTCTTCTATTTAAGTGTATTCGGCATTTATGTAAAAACTATTCGACGTAAGAAAGAAAAAGTTTAGAAAGAGATTATCCGTTTGGAATGTCAAAACAATAATTCTTATACATAAATCAAACTTAAAACTAGCTAAGTAACTAAGTAAAGCTAGCTGTACGCTTAAAAGAATAGCTTACTAATTGAGTGACACAGCAACGCTCGACCCAAACTAGTGGAGCTTGGGCCGTGAAAATTTGCATTTGGGGTTCCTTTGACACTGAAGTTGAGTACTAAAGGGTATTTGGAAATTTAACCCCTAATAGCGAAAAAGGGAATTAAAGTTTGCATGAGCATCCGTCATTTTTTAACTAAGGTCTATTAAATTTGGTATTTAACAATTCAGTCGAGAGTAAAAAAATATGTCTCATAGTTTTGTTCAAATTAAATGAGTATCTCAAGAGGGCTCCCATTAATTACGTGAGGGGATCAGGAGGGGGACGGGGTTAAGCCGAATCTCACTATATGTCACGTAATTTTTTCGGGTAATAAATATTTTAAAAATGTGAGAAAATTAGATTAATTTAAAATAAAACATGTTTTAGACTAAAATATGCCGAAAGCTCACTAAAATTATTTTATCTATTGTAGTAGTTCCCATTTAAGTATTCTATAATGTTATCACTGTGATTTTAGATTACAATCTAAACAATCTCAGAGATTAAATTTAATTAGTCTTAAAAAAAATAAAAAGGCAAGTGGTGTTTTTTTTTTTAATAAATCCAACTCATTTATACCCAAAATATTCATTTCAACAGATCTCACGTAAGATCAGACGAGAGGGGAGGGGATCGTGACATCTCATCAGCGGGGGAAAGGGTGTAAAAATTTGTCAAAAACGCCTCATTTCATGAAAATACGAATTCAGACAAAGTGGCGGTCAGCTGCTAGTTAATTATAAACAATAATTGTGCATGATCACTCAAGTACCCGTCAAAAATCCAATAGGAAATATCTAATACAACGCGGCTCTCGTCACAAAGCGCTGCACTACGGCACAATGATTGTCGTACGCTGGTGTCAGCGCTTCCAGCTCATCTCGCTCGTTAGGGCACAATTGCGGACGTTAAATTAAAACCGCTGTTCGCACAGACACGTCACTTTGACAGTGACAGTTAGTATATCAGTTTGAATTTGTGGCACGGTATTAATGCAGTTCTATCACGCTCGAGCACGATAATTCACATCATCAAATGAAATGAGTTCGCTTTCGGGATGAATTTGATAGACGTAATTAATTAAGTTCACCTGGAACTTACTCAGTACAAATTAAAGAATAGAAATAAAGGAAAAGTAATTGTTTGCATAGAAGATGAAGAAGACTATTGCGTTCGAGACGGTATCGACCACCGCAATACGCCAAGTGTAACTTCCCTCATAACGGTATTCTTGGGCAGGTACCGCAAGTACGTATTAATAAATCTGTCACAGTGTCTCCCTTTTTGTTTGTCGCGTTTCGATATTAGTCGCTGAGAGGATTCAAGCACGGCATGATAGTGGTGACTGCCGATGGATCATAGATCTTGCAAGGGTCATCGTTGTTTCTAGAATGCACTGTGTTTTCTATCAAGTACAGTGAAGTTATTTTGTCCTGCTTTAATAAAGAAAAAAACACAGTATCATATGAATAGGGACAAAAAATGTTCAAAACGTACAAAAACGAGGCATATTTTTATACTATTTTACACTTCAAATTATAGTAAAATAAGCGGTAGCGACCGCTTCTGTATAATTGTAACGGTTTATTCAGCGCACGACGAGATACCTTTCAAATGACATGATTTTTCTCCAACTCAATTGATATTTATTGTTAAAATTTTGGGAAATTTCAACGATATCTTTAGATATATATATTATAAACGCTTGGACAGATTTTGATGCCATTTTTGTTTGTGTTTAATTGGACTCAAAAATGGTTTAAATTCACAACTGGATTCGGTAGGTGTCATTGTGGTCGGATTCTATGTTTTTTTTATTATCCGAGCAAAACAACGTCCCTCGAGCCCACCAGTTGTATGTGAAATTTCAAACCGTTTAGTTTTTTTTTAAGGAACTAAAAAGTATCCATCCATACTTATAATATTACTAGGACAAAAAAAAATGCTAAGTTTTTGACACTTATCCCTTGACTATTTCATTATTAGAATATGTTCCATTGGACATATCGATTGTGGCTATAAGTTCCCCCCAGTAATTTACTCTAAAAGTACAGTATAATAATCTCACAAAGGTATCGATTATGAATTCTATGCACCTACACACATAAGATATGTATTCCACCCCACAAAACCGGTCTCATTCCGTCTGTCAACCCTTCCTTTCAAATGTCACATACTGTCTACGTGACAACAATCATTGTAATTACTACTCGAGTGTCGAGTGTGTGATAGCATTCAAAACGCAGCCGTATTCTGAAAATAGTTTTGTGGGTAAACAATATGGCTCTCTTCCACTTATTCCACATTTAATATTTTACCAGTAACTCCATTTTCAGAAAAAACAGTGTCGCGGTTAACTTATTTATTCTAGCTTTGTCGTTACTCAATCGGTACAATTTTTTACTGATTTTAAGATCACCAATCACATCAGCATGTAAGAGAAACTCGACCCACTTCTATGTCATAGGATTCTTCTAGCAGGAACGTATGAGAATAATCACCATGCCAGCCCACGACGTATTGGTCATTTTAAGCTCTCAAAAACCAACAGTTTAATATTTTTAAACATACGTTGGCACTACAGGAACATTTCTCATGTCCATATTTTCCCGCCATGTTTTTTACACCGTCTGTTGAAAGTTTTAGTAATCGTCAAATTACGAGTTTATAAACCTCGAAACGAAATTTCCTTAGCAAAACTACTCGACTACCAATGACTTAAATAATTATTCAATTATTTAGTACACGTAATTTTTCAAATTCCTAAGTTTCACAACATGGCACGTACTTTTAGAGCCAGAATTTAAAACCAATCTCAGAGACTAAGCTCCGACCAACTACTTACACAAAAGCCACACGTTGTGCTATCGCTGCTAATGCCAAAAGTACATAGTCTGAAATGAAAACATAGAACTATGTGGTGGGCATGCTTTATTGATGGAACATTTAAGAGGCTTTCAGCTTGCCGCCAACTAACTTGTCCCTTGCAAGACCATCGATGAGCTGTTACTTTGCATCTAAGAAACTTATTCTCGAACACCAATTATTATAATTATATATAAGAAGTAGCTGCATTCATGAAATTAATGAAAATATTATACAAAATTTTCATAGGCTACCTCTCTCCCTGTATACTTTAATTTAAATGAGTTATAATAAATAATGTTACTCACTGAAGTTGTTTTTACGACTTCTTAAAGTAATATTTAGTCCATTGAAAAGTTACATTTGGGGTTGCGTTTTTTAGAGGACGCAATTTTATTTTTTTGATGCGTAGGGGGGGTCAGTGTAAAGCTAAAATCAAGTTTGTGGGGTCGCCGCCCTTGTCCCACGGCCGCCATCTTGAAAATAGGGGTTGAAATGGTTATTACGATTTATCTCTTAAACTATTTATCTGATAAAAAAAATTATTAACATTTTTTGTTGCAAATTTAATCCTCTAAAACTTTGATCCAGTACCTTTTTGTCGTAGAATTATAAATAAAAAAGTTATAAGCGAAAATGTTCACAAATTCGAGAAAAAAATTTATACTTTTCGATATAACTTTTTTTTTATCATTTTACGAAAAAATGATATCAGACCATTTTTGTAGATCGTTTTTTAAGGATTACCTTTTATAAGCAACATTTTTTAATTAAGTCAATAGCTAAGGTTTTACAGTGCTCCGAAGTGAGTATTATTTTTCAGTAGTCTTAACTATACATATATTATACGTGTGTACTAATAATGTGTCATCAGTTATTTTCTTTTTTTTTCTTTTGTTATTATAATTTTTTAATTATTAATTTTGCTAATAATTAATTATTGACTCTTTTCCACTCCATTACAGAATTTTACAATTATTGATTTTTAAAATAATTTTAAATTTGATGGCCGTTACTAAGAATACTGTCCAGGTAGAACATGAGGGAGCAAAAGAACTTCTGCCTGCTATTATTATTATTTCTAACCTCTCTTATTGTAAGAATAGCTGATGATATTGTGTTGAAGTTGTCGTTCAACTTATATCTTTCAGTTGTGCTACATATTTCTCTACGTGCGGATGTATTTTATTCTGTTTTTAATTGTGAAGACGATTTCGAATGATTTTAGACACGATTTTAACTTCAGTGAAAACTATTTTTTTTTATTAGCATTTAGAATTTTTAAGCGTGCTTTTTCTATTATTCCATCATGAGAAAATAAGAAAATTAAATTAAATTAAGAAAATTATAATAACGAAATAAAACAAAAAGAAAATAACTGATAAGACATTATTAGTACACACGTATAATATATGTATAGTTAAGACTACTGAAAAATAATACTCACTTCGGAGCACTGTAAAACCTTAGCTATTGACTTAATTAAAAAATGTTGCTTATAAAAGGTAATCCTTAAAAAACGATCTACAAAAATGGTCTGATATCATTTTTTCGTAAAATGATAAAAAAAAAGTTATATCGAAAAGTATAAATTTTTTTCTCGAATTTGTGAACATTTTCGCTTATAACTTTTTTATTTATAATTCTACGACAAAAAGGTACTGGACCAAAGTTTTAGAGGATTAAATTTGCAACAAAAAATGTTAATAATTTTTTTTATCAGATAAATAGTTTAAGAGATAAATCGTAATAACCATTTCAACCCCTATTTTCAAGATGGCGGCCGTGGGACAAGGGTGGCGACCCCACAAACTTGATTTTAGCTTTACACTGACCCCCCCTACACATCAAAAAAATAAAATTGCGTCCTCTAAAAAACGCAAGGTAAGGCCTAAAAAATGTAACATTTCAATGGACAAATTATACATTTCTATAATGTGTCAATGAATGAATGGCATAACAGTTCCCGTGTACAAGATTTCATAAAAATGGAGTTAAGCCGATTTTGCTTTAATTCGTAACATCCAAACAAACGGACATTTTTTTACATCACACTCGTAATTAGTGCTCTTTATAATAGGAAAATTAAAAAAAATATATATGAATACAGACAGAGTTACAAATTCATTAATATACACTATATTTCCCCGCGGTTACGCTCGCCTTATTGTAGACTTGATGTAAACTTTGGGAACTTCACTTATTTTTGTAAGAAAGGTAACCCACCATTTCTTTTTCTATATACCTTAAAACGTGAATGTAAAGTACGCGATGGTCCATTGAGTAATTAAAGCGTGACAGGATAACAAACATACAAACAACATTTATTTTTATAATATACATTTATAATCGTTAGTATATGATTACATAATAATGATAACATATGGTAAATTTTTCAAATTTGTTTTTTTTAATATTTCCACATCAAATATCGATAATAGGCGTAAGAAAATGATAGAAGTATTATAAAAGTTCTATTCATTTTTGATATAAAAAAAGAAGTAGCGAACAGCAACACAATCCTTCTGATATTAACTATAACGTGTAACAATCTATAACCAATACAGGGTATAAACTTAAGTCGGTTACTGATAAGTTACTGCCCCTGAGGATTCCGTTTGAACGCCTTGTTTGTAAGTGCCCGTTGCTAACGACACCCTTTAGGATTTAATACAGTGGAGTAACTAAACAGATGTTCTGCGAGTTGCCGGGTTTTATCACAATTAAAACGAGATAATCTGAAAACTTTTTTTACATTTAATTCACTGGTATAAATAGAAATTGTGTCTTCCAAAAGCGATAACAAAGTTGACGACATTTTGCAAATCTAAGCCAAGAAAAAAAAAAACAAAAAGTCGTGGTGGATGAATGGTTTGACCAGTAAAATATCATTGCGATATCCACAGGTTCGAACCCCGGCATGTACCAACGAATTTTTTGGGATTCACGTACATTTATCCATATAAATTCGTAAAACTATCGGCTGACGGTGAGAGAAAACATCGGGAGTAAACCTGAACCTGAAAGATGTCCTTGTAGTTCTATGGTCTGTGGGAGAAACATAGAATTGTGGATTTCTCGGAATTTGAAATTGCACGTGGTATGCTGGCGTGGTGATTATGTATGGACATTGGTATGGACCTTCCTTCGAGAAGAGGCATCTGGCCCTGCAGTGGTCTCTTACAGGCTCTCTTGATGGTGATAAAGATAATCCCAAGTAAGTTGTTAAAACTGCGTTATAAACATGTACAACATTAAAAAAACTTTTTTAATTTTTATAAAATCGTAATACTCATCCACTCATCAGACCAGACGGTTATAAGTTTTAAAATCTTTCAGCTTCCAAATGAGAATTTATAATAATTCCAAAAGTACGGAGGTTTTTCGAGTGGATGTTACTGCGCCGAAGCAGTAAGCCGATTAAAATCCCCGATGAGACTTATACATGTGTAAACATACGAACATATATTTGGACGAACCGTTTGAAAATTTCGACCACAATAATTTATCTTTAGATACAATATTATTGAACATCGAAATGACAGCACTTTATTTAATGGTAAATAAAATACGATCCAAAATCAGCGGTGGTCACCGAAGGATATATAATTCAACAATTACCACTGTCATGCCGGCATACAAATATTTTGGTATCATATAAACTAGTTAACCCTGAGACGTAACAAATCAAAAACAGTTACCGGCAATTCTATTACAATGTTTATAGTTGTTGTAATCCAATTGGGTGCAGATACTCTATCATTTGCTTGAATACTAATACACACTGGCCGATTCCGTAACTTGACATCCCTAAACGTGCCACTAAGATGGATATTATGCCTATACGTATGGTAATCCCAATCCAGTCTAACAAAAGGTAAATAAATATTTATATTATAAATTTATAATACACATTGACTATGGGAAATCATTTTGACTAACAAGCCAATGACGGTTTTTGTATGTTAGTCAGTTAGGCTTCCTACCGTTCCACGCTCAAAATCGAATTGAATAACGTGCATTTGATAATGTATATACGTTACTCAATTAAGCTTTCAACTGTTGCATGATGGAAAGCCTAATTAACTAACGAGCAAAACCCGTCATTAAATTGTTAGATAAATTACCCTTTTATATATTTTTTATGATCAAATAAATAAACTCTTCTGATTGAAAATAACGTTTTAATAATTAAAAACGAAAGAACTTATCTTAATTTTCAAATCTAGATAACAAAGCATGTCACACAACATGTCCGATATGTTGTATTATCGTATAAAACAAGCATAACTTGAAGCCGAACCGTTCTGCTTCCATAGTTCTATAAAACCCTATTTTATTATAACGGATAAATTGTGAGCATTTTGTTAAAAGGATAAGTTTGAGAACGTTTTATGTGATACGAATACCTTATGTGGTAGGGGCGGTGATTAAAATCTATAAATAGGAAATAAAAGATGGACTTTGGTCATAGTACTTATAACACTACCGATGAAAGTTGACAACACACCTAATTGTTTATTCATGAAGTAGTTATCTGAAGGAACGATGGCCCAGTTGTCAGTTGTCGATCGACGTAGGTTTCGAATACTTACGAATGAGCAGGAGCTCTCGGTGAAGGAAAACATCGTGATGAAGCCTTAGTATCGTGGTAGGACTATTATTAGGGCCCCGTCAATAGCTTCCATTCTCAATTTGAAAATCTGTCGCCAAGCACCTATATAGGTAGGAGTTCTCGTAGCTGCACTTGAGAGCCAGTCCCCCTGTAGGCTTTGCGTGTTTACCATATCAGGCCACATCGTCATTTAATCAGGTGAGATTGTGGTGGATTGACTGTGTATTGAAAAACCATACTATTATAACTCGTGTATAATGGTGGTAGAAAGTTTTGACCGGTGGAATATCAATTCGATCTCCGCAGATTACATTACATACATCCATTTACGAATTAAATTGGCAACGCTATCGGTGAAGGAAAACATCGTGAAGAAACCTAAATGTGAGCAGTGTCCTTTTAGTACCACCGTGTATGTGTGAAAATATAGAACTTTGAATTTATATCGGAGTTCGAAATCGCCCATACGTCGTGAGCTGGCGTGGTGATTATTCTCATAACCATATTGGGGATGAGGCCTATGAGCCTGCAGTGAGTCTTTTACAGGCTTACACTACTAGGGACTGCAGCATATCAACTTCTATATCATTTAACCGATCGTCACGATATGTACACGTATTTAAACGCTGAGAATAAATTCGCTATGTTCATTCTACTATAAGCAAAGTTTGTGTATATACTTACGTAGGTAAAATATGCCATTAAATATTATATTAAATTTAATAATTAATATTAAAGTTTTTTATATGTCTTTTTATTATTATAGCGTAAACTTTTGTTTTATTCATTACTAGCAGGCCCGACGGACGTTGTCCTGTCTTGATAATAAAAAATATATACTTATGTACATGTGTAAGGAGAGGGGAATTAAACCGGCGTGGTTTTAACTTTTTCGTGGTTTTTTTCCGTACATAAAATATATTGTTAAGATAATAAACAACGAAGTCGCGGGTATCAGCTAGTATTATATATAGTTGTTATAGCTAAATATTCAGTTTCTGTACAGTCTCATGAAATCTAATGACAGTTCAAAAATAATGTAACATATTTTTTATATGTACAGAAATTTTGATTGCTATAAGTTATTTGTTATATCCTTTAGGACAAGTTGCGGACTGAAGGTTGAATTTAATTATAAAAACTTAGCGTAGGTTAGACTTTACTCACTGCTGGGTAGATTCCGACTTAAATGTGCCACTATCCATTGGTAATAATTGCAACAAAGTATAGGCCGCTATTATGGCGATAAAATTTTTGAGTGTGAATATATAATTTTTATTCAATAGTAAATAAATAAAACTGAGATTATATATGTATATCAAATAATATCCCGTCGTTGTATGGGAATGTGAAACTAAATTTATCATTAACAAATGTATTTGTAACATTTCTAGAACGAACTAAAAACCTAGCTATCGTGAAATAAAAACTAAAGAACATGTTACAAAATTAAATAATATATTATACTCACTTCAATTCTATAATTCACAACCGAATGGATCCCAGACTAAGGAATCACGGTATAAAAATAGACTTCGAAAACTAACAGCTTTACCCAACACTAAAATTTCGTACAAAATCAAATAATAAATCGAAATCAATAGAGACTACATAAAAAAAAATATAAAAAAAAAACACACAACACAAAAGTTCAACTAAAATTTCAGTCACATTGCTCCGCCATTTGTAGCACTACTGAAAGGAAAAAAATTAACCCGTGACGGGCGAGTTACATGTCAATAGTTTCAAAATAAAGTATGGTGCAACAGCCAGAATTGTCGATAGAAAATAGGATTAATGTGTCAATATTAAATCACAGTTCACACAATTGTAACTTGCTTGCGATTGGATTTATTATCTATATTAACAAATCTGTAGTTCTGTTCGTACATGTATTTTTATTTTTCAGATTTAATACATTTTTTTTTTAATATGTACTAATATCACGAATTACAATATAAGAAGATATAAATTTCCTGTAATGGCCGTAATGGATACTTCTATGTATTATATATAGATACTCAAACCTTCGATTCGGTGCTAATACAGTGTACATCGTACTCGACAATATTGAATAAGTTTCCTTCTTCAAAACTACATTTAAATTGCAACGCATTATATCACTTATATCCTATTTCATATGTTAAATGCAAATAAGAGTTTGTTCGTTACGCTTACATGTCTTAAATAGTACACTGACTAACATGAAATTTTGCATACACATTGACACAGATACAGTAAAGGGAACAGAGTATCTTTCAATTTTCAATATGTGGTATATCATATTTGATGAAAAGATAAACCAGATCGAGTTTCCTGCTGGTTTTTCTCGATGACTGGGTTTTTTTTCGAAATGTTGGTAGCTTTGACGTTCATAAGTGCCCTTTCAGGGTCTAAAATAAATAAAGTATTTTGATTCAGAAAAAAATCGTTTTCAAATTATTATAACAAAACAACGCATACCGAGTTATTCCTCTTTTATAGATCTACAAAAATGTCTACGATGGCATATACCTATCTTCTTAGAATAGCTTACTATACCTGACTATCTTCTAAAAATGGTCACATATAATGAGGTAATTGGAAGGCTATTTAGACGGATACAGTATTAACCCTTATCAAATTAAATACATTAGTTACCTTAAGTATTTCATGCACATAAGTATATATTTTTTAATATCAGGACAGGACAACGTCCGCCGGGCCTCCTAGTTAAAAGTAAAACATTTATTTCTCAGATACTACCTCGAATTAATCAAGTAAAGTGAATGCCGTCAAACAAAAACGTATAATTTCTGCGATGTCATCTTTGTATTAAGGTAATGTACAGGAATAATAACAATAAAAACCTTCTGAGGAGAGAATAAAAATGTGCTTAGTCTTCGTGCTTTTAACTCGAGAGGTGCCCACTTAAAACGTTTTGTGTACATTATAATTGGAGACTTTATAAAAATGTGAAAGCGTACCGTGAAGTTTATAAATGTGTTTTTATCAAAGCCAAATCGTGTTTCGACATTGTAAGAGCTCCATACCTGACCTGATTGCATCGCAAATTGTTCATGAATAAGTAATATCGTTAAAGGACAGTTAAGGAGAATATTCTATTGATTTCTTTGAGTTGTTTACATAAGGTTTTTTTCCTCTTTAAGTATATACAAAAATTACTTTTAATTATCTGTATATACGAACAATGTATATTGATAGGTTTTCTTTTTCTATATGATATAGAACATATTCATCAAGAGTTGACATTTGCAGTCAATATCTGCATGGGGTATTCCATGACGAATCGACCACTTTTAAGTCCGACTCCTTTTGATTTTTCTCTAACATTTCTATCTTTCTCTACTCTATCGAATTTTTCAGAATTTTTTCTTTTGACTTGACTTTTTAACTTTTGTAATAACTTTTCTGAAATTTACAGAGTGACATTTTTTTTTTGTTCTTTATATTTAATTTTTTTATTGAAAATATATTGAAACTAATTTTGTTTCAATTAAGTTGTCTTGGTTTGATCAAAAATGAACCAAACGACATTTCTATTAACTTTCTTCCTTTTTGCGATTAGTTTTAGGAAAAAGCAAAAAAAAAATTATTACTTGTTTTAAATTTTTTTACATTTTTGAACAACAATCTTATTCTTTCGATGATTTTTGGTGGGTAAATATTTTTGTCAAAAATCAGAAAAATGCTTTCGATAGGGTAGAAAAGGGTTGGGCTCAAAGTGGTCGATCTGGTATGAATTCCCCATATTTATAATGAAAATACCGTTGTATTGAGGATCAATTACATCACAACTACTAAACGTGCCGATGATGCCGAATTTTTCTAAAATGGTTCTAGACTACATATGGATTCGACTGATACTTAACATTAAAAAAATAACACTTAACAATTGACACTTAACATTTAAGAATGTCCAAGGAAGCAGGCGGGTATAGCTTAATATAAAACTCAAAGGATTTCTTCCATTTCTGTTTGCTCGAACATGCTAATGTTTGATTCTATCATTTACCTTAAAAAAAATCCATTTGCATGCACTGCCTATTTATTTAGGAAGGGTATGAGTTATCCGACATCACGCAACTACTCTTAAGAAAGTAATTACCATACAAATTGGTGATCAGAAAGTACGTTAAGCACGAACAAAGTATTTTTTTTATATCGTAGGGGGCAAACGAACAGGCGGGTCATCTGATGGTAAGTGATCACCGTCGTCCATAGACACTAGCAACAAGTAAGTACTAGTCGCAAGTACGTTGCCGGCCTTTTAAATATGTGGGCCTCAGGCGTTCTCACTGGCCGAACGAAACGCAACATTGCAACCACTGTTACTTCACGTCGGTTTTCTGTGAGAGGGTGGTACTACCCCGCGCGTCGGGCGAGCCGACCCATTCATGCTGAAACCAGTAATAGCTTCAGTGTAGCTCTACCACCTACTAAAATACCTAATAGTCATCATTATCATTATCAGCCTGTAAAAGACCCATAGTCCTCTTCCAGAAGGATGGTAAGAGCATAATCACCACGTCTGTATACGACGTTATGGCGATTTGAAACTTTGAGAAATCCACAGTCCTAAATTTCCCAGATACCATGGTACCACATAATATTTATCAGGTTCAGGTTTCCTTACGATGTTTTCCTTCACCGTTAACCGACAGTGTTAACTTAAATTAATAAATAGTAGTTGACACATAACTGGTGACAAATAATTGTATGAGTACTTATAAAAACTTCTCTCATATAAAAAAAAATGTGTGATAAGAATCAGTCCACGCGTGACCGCGACTTGGGTAAGTCGAAGCGTTGATCGTATGTATTAGACGTCTATGAGACTTAATTATGGAAGATAATAATATAAAAAAAAGATAAAAGAAGTCGGCATTCTCATTAAATGCATAGATATTTTTATGCTCAGAGAAATATGTTTTATTTATTTATGCAAAACAAAAAACTACCAAGAACGTTTTTTTTTTTATTATTTTATTCAATAATTTTAATTTCAAAACATCGTAGCCTTAAATGGACTAAGTTAAATTCACTCCACGAATTTCATATAACATCTAAAGAAATGTATATGAAAAAATAATAGCTTGATTTTGAATGAAAGTGCAAACAACATTTAAATAATTTATGTATGATACAAAACCTTTTCCTTTTGGAAATTTCATTGCGATCTTTTGTATAATGTTTTTGTTTAGAACTATTTAAATATTAATTACGAGGGTACAGAAAGATGATAACTTAAAACAAATAAAATTTATAATTAAGAGAAACGGCCCCTCGGGTACAGCATTCCTTAAGGTGTAGTAAAGAATTAAAGTAAAAAGTTGAATTTAATATTTTAGAAAATATAATTTTTTTTTTAATTAGATATAAAATAGTGAATTACAAATTATATTAAAATAAAAACGCTAATTAACAAATACTATTTAATTAAATTTCTAGGTTTTTTTTTCGAGCTGACCTACACTGTTAGCCTGTTAGCTACACTTTCACCGGACTACAAATGGGAGCGCTTAAGTTTTTTTTTTTTTTTTTTTTTTTTTTTTTCGAACTGACCTACACTGTTAGCCTGGCAAGGCTCTACAGTTCCACCGGACTACTAAGGGGAGCGCTTAAGGCACTCACCCGATTTTATATGGACGACTAGCACAAGGGCGCACGGCACGCCTCGGCTTGGGCTGTCGTCGAAAACCCGAATCTAACTAGCTAAGCTAAACTAAGCTAAGCCTATCCGTATCATACCTGTATGGGTTCGTGAAATATACATGGTTACCAAGCATGTATGTTTTACGATCCCGTACATGTATTTTGTATCTATCTATCTGTGTTCTAAACTATTACAGTTCGAAGGGCAAAAAAACAAACAAAAACAGCCCACCACTATGTGTACCTACGAGTGAGTGTGTGTGCACGTGTGTGGGGTGATCGGTGTTGTGTTGTAGACGAGTGTTTGATCGAATCAGTGGTACTCTGTTCGCGCATGCAAGCTGCTCGAGGGCTCCATTCCGGGGGATCGGACCTCGGCTAGAGCAGTTGCCGAGGGAGGCCTAAGAATGTGTGCTGGGGCAAAATTCACAGCCAAACCGCGGCGGCGTGATCTGTGATTACGCGGGCGTGGGCGCGCACACGCTGTGTTTCGAGGGACGGAAGGGTAGTCTTGATTACCTAGCGAAATTTCTTCGGGAGGGTCGGTGAAAATGTAACGCGGACGTCTTTTGTAACGCGGGGCGCCTGGCACGGTATCGTAAGTCGCGGCGGATACCACTAACGGATTGGGATGATTCATGGCTCTGTCGAAATAACTAGTCGTGAGAGTTTTTACGTACTCCCAGATAGACGGCATCTCCAGGTCCCTATGGAGGTCGACTCTCCGGATGTACCACGGGGCACCGATCGCCTTTCGTAGAAAACGGTTCTGTATTTTTTGTAAAATCTTGAAGTTCGCTTTTGACATATGCGCGAAAACGGGACAGCTATACGTCAAAATCGGACGAATACACATTTTGTAAAGTGTGAGCTTATGTCTGACGGACATTTTGCTCTTAGCACATAATAACGGATGCAGACGACCCAAAACCATAGCGGCTTTGTTTCGTACTCTCACTGCATGCTGCTTAAACGTGAGGCGTCTATCTAACGTGACACCGAGATATTTGACCGTAAGGGCCCAAGGAATCTCGGTGTCATACAATTTAAGGGACTCTATATTGCTCGGACGCGGACGCTGAACCGGATCGAAAAAGATCGCAGCGCTTTTCTCGGGATTAACCTCTATACGCCATCGAAGAAACCATTCGCCGAGTTCCTCGATGGCCCTATTCATACGGATAGCTAAATGCGACGGCCGCCAATCGGAAGCGTAGATTACTGTATCGTCAGCGTAACAACCTACCTCGAACCCCGGGGACCGAGGTAGGTCACTGATGAACAGGTTGAAGAGGGAGGGCGCGAGGATGGACCCCTGGGGCACTCCTGAACGTATCGGGTGGGGCTGGGATAACTCACCTTCCACTCTATAGCGGAAGGTCCTATCTGTGAGAAATTCGCGGATGATGTGTACTAAACTATCCGGAATACTAGACTTAAACAGTTTATAGACTAGCCCGTCGTGCCAGACCTTGTCGAAGGCCTTGGCGACGTCAAAGAAGACCGCTATTGTACGTTTCGGTTTAGGCTTGGCCGGACTGACCTGGGGCTGGGGGTCTTTATTAAATTTCGAGAATATGTACTCCGTGAGGCGGTGTACTTGGTTCGTGCACGAGTGTTGTGCACGGAAACCGAACTGCTCAGGCGGCAGCAGATTCAACCTTGTTATCGTGGTCTGTAGGCGGTTCAAAAGGAGCCGCTCGTATAGCTTGCCTAGTGTATCTAATAAACTAATAGGGCGATAGCTAGCGGGAAGCGTAGCTTTTTTGCCGGGTTTGTGTATGCCTATCACTATGGCCTTTTTCCAGACGGCTGGAAAGTGACCCTGGGACATGGCAGCATTGAAGATGCATACCAGCAGAGCAATGATGAAGTCAGGAAGGAGCTTCAGTACCTCGTTCCTGATTCCATCGGGACCTGGGGACTTCCTAAGCTTCAGACGCTTGATAGCGGCCGTCACTTCGTCAAAAGTAACCGGGGTTAGGGTATCCGCGCGAGGAGACGCGAGAAAGCTATCTACCGCGGATTTTATCGATTCGATATGGACAGGGTCAGTGTTAGCAGTGTTTGGAGAACATTGCTCCTCTAAACTCGCGGCGAGACACTCCGCTTTGTCTATACTTTCGAACGCGGGAGGCAACCCATGACCTCTGTCTAACGGGGGCATCGATGCACTCTGCTCTGATTTGAACTTACGCGTGAACGTCCAAAACGCCACGTGGGACGGCTGGATATCCTCCAGGAGTTTGTCCCACCTGGCGGCTCGGATTTCTGCGATACTAGTTTTAACTAACTTTTGTAATGAACGTAATCGAACGCGATTGTCTTCGGTCGGGTAAGTGTCATAGGCTCGGGTCGCGGCGTTCTTTTCCGTGATCAACGCCTTAACGTCGTCAGGGAGTATAAAGCGGCGATCGTTCACCGCTTGTACCTCTCTCGAGGTCACCCTGACGGCGGTCTGGAGGTGGTCGACCAGGGAATCGATAGCCAGATCCGCGTCGGCTTTAGACACCAACACGTCCGGAATTCTATTTAGACTCTCCGAGGACGGATTGTCTTTCAAGTGACTGCGGAGTTTCGCGTAGTCAGCTGCGCGCACGGACTGACAGTCGATATCGAAATCTGAACCTAGTTGCAAGATAACGGGGCGGTGATCTGAGTCTAGTTCGTGTACGACTTGTATGAGTCGCACAGAAAGCTGGATGTTTTTTAAAAGAGCTACGTCTAACACTGTCGGGCGACAGCGATCCTGATAGTGAGTGGGTTCCGGCGGGGCTATGACGTCAAAAGCGAGATCGCCACTTAGTTTGTCGAGTGTCACCCCGTTGCGGGAAGTACTCGAACTATTCCAAATGACGCTCCCACTGTTGAGGTCCCCTGCTATGATAACACTGTTACTTAACGCGAACAGCGCCTCCAAGTCAGACTTGAGAAGCTCTTTACTCGGTTTAAGATAAGCAGAAACTATCGTTATGTTCGCATGACCGGTCATTCCTAACCTGCACACTGACACTTCCATATTTGTAAGAACGGGTGGCTCTACTGACATACAATATAACGAACGTTTAAAATAAATCAAAGTGCCGCCCCCGCGGGCGACACGGTCGTTTCTGATAATATCATAATTCGCGATACGCGGATTATTCATTTTCGGCTTAAGGAGCGTTTCCTGTACTAACAATATATCTATCTGCCTATCGTGTAAGTAGTCGGCTACTAAGTCGCGTTGCGTACGGAGATTTCTCGCGTTAAAAAACGAAAGACAAAGAGCGCGCGGTTTAATTTTACTCGGCGGTGTGAATACTATTTATTGTTATTTACTGCGGCGCGGGCAAGGCGTTGTATCGTCGCGGCAACGTTTGGGAATGCAGAGACCGCATTCAAAAGACCGATGTCCCTATTACTATTTAAAATTTTATTGAATGCGACTATTTCGCTAATGTCGTGCTCGAGTAAGACTTGAGACAGCCAATCGATGCCCGAGAGAGAGAATGAAAAAGCATGAGAGGGCTGAGAGGGCTGAGCGGGCAACGCTCTTTGAGGCTCGGGCTGGGGCTGCGCCTGAGGCTTGGAAGCCTGAGGTTGAGGCTTAGGAGCCCAGGGGGCGACAGGGGCCCGCCAGGACTGGGGGGCTTGCGGCACAGAAGGTGCCACGCACGGCATCGGGGCCGGAGTTACCGGGGTACGGGAGGAGCCCGGGAGGCCCGGGAAGGTCTCAACGGACATAAGAGGTGGAGGCGGAGGGCGGGCAGAGACAGCAGGAGCCCTACGGGCTTGTCTCGCCTGGCGTGGGCGTTGCGGGCGGGGCGCGCGGGGACACCCGCGATAACTCGCAGGGTGGCCCGCGTTACCGCACAGAACGCAGCTGGGAGGCTCGGGAGTGTCGGGAGTGCGAGCGCACTCCTTCGTAGGATGGTCACCGAGGCACTTGACGCACCTGGGACGGAGATGACAGCCTCTGGCTGTGTGGCCATAACTCTGACAGTTATGACACTGAGACGGGGTATGAGTCTTGCGCGGCGGTTCGGCGGTGATACCGGTGAGGCCGCAGACCGTGGTGAGGCCGAAAATGGCCTTGCCTTCTACGGAACGGTCAAGGATGACCAGAGCCATAGGGTAGGGAGCTTTGGTGCGGGGGTGGTACATCCGGTGTACCTCCCGCACTGGGAAATTTTGCTCCTTAAGGGAGTCTGAGATTTCCTCGGTGGACAACTCCACCGGGACGCGCCTGAGTACGGCTCGGAGAAGGCGCTCTTCTTCGAGCGCGTAAGTGAAATAATTAAGCTTCCTCTCTCGGAGGTGAGAGGTCAGCTTGCGGTGGTCGATGGAGGTGGGGACTTTGACCTGAATACCTTGAGCGGTATTCAGGGCTGAGGTGTAACGGATACCCGACCCATTCATATAGGTCGAAATCGCGAGCCAGGAGGCCTTGTCCTGAATGGTAACGGGGGGCGGGGGGCGGGGCTTCTTAGCCTCGGCTACGGGACCCGTAGCGTCGGCTTGGGAGGGGGCGGGGCTAGCGTTGCCCGAGCGAGGCGTTCGATTGGCTGCGACCGCGGCCGATTTCGCGGGCACCCGGGCGCCATCTACTTTTAATGTTTTCTGAGCCGGGCGTCCGGAGCCTGACTCAGAATCGGAGGCGCGCGACGCGGCGGCAATGGGTGGCGTGCGAACGCGTTTTCTATTTACGACGGTGAAGCCGTCGTTAGCTGGCGCGGAACTAATATTATCTAGTTCCATGTCGGAGCCGGCCTCCGAGCATGGAATAGGTGCTACTAAACTAATTCTATCTAGTGGGTTTTCCGGCGAACTAGGCGAGTCTAGCGCGGCGAAAGAGTTCGCGGTCGCTACGCGGGGCGATAATTCGTCTATACTAACCGGCTCAACTAATAGCTGCGGGGCACTACGTTGGACGCGCCTGATTATTGCTTCTAACCAATAAACTCTGTCTTCTATATTGGCCATCCCGGGGCCTGCGAGGGGGGCGGGGGAGGACATAATTAAACCTCCCTGCCTGAAGGGCAGGGGGGCACGCCAAAATTAAATTTACGGGACTATCCCGAGTCCGGACCAAAAGAGCTGTGGGCGAAGTGCAATGCCACACAGAGAAGAACCTACAAAGCCTAGGGGGAGGCCCTATCAAGCCCAGGGCAGAGAACGCAGACCGGTAAACCGGGCTACGCCCAAACAGACACCCGGGGATGGAATGAGGGGATAGGAGGGTGGGAGGGCGATACCTGGACCTGACTAGGCGCACACGCCAAGGCCAGACAACCCAGGCCCAACTGCCTTTACCGTTTGCCTCGGGGCAACCGGCGAGCGGACAGGGCGCTCTACTCACTCGTTGGCACCGTGACACGTATTCCCGTGAGTAGCCACTAAGCGTGGTCTTCGATTGACAACGCGAGAGGTCGCACCGAAAAGTGCGGTTTTATATTTGCACTAAAAGTGCGGGGTCGCAGCAGATGTCTTGTTTCTTCGAAAAAGGCTCGAACAAAGCACCGGCCGTTGAATCACTCGATAACAATGCGGGTCGGGCGGCGACGAGACCGTCGGAATGCGGACATCTGGTGCGCAGGTAGGCGAGCGCGGCGCGGCGAGTCGGAAATAACCGAGGATAGCCGAGCGCGGCGAACCGAACGGACTGTCAGAGCTGCGAGCGGGCGCACGTGTGCACTCGACCGCTGCTCAGACGAGACTCTTTTCACATCGGAGCGCTTAAGGCACTCACTCGATTTTATATAGACGACCAGCACAGGGGCGCACGGCACGCCTCGGCTTGGGCTGACGTCGGATACCCGATCTAACTAGCTAAGTTAAACTAAACTAAACCTATCCCTATCATACCTGTATGAGTTCGTGAAATATACATGGTTACCAAGCATATATGTTTCACGATCCCGTACATGTATTTTGTGTCTGGCTACTATTTTCTAAACTATTACAGTTCGAAAGGGAAAAAGAACAAACAAAAACAGACCACCAGTATGTGTACTTACGAGTGTGTGTGTGTGTGCACGTGTGTGAGGTGATCGGTGTTGTGCTGTAGACGAGTGTTTGATCGACTCAGTGGTACTCTATTCGCGCAAGCAAGCTGCTCGAGGGCTCTATTTCGGAGGATCGGACCTCATTAAATTTCTACGCGTTAATATTCACATATATACACCCGGCAGGAAACGATTCTCGAATTTCGTTACCCCCAGAAACATACACTCGTATACAATATCAAGAGGCAGAAAGAGAAAGTAACTGGTGTGGGGGTATAACGATTTTTTCTTACGTGACGATTTCTATCAGTCACCTCCTTTTTTTTTCTTTTATTAACGTGGGGAAATCCGTTATGGATACCCACTCTCTCGGGGCAAAGAGTGGGTTATGTCCGACTCGCACGGACTAAAACCCCATGGTGTACCGGTCACCGCTTTTGGTTGGGGCTCATTTTTTATAGTTACATTTATTAATGAGCTGTGTATTGATAAACAATAAGTAATTTTTATCTTTCCACTGTTTTAAAACCTAATTACATAATTCATAGTTACATGGACATGGTACCTTATGTATTAAAATGCATCAAGCTATTACTGTTTACTGGGCGTGGTAAAAAAGAAAACATACATATATTACTTTTCTTCTGTTTTTTTTATATACTTTAATAAATATAACGTTTATAGGTTTCAGCGTTTGACCACAATATCATATGATGTCAAATGATGATGCGGTCTAAGATGATAAACACCAGTAAACCTAGAGGGCAAATGGTTCTCAAGTGCAACTGCCGGAACACACTAACAGGTTCTTGGCGACAAATTTTCAATTTGATGTTGATAGCTAGTCAGGCGGACTTAAAAAATCCCATACCACCATTTATATATATATATATAGTAAGAAAATATTATAATTGAGTTTCAAATAATATACTCAATTTTGGTTAGATTTTAACAATACTGTAGTTTTCTAAAATGTAAACTTGTTAAACCGGCATAGACATTGCGTTGCGGAAACAGAACTCTTAAAGACGTAATAATTGATACTAATCCTTGCATACACTTTTAACTAAATCAAGAGAAAGCATTAGGTATCCTTACCATAATAATACGTAATCGGTGATGGTTACAGAAAATGGTTTTTAATTTTAAATGCCAACGGCCAAACAACTGCAGTACAATGTTTTAAATTTTAATGTTAAACAGGTAACTGGAACGACCTATTGAATTATTGAAGGCGTTGTTACGATGCTCCGACAATTTTCATGGTGGTTACATCCGTAGATATTTATTTATTCAACAGTCTATTCTTACTTTAAAAGTTCTTTGTTCTTGGCGCTGTTTTCTCTGCACGACTCGTTTTTCATTTAAGGTTTAGTGTGATTAAAGTCGGCGACTCTAAATTACTTACATTATTTATTATATTTGAAATTGTTATACGAGTAATCGAGGTGAATAAGTCTGTACCCGATTGGGACGTGAATACTATGCACATACATTGTGATAAACCGGGTACAATTATATCTTTTAGTTTATCTCGTTTCGGGATTAGTATATTTTATGTATTTTTAGTTTTATTTGCTAGTCATGACCAAAAACATTTTTTTTTCGATATATTTATCACTACATATTATAAAACAAAGTCATCCGCCGCGTGTGTCTGTCTCTCTGGATGTTCGCGATCTACTCAACAATTACTGAACGGATTGTAATGCGGACTGCATCAATAGATAGAGTAATCCACGGGGAAGGTTTAGGCATATAATTTGTTAAGTTTTTTTTTTTGTAAATTGGTTGAAGTATAATGATAAGTGTTGAAAGGAACGGAAAAAGTCAAGCCGCCTGGGAGCTTTCGTCGAAAATGCTGCCTAATTCTTTTGAGATATAACAAAACAATGCATACTGAGATATTCCTCTTGAATAGATCAACAAAAAAGCTTACGATGGCATATACCTATATTTTTAGAATAGCTTACTATATCCATCTATCTTCTAAAACTGGTCACATATAATGAGGTAATTGGAAGGCTATTTCGACGGATACAGTATTAATCCATATAGGTTCTCAATTCGGCTGTAGTTTTTTTTTAAGTAGTTGTAACTCGGAACTTCCTTATTCATAAACGGATTTGGAAAATTCTTTTGTTTTCTTCGGACAGGGTACAATTTCAAGGGGGTTCCATTTTCATTTAATTTGAAGATATACCAGGGAAGTCTTCAAAATCGAATAGGAAATGTATAGAAATTGGGATATTGGTAGGTTTATGATAATCTAAGACCTAAGTACGGTTGAATATATTCCGGTGTATTTTTTTAGAATATAGTTTTCTAAGGTAGACATTTTGATATTATTTTCATATTATTTTCCCCAAGCATAAATGATGGTTTTGGCAGATTTATCGATTTGTCATCATCATCTTACCCTTATCCCAGATAAGTAGGGTCGGCACAACATGTTTTCCTTTTCCACTCTCCCCTGTCAGATTTCATCTGAGTATTCACACTTTTTATACACATATCATTTTCTCCTTCTTCCTCTACTTCTGTATATCCGTCCATTTTCAAACTCAAAACTTTTCTTGCTACATGACTTTCTTCTCTTCTCATATGGGTTTCCCCATTTGTATTACATGAAATAACTTCATAACTGTATATGGAAATATTACATAATATCAGTCTGTATGTATACCACTGCTGGGTAAAACTTTCTGCCTGGAGGACATCAACTAACATAAACCTCTCTTCAGTCTACATCATTGCAGTAAATGAAGAGAAGCCAACAGTTACATATTTTTCCCACAATTAGTGGTACTATTAAATAATTCCTAGGAGGGTTGATATCAAGCAGGCGGCCGATCGGGAAAATTAAGGCAAGTCATACATCACCACATGACAAACATGTTATGCCGACCCTACTTAGGTGGGATAAGGGTAAGAAGACAAGGATGATGTCGGTATAATAGCCTTTGTATATTAAGAACTTAATTTTGGTGGTCATTGACCATTCTAAATGTAGTGTCCGGAGAAATATTTTAAGCGGTATTTCGTATTGTCGTAAACTGGTTTATTATACACACGTTCGGGGATATATCGTAGCGGAGATTTTTTACAGAATTGCGTAACTATGGCCGTTTATAATATCTATGTTCAAAGCTTCTAAACATTAAAGAGATAGCGTCGCTTTTTATGACCGTGGAAACAGTAAAACTTGGGTTTACTGTCGAGTTATCTTGAAGTGGGAAAAAGGTAATTACAATAACAAGAATTTAATAAAATATCTATTCGCTTTAACGGTTCGCTGAGTAGGAAATTGTTTTAGCGTTTAGGTTAAATTTTAGATAACAAATATAGGTGAATTGATATTAGTAATGGGTAATATTTGATATTTGATTCTACGCGGTCTAATATTGTTCACTGATACGTATTCTCAGACTTATTTAAGATAATGCGTGGTATTTTTGGACAGGCACATTTGTAAATTCACTCTTAATTTATAAAAGTTGGTTGGTTGGTGGGTATAAATCCAGGATGTTATTTTTATGTACTTCCTTTGTTGCTCATCTCTATTACTGTTTACTGCATTGTTGTATATTTGATTTAACGTATTTATTATTATTTTTTTTTATATTTTATTACTTATGTAACATATTTGTTAAGCTACCGATAAGACGTCTATACATTGCTATAGTTGTTGTATTAATTATCTGTGTTCATTAAAGTATCTATGTTGTTATCTACTCTATGGTTATGACAGTTCAATTAATATTAGGAAGACCTCTTGTAAAACATGTTCAATAAATAAGGTATTACAACAAATAAGGAGTTCATTATTATGAAAAAAGATGAAACATTGATAGTTGAAAATCAATGCTGTAGTATCTAACACTCAGTTCTATTGCAGCATGCAGCTGAGTGGGGGTGTTGTTGTTAGACATTTTAAATTAAACATGTCTATGTGTTCGAACAATTAAAACTTTTCCTATCCTCTTCTTCGTTGTTTCGGTTGTGGTTATAATTTTTTAAACTAAATGATACTATATACATGAGTAACGATGTAAAGTTCAAGAGGTTATTTATTTAAACCCACTTACTTATCTCTGGAATCAAGAGTTAAATTAGAAAAATTGTTTTCTTACTTCGTAACATACTTATTACGGAATGTTATATAAGTAATATCATGTGAAAAATTTTAGACGTGTAGTAATCAATATATAATGTGTAAAGAAGGAAAATATTCTAAACGAAAACGAAAAAATAGTGAAGTCGAGTATTGTGGAGCGGTGCGGGGCATTGAAGCCCGAGAGCGGGTTGGCCGCTTGACGAGAACGAAGCATTACTGGGAAGTATCGAATTGTGAATGCCTACGTTAGTGAGATACCTACAACGTCACGAAGCTCGGACGAATTAAATTAAAAAAAAAATTGTAGTTCTTAAATGATATTTAATTTTGCAGGACACAGTTAATTATAAAATATATAAAGACTTCCTGTTTATAATGGTGTTCCAATTCTCGTTATTAATAATCTAAGAAGTTTTAATTATTATAACGTACGATGATAAAATTAATTTCTCCCATACGATACGATATTTTCAATCGCATCTGAATCTTGTCGTGACATGTATTTGTTCCTTAAGCGACCAATACCCAATCGGTCAATACAAGCTTTGTATTACCGCGGTTTCCAAGTTACTCATGACCTCATTAAATATTGACAGGCTCGTATCGACCATTGCCCGTCGTCGTATTTCTTGTATGCACGGTAATTTATAGCTATTTACGTTATTAAAAATGGCCGTGATACTTGTGAAGTCTTCTTTGTATCTATTGATTTGTTTGTCGAGTCGTAATCGAAAAAAGAAGTTATAAGTTTATAATTTACTAAAGAAATGAACCAGTTCAAAAGTGATTTAATTAGCTATATAGCATTTAAAATTTTAGTAAGGGTAAGAAGTAGGAATTATAGAGGAAGGTCATAGATTGTATTGCATCACACTACAACCTTTAGCAATTACCCTACAAAGTGTAGATCAGAAATTACGATAAGCGAAAACGAAGTTGTAATACGGGTGTGTCATGTAACGTGGCGCCGTGGATAGGGGCAAGTTCGCAGTCCAACGAAACCCGAACATTTTACACAGCTTGCCCCCCTTATTAGGACGACGCCCGGCGGATACTTTCTGCTGGGCTGGTCGCTGGGGTGGCATGGTAATAGCACTGCACGATCCCATGCCGCCTCAACCAAGAGGCGCTCGGTACACCGTGGGGTATTAGTGAGTAAGAGTCTAACACTACCCACTCTCACCCCCGGGAAGGTGGTGTGTCCTTGATGGATTTCTCCACGTTAATAAAAAAACAGGTCTGTGAATACTCACGTCAAAATATATCGAAAAATTTGTGCTTGATTCATAATTTATTTAAGGCCTATATATGTATATAAATCTATTAGTATTCGTTTTACTATATAAACTAATTTCAGGTACTGCGATATCGGTGTGTAATGGACATTGCCATTGTCACAACATGGAACCATTGTTTAATTTGTCGCAATTATTTCTTGCGGCAATAGCAATGTGTCTTTTCACAGCTTAGGCTCCATTTCTGTATTCTTTTAATTTTTTATTCTACAAAAATTTCATTCTTTGGAGTTATTTATTGTACTCATCATTATCTTACCCTTATCCCACCTAAGTAGGGTCGGCACAACATGTTTTCCTTTTCCACTCTCCTCTGTCAGATGTCATCTCAGTATTCACACTTTTTATACACATACCATTTTTCACACAATCCATCCAAACCATTTTCGGTCTTCCTTTACTCCTATATCCGTCCACTTTCAAACTCAAAACTTTTCTTGTTACATGACTTTCATCTGTTCTCATAATATGCCCGTACCATGCTAACCTACTACTCCTCAACTTCTCTGTCACTGGTGCTATTATCAAACTTCCTCTGATATAATCATTCTTAATCTTATCCATCCTTGTTACACCACACATCCATCTTAACATTTGCATTTCTGCCACATGTAATCTTTTCTCATCCGTCTCTTTCGTAGCCCAGCACTCGGATCCATATAACACGGCTGGTCGGAGTTATTTATTGTACTATAATATATAAATAATTAATTCCTTTCAATATTAACTCTAGTGTATTTAAATCATATTTTGCAATTAATCTCTTACAATAAATTACTTCGTCATTAAATTAATTACTCGAATATGTTTCACGACACAAAGCTTCAGTACACCAATGTTTTAATGCATACGCAAAATACAGAGGGCGCTAATTAATATCGAAGCTGGAAATAGATCTGTAGTAGGTCGCTACCCTCGGTCAATATACACAGCGTGTTCCAACGATTATTGCAAGTGAACGTTTGTTTATTTTTTACATCATCTAAAAAGTACGTACCCAATGTACAACATTGGCTTTGGCACGTAGGAGAGAAGAGAGAGACGTCCGTTTAAGAAAGGTTTACTTCGGCTTCGTAAAGCGTTCTCTCTATGGCATAGCGCAATGACTGCGTTAGACAAAGATAACGCTATACGATGCACAACTTAGCCAACTATCTCGGTCTTCTCCCCGTCATGACAGATCAGAAGCCGGGTACTTTATCTTAGTTACTGTCTTAAAGAAAGTTAATTATTAAGATGTAATAGTTTATGCTGGGTGGTATTTAATTATGGTCGACTTAGTCGCAAATACCACGACTGTTTGGTGGGTTGAGTTGATTTTGGAATTAACCAGTATATACCCAGTAATCAATCGAAGCCACGTAGTGACTGAACCGTTAGAGTGGCTCTGTTTTAATATGTCACTTTTAGATCTTTCCTTGGCCACTGTTATTTTCAGTCTGTTTTCTGCTTGTAAGGAGGTACAGTTGCATCATCTTATCATGCTAGGTAAAAAAATTTGATTACTTAGGTAGCGAATTCTCTTAGGTGGAAATAAAAATGTTTATACATTTATTTATTGTATTTTCATTACAAGTATGAATTACTACATGAAAACTAGAGGGAGGGAGAAGTGTCTTTTCATATACTACGGATGGTCAGCTAGGGACAGGAGGAGGCTAAAAAATTGTCACATATGGGTCATGTAGTATGAGTACGTTCCCTTACCTCTTGTAACTGTCATGAACGTTCACGTACAGTTAAAAAAAACATTAAAAGATAAATGTAGTATGGATCAAATACCATTTTTAACAAGTTTTCATTCATCTAATATACATTAAAATTTGATGTATTTACCGTTATTTTTATAATATTCATACTGTTACATAAAAAGCAATTATTTCATCACTAGTATAAAGCAAAGTCGCTTTCTCTGTCCCTATATCCCTATGTATGCTTAAATCTTTAAAACCACGCAACGGATATTGATGCGGTTTTTTTAATAGATAGAGTGGTTGAAGAGGAAGGTTTATATGTATAATAACATAAATTAAATAGTGAAGAAATACTGTTATTTTTGAGGTTACTCCAAATTTAACGCGTGCGGGCTACGGGCAGTAATGAATAAATCAAAACTGATGGATCGATTTTAATCGTTTTTGAATGAAATGGACTATATATTTTATACCCATGCGAAGGTGGAGCGGGCCGTTAGTAAAAAAATAAACGTCTAAATAGACTTTGCTATAATTATAACTGACGTTATATAGCGTTTCTGAAATACTCACCGCATCTCAAAGACGCAACGTGACGCAAGTATGCTATAAAACAAGCATATATTTTTAATTGTCGCGCCGTTCATATTTATTTTCAATCTGACACCAGGAAGACTAAAAATACTGAATGTTTAGATTCTAGAATACAGTTTAATATTTCCTGAAGACACTTTGAAATAATATAGAGATAATATTTTTAAATAAATTCTAAACGATATATAATATAATTACATTTAATTTAAACGTATGCTAGATTTGTTTTATTCCATTGAAATAAAAGTGATACAAAAAAACAATGCGTAATTGAAATATATTGACTGAGGGAATAAATAAAAGACAACCTGAAAGAGAAATTATGTGCAATTAAAAAAAAATGGGAATAAATTTGTTAGAAAAATTGTTATCTGACATTAAATCCATAAGTAATAAACAGCAAAGTTGTGATGATGGAACAATTTTGTCGCAACAAAAATCTTCGATACTAGGTCGGAAGAGTGAGCAGCATTATCTTAGTCCGGTGAAGCTTTGAAGGCCCCGCAAGCCAACAGCGTCTATTAAGTTCGAAAAGAAAAAAAGTAGCATTACACATTAAAAAAATCATTGGTAATTTATTCTTTGTAAGTGAGATTCGTTATCTGCATTTGTTTCCTGATATCGTGCAATTTATAACCGTTCAAACTTTTGTTCTTTGTTCTAAATCTACGCATAATCTTCCAACAAAAGTAGTTAAGATCGTATGTATGATAAAATAGATAATAATACACGATACAGCCCTACAATTAGTACCTCATAGTTACTAAATTTTATTTTATAAAAGAGATTTATTCAAAATTCGAAGAAGTACATTTTTTTTTGTACCTAGTTTTTGTATGAAGTAAATTAGAACACCATGTATAAGTACTCAAGCTTTGAAAGCACACACTAATCGGCTTGTTGCCAACTTATACATTATGCCCATTCATCTATTCCTATATGTTTTCATACATACTGTGGTAGTTACCTATACTTTGTTATAGTCATATATGTATATATTATACACATAATCTATGTACTTATTAATTAAGATTCATTGTGAAACTTACCTTCTTTGTTTTTTTTAAACTACACTGCGCGAAGCTTGACCTCAGTCACACCTGATAGAAAGTGCTGCCGAGGCCAAGGACGTAGCGCGTTCGCTCAGAAAAACTTATTCACTCTTCTTTTAAAGACCGTTATATCATAATATATATTTTGGCAAAAACAGAAGCAGGTAGCGCGTTCCATTCCTTTGACTCAAGTCCAATTGCTTGAACATTCATATGAGCGCTGAGCGACAGGCTTTCGACTTGATTGTGGTAGCTAGCCAGACGAGCTTAGAAAAAGGGCCACCACCATGCTATGGTCTCATCATCTTCTATGCTCTGGCTCCTTCGCAAAGTTAATCATTCGATAGAAGCGGTATCCGAACACGGTTAATACTGAACCATCATCGCTTCGAGTAATTGACTAGTAGAGAGATCAAAAGCCTTAGCATTCCCTGTATTGTTTGTGTGGGTGCCGGGTTCATCAGGCTACGGAAAAGATAACCCTGGAAGAGAACGGGACTTGCGACCTAGGCATAAATTTAAGGGGTCATTTACAATGCGCATTCATACAAAAATACAATCAAATATCGGTTTACATATTCACGACTCCAGCTGTTGCCACGGTTCCGTGTGTGTTTGTCTTTATTTGGTTTTCATTTGTGATTATTTTAATAAATCATTGTGTTATAACAAATTAGATATTATTATGTAAATATGTCCAATTCGAATATTCACGCTTACTAATTTTTACAGCAATCCGTTGTATGATATAACAGCTGATGTGCTACAGCGCCATCTAGTTGTGACTAATAGTAAAATGGATAGAATAAAAACCTTATTTATAAATTATTGAATGTCATCAATTTTCATTACTTTATATTTTAAATTGCCGTTTGCCTGTAGTCGTAATCCTTTTTGTATATCATTGTGTGTAGTTGTGATAGGTTCTTTAGCTATACTTGAACCCGATAGGTGGCGTTGTTGTCGAGATGTAGAATTTTGTTTAATTTTTTGACCAATTAAGTTTTATTTTTTTTAATTTGACACATACAGAAACACATAATTCTAAAGTCCCTAATATTTTTATTCAATAATAACCTTATATTCATGACTTTTTCTTATTATAAAGGTAAGTGGCAGAATGACATCCATCTACCGGGTCAATTAGTATACAGGTATCAATTTTACAACAACAACAAAAAAAAAAACAACTAAATTGCAGTTAAATCTTATGCTAAAATGTAAAACTAGACGTAACAAACTACATTCAGAGCATCTCCCTCAATTCCAAGTTGTTGGCATAGAGCGTAACACTCGCAGCGCTAATTGTTTTGGAGTCGGTCCAAAATACATACTTACCGGAATTTCACGGGCAATGCGATGCATTTGAAATTTGTATCTCTCTAGCTCAATTGTATCAGCCCTGGTTAGTGTAGCTACCGACACTTCCTTATTACATTAAAATATTAACTCGTACAATTTTATCTTTACAAATTGTTGTACTGATAACAGCAGTTTTACTCGCGTTTGCTTCTGAAAATTTTATCCTAAGTAATATTTTTAACGGTGAGTGTAATATTTTTTGTTTATTTGTACAGCTTTTACCCCTTATGTATTCCTTATGTAAATGAATGCCGTATAAAGCATTATCGTTGCTTAGAGAACTGTCAGGTCTGGTACCTCAGTAACATAGGTATTCACAGTTCCGTCCTTCTCAATAATTATGATCGGGCGACAAACCCAATTGGATCACAATAATTGACGCCCCGTCACACGGCCCCTTCGCTGTTGAGTCTTATTCAGTGTACTTTTTAATTTATACTTTTTATGATGGTTGCTCCAATCTTAAGCGTCTTAGCGTAGTGTTAGAGAGTGTTGTGTTTGAATACGAATTTCCGCCTGCTTCTTTTATGATCATTTTTTTTTCCATTTTTATTTTAATACGTTTCTGGTTCTTATGCATTATTAGAGTGCTAAGAAAACAGTTGTTTTTGTTTTTATAATGATCTACAAGCCAAGTTTGATAAGGTTTTTTTTTTTTGTATTTAAGGCATTCTAGTGGAAAAAAATATAAACATGATATCGTTTTTCGTCTCTTGTTTTTAAATTTGAATCGATAATTGTTGTTTTAATAATGATAAATAACTAGTATTTAATCATTTTTATAAATCAATAGAAAAAATGAGATTTAAACTGATACGTTTTTTTTATAAATTTTGATGTTCCATTATTGACTTATTTTGAAAAAAGCTAAAAAACATGATGATTCAAAAATGGGTCACTTTTGCATATTTCATACGGGGGTTAAAATTATCACAAATAGTCACCCCTATCGCCTCCTAATCAGAATACGTTGAATTACGAATAACCCTGTGTGTTGACACTCGAGTTATTAGAAATATATTTTCCAATTATTTTAATTTATGTCATTTAGTTACTGTGTATATATTACTGCGGGCTGATAGAGTGGTTTGTAACCGTCTAGATTCCGATTAATATGCATGGGTTATCAACTCGTCTGAGGGACTCTCTTTTGGTTTGTCACGTTTCGGGACATGGCATAGAGATTTTTGCAGACCGGCATGAGAGCGACGATTAACGATGGATTATAGATCACATGATGGTCGCCGTTGTTTTCGGATTGTATTATGCTTGCCATAATGTACAAAGTAGTACTCCATTATAAAAATTAACATTTATACAAAACAGGTGTACACAGTTCACATACAAAATGATAAATATTCGTAAAAACGATACACGTGAACAACACGCTGGTTATGATGCCTTTTTCCAAGTCTTCATCAAACACAGACTCACACGCATGTACAAACATACACACGTACAATGCTCTCAGCAGAACTAGTAT
Organism: Antheraea assamensis; assembly: GCA_035772565.1. Taxonomy (NCBI): domain Eukaryota; kingdom Metazoa; phylum Arthropoda; class Insecta; order Lepidoptera; family Saturniidae; genus Antheraea; species Antheraea assamensis. The sequence goes on along the minus strand of JAQQSE010000195.1, from coordinate 873,954 downwards.
TAGGTAGTATAATAAAGTAGGAGGAGACCACGAATATAAGAAACACTGTATATTGTACAGACTATGATAGACTACAGTCTATCTCATTCTCTCGCACGTTGAATCCTATATGTGTATATGTTGCCTTTTTTCATTGTCGCGCTTCCGTCTCATCGAATTTCAAATCACAACGGGGCTAAATAAATTCTCACTTTAATCAATTCTGCATCTGTTTATTTAGTCAGAGTAAGAAATAAATCTTCTTATTTATAAGAAATGGCTTATAAGAACTTTTAAGGAAATTAATTATCAAATATGATATTGTTTCTTTACTAACAATAATTCGATTATTTCAAAGCTATAAGTACAACATTCGCACCGTTTTTGTTTTGGAGACGATCCAAAATATATGCGTGTATGTCGTTACTGGAATATTTTTGGGTAACTCGATGTATTTAAAAATATTTGGTTATTATCATTAGTTAATTATTGTTAGCTATATTTATAAATACCGATTATATTATTTGTTTCCCTTTGACCTCACTTTAGACAACTTCGTGGCTTAACTTCTTTAAAAAAATAATCTATATATATTTTTATTGCCGGACCCGGTTCAATACTACCATATGAAGTCAAGCCAACATTGTTAGTTCTTCACACTATCGAAAATAGACCAATTTTCATAGAACCTCGCTTACTAATTGTGCACCACCCATTTCTTTGTCACGCCATCGTACATCCCCAAGAGGCTCTCGTGTACCTCTGGGGGTCCATCTGGACCACTTTGGGAATCACTGATCTAGATGCTTGAAATGTGCCCATATCAAATCAATCTAATCAAAAATACTTTATTCAATTTAGGCCCTAAGAAGGCGCTTATGAACATCAAAACCACCACCGGTTCGGAATACATCCCAGTCATCGAGAAGAACCGGCAAGAAACTCAATCGGGTTTATCTTTTTAACATATACTTATATAATTAAAATTCATTATACATTACAATCGATTTTAGTGGATGCACAGAGAGGAGTCAATTCCAGACATCACCATCGTTCACATATTGATCCACTCTATAATAGCCATAAATGTAAAAACACAAGCAAATGAATGACGAACATACGGACACCGCAATTTGGTATATAAAATCGTTTTTTTTAATACTGATTCTATTCATTTATAATTGTATATTTCATAGACAAAATTAATTACTCTTGTTAGGTTAATTACTTCTAGCAACGATTACAGGCAGTGTTTCACAGAACACAATAATGTAATAACAAAATTGTTTTCAATTTTGTTGAGATTTTACAGCGATATTAATTTAGTATTCCGATATTTTATCCCTTTATTAAAAAAAAATTAGAACTAAAAATCATTTTTAGTATTTGATCTATTTTATTGTTTCACAGTAGTACTTGTAAATATAATTAATCTTCTAGCATTAGGTTCATTAATATGGAATTAGTGTTGTTATACAGTGTGTTTTAATTAGCCATTGTTTAATAAGTACATACTATATCGTATATAATTTACAAATAAAATTGAAATAACTATTTTTCGTCCGGATTATTCTCCAAAATGACGAAATTTTTCAGAGATCTTCACAACCAGATAAATGACTTTTCGAAATGGTTAATTTAAGCTATGATAAAATTTAATACTAGCACCTAAATGTCGGTAAAAATATCATATATTCACTTAAAAGCGATGATGGCTTAGTTGAGCGGACACAACGTCGAAGGACGTAGGTTCAAATCCTAACGACTGAGTCGGAGCTTTCGGTGAAGGAAAACATCGTGATGAAACCATAGAATGGTGGTAGGGCTTTTTCTAAGTCCGCCTGGCTAGCTACCACTCTCAATTGAAAAATCTGTCGTCAAGCACCTATTGGTGTATTACGGCAGCTGTAGCAGCGGCAGAGCCAGTCGCCCTCTAGGTTTAGCGAGACTATCATCTTAGACAACATCATCATTTAATATCTGATGAGATTGTGGTCAAACGCTAGGTAAAGTAAAAAAAAAAACATAATTACGATGAAATAACAACAGACTCCCAAACAAAGCACACAAATTTTAACACGCTCTTCCAATGAACTCAAGAGCACCAGATTTGTGACAGACTGTTATTGTAACTAGTACTATAAACGCGAATGTAACTTTGTATATTCGTCTTTTGGTTTGTTACACCTTCACGCATTAACTATTAAGCTAATCATTATGAAGGCGAGTGAAGCGGCGGGCAAAAGCCAGTTATATTTACGAAACGGACCTTGTATCTTTGTTTTTTTTTACCGGATAAACATTGAAATCAAACGCAACGTCGGATATAGGACTAGAAGAAAACCGAAAAAGTTGTGGCTGGATTGTGTAAAAAATGATGTGTGTAAAAGAAGTGAATACCAAGATGACATCTGGCAGGGGAGGGTAGTACAGGCAAACATATAGTGCCGACACTAGTTAGATGAGGTAAATGTAAGATGATGGTACCGAGAAACTCCCAAATAAACTGCCCACGGTAAAGACTTTTATATGAAATATATGTACAAATTTACTTAACCAGAAGGTGTGTACGACTTAAAATGTGAATCCGCCCAGTGGCGTTTCGTTTATTAACCAAGAAAATGCTATGGCAGACCGAACAATAAAACTGTCGAGCGTGGTTTGCATAATTTTGACATCTACGTTTATCAAAGGAAAAGAGAATGAGGCATTTTCAAAGAATAATGCTTAAATTAAACAAACGCGGCAATTATGCAAAAAAAAAGTTCTTTGTTTAATTTACTCTCTGAGGAAGGGATTTTTTTCTTGCGCTTAGATGAAATATCTATTTTTGAAGACAATTTTATGCTTACAAATACTCGTTCGAGTATATTTTGATTTACATTTTCTTTAAAGCTTAACCTTTAGAACTGACTAACTGTGATAATTATTGCAACAACTAATCATATACAAAAAAAATAAGTCATTCAATATGTTAGTACGCTAAAATTTGTACGATGCGTTAAGCTAGCTAAAGAGACAGGAAAACACAGAGTTCGAATGTAATATGACATATACTAACAGAAAGAAATATTAATACATGTAATAAGTAAAAAAGAAGTGTCACTAGAGAGCAACACACAACTCGACAGGGTTGCGTTCACATTCCGATTGATTGATTCGATTGATGATCGGTTGTCCGTTATTGTTATTCACAATTATAACGAACGGCCGGTATTATGGTAATGCGCGAACAAGCAACTATTATGCAACTATTAGTAGATATGAATGGGAGAGCACTTCACGGTTCTCCCACTGAAAGCCACGATATAACAAACAATATTTATTTCCTTGATGTATTTTTGGCTACAAATTCTAAAACTAAATAAAACGGCAAATTACCTAATAATAGAGTAACTTACGACAGCTTATAACAACAATATTTGTAAATTTAAGCGAAAGTGTTATTTTATTGTTGACATTTAAAGACGTTATTGCTTTCTATAGAACAGAATATCTACAGTCCTTGTCAATCTCTTTGAATCTGAATACAGTGGTAAGTTTGAACTTGTGCTTGTCAACAGTTGTATATATAAATAAAAAAAGTGAAAATATTTATACCTACATTTTTATTCTGCGTAGCTATCTTTAAGCGGTCAACAAGTTTGGCAAGGATTGTTGTAAGGAATACAAGCAAACGAATTAGAAAAACATTCCATTTAGTTTACGTGCTCGAGCATACCGCTGCGGCTTCATATTATAAATGATGGATAATTTTATAATCCAGTCGGTGACAGACTATCTCCGTGCAACGAACGGCCGTTTCGCATTGCAAAGACCGAAATAATTATATTTTCGAGGCCGCACCCACGTGTTCGCATTTTATTTTCACGCGTGCATCTCTACAAAGTTTAATGCTTGCAATATATTTCGGATAAATCGCTTTGTTTACTCTCGTTTCGTCTCATTGTTATGCGGTTACCCTATATCATTGTTAAGGATTGCGTTTTCTTACTCGCACCTACTTTTACAAATGTATTGTTTTCGTCGTCAGATGTTATTTTCAAATTATTTTTGTAATTGATATCTGAAAGACCTCATCGATCTTGTTGTCCGTTCTGTACATAACCTTAAATTCAATTCTAGCTTACGTATAATATAGTCAAGAGTTTAATACTAAACAAAGTTGAAATATTAATTACAGGAATTTAAAATTGGCATTTTTATATACTTAAGATATTTCGATATTGTACATATAATATAGAAAGTACTTATACCTTAAGTTGTGTTCTCTGAAACTATATGAAGAGCGGTAAAAATGTTTTTTTTTTTTAATTTTACACCATGACATTTACTGGATAATGCCAAACTGGTTAGAGTGATTTGCTTCGAAGTTTGATCTGTGTATATTATGTTTAGCGCACAATTCAATCGCATTGTCACTTCTTATAGCATTTGTTTTTGGTTAGCTCTAGGTTAAACGTATGTCAGTTATAATTTTCACTAATTAAAATGTATCAATATAGGACTTATAAATGTTTAAACTTGTACCTTGTGAACCCTGTAACTTGTGAAATACGAAACAATATAGGAGTCTACATGACAGTACAGTATTGAACTATTTTAATATATATCTACCTATAATACAACCTATAATTGTGTATAAAACATTTCTTAATTGTACACTTTTACCCTTATTAGTACTGTTCGTAGCCAAAGACATACTTATATTTAAATATACGTGCAACTTTCATTATATTCTACGTTTTGATCTAGAAAGTAAGTAGATAAAAATATCCTGTGTATTATTCACTATCTATATACTGCGGTGGTACTCGCGTTCAATTCTTCCCGACTTCGGCGCCGATACCCCGCGTGATATTACACGGCTCGCTGGCAATATTATTTTGTTCTGATTTAAGGTAGATAGACTTAATAAATAGGTTATATAACGGAAGAAGAGATTTCATCAGATCTGGTTGGTAACTAGAGATTAATGCGTTCAAACAAAAAACAGTATTTAATCGTTATAATAGATGCCATATTTGCTTCGTTTTAAGTTCGACTGTACAATAATAAGTGTGATTTTTATGAAAAAAAAAAACAAGTTAGCCAGAATATAACAAATTAGTTTTTGCTCACGACTTCGCGCCGTATTAATGTTTATTTGACCTATCCCATGGGTGCAATACTTTTCGGAATGAAAGGAACGCTGTGTCATTTTCTTTATTCTCGACAACGTGTACGCAAAGTTTCATAATGATTGGTTAAGTTGTTAAGGAGTGAGAGCGCAACGAACAAACAAAATAATTGTCAATAATAGTCCTTTTTTTATACTTTATAGGTAAACGTTTTGACCACAATCTCATCTGATATTAAATGATGATGTCGTCTAAGATGGTAAGTCACGCTTAACCTAGAGGGAGACTGGCTCTCGAGTGCAGCTGCCGGAACATACCAACAGGTGCTTGGCGACAGATTTTCAACTTAAGGGTGGTAGCTAGCCAGACGGACTTACAAAAAGCCCTTCCACCATGCTATGGTTTAATCACGATGTTATCCTTCACCGAAAGCTCCGACTCAGTTGCTGGGATTCGAACCTACGTCCTTCGACGCTGTGTCCGAACACACTACCAACTGAGCAATCATCGCTTCAAAGTCTGAATTTACATCGACTTTTTTTAGTAATTTAAGTTGCCAGTATACGTTTATATAATATTGTATATTGAAGGTTCATATATACTAAGCTTATAAACCAACTGACCTTTAGGTTATCAACACATGAACGATCCAGGTCAACTCATACATGAGTGTACACTACGCTATCTTTATCAACATTACTTGATCGTGGGTCGTATTATTATTATAAGTATGTACAACGTTGTACTCATTCATTCCTCGATTCAAGATGAGAGAGAGAAGTTAAAACTAGAACCTGACAAGTTGAATTATACCATCTATAATATAAAAATGAATCGTTAAATGTGTTGCTAAGCGCAAATCTCGAGAACAGCTGAACCGATTTCGCTAATTCTTTTTTTAGAATATTCCTTGAAGTACGAGGATGGATCTTACGGAGAGAAAAATTAAAAAAAATCCCTGAAAAAGTCTAAAAACAACACTTTTCTATACTCCCGTACAAACGATTCGTAATAATACTTAAAACTCAATTTGAAGTTTAATACTTTATTAGCATAAAGTTTAAGTTTTAGTGGAGAGGTTCCGGGAAGGCAAAACAATTGAGTAACGTTAGTATCGTATATATATGAATGTCAATATTTATACGATGGTCACGAATAGCAGAATAAGTATTAAAAAAATATATTCGAAGAATCGACTGTGAGGCGGTACGAAGTTCGCCGGGTCATCTAGTTACTAAATAAAAACTGATGACAAGCCCTAAGAAATAAAGATTTAGAAACGGTGAACTGGGACAGATTTGCCGGAATAACTACCGGCTCGAAGACGGGTAAATTAGAGGATTTAAATATGCATCGGGTCGCAGGATACGAAGATTGTGTTAGGCAGTATTGCCGCCGACATACATCAGTTACTCACCATAGAGACACGCTCGGGCGTATCTCATTCTTGGCATCAGCTGATGTACCTCCATTATTCAGACGAGATGATAGAGATTTATACTCGTCGGGGCCAAAAGAACTAAGCCTATCGTGATATGAATGTATTTCCTTTCTTTTTGTTTGTCCATTCTGGCAATAGATTACAAATCCCTAGCTGGTCTACGTTCTCATTACACTCTCCTTTCTCTCAGGCAAAGTGACATTTTAGTGAAATTTGGTATACTTGTAATATATGTAATTCTGAAATTGTAACCTGCACATATTATACTTGTGTTTTAAAGAAAATGTAAAATTAAAATTAAGAAAGGAAAAAAATTACTGTATAATGCAAAATATTAGATTTTGCCCGCGGCTTCGCTTGTTTTAATGAAGTCAAAGATGTATTTTATCCCTCAGGAATAGTACTTTTCTACTGAAATACAATCTATGCCCTTAAACACAAAATTTGTTCTAGTCAGAGAATTATTTACGACTATATAGAATGGTCAAGTGATTCTAAAGAAAAGTGTAATAGAGGTTCAAGTACATATGTGAATCTAATCGCATCCAATGACATTGATATTGTCAATATTGTCGCACAGCTTTTAATGTTTATTGTTAGCATTTTTTATTTATTTTAAATTTATAACTATTGTCATGTTTATTTGCTGGAATGTTTGTGTGTGTCTGTTTCTGGATACTTCTATAACAATGGTGATGTGTTGTTTGGCTTCAAAAATACTCTTACAAACTATGGTCGAGATTAAATTGTTTTTTTTTTTAATCACAATCTTTTAATCTTTTGCCAGTGATCGACGAACTTATAGAAATACTCTGTTATTATATTTATGAAACAGAAATTTTATTTTTGATAAAAAAAATATACCTAAATGAATGGGAATATTAAATAACTCACCAATCGTCAAATCACACCCTCTACAAACACCGGTCACCGGTTCAAATGCACTTCGGAAACCACAACACAAATACTAACACTAACACACGTACCGTAATTAAGTAGGTGAACCCGTAGGAAACAAAGTTTGCTAATCAGCCAAATTGTTTGCAAACTCTGACTGGCGGTAGTAACCACGTGTTGCGCGGAAAATCCGGTACCCGACGAAAAGTCTGATGGCTGGAGGCGGGAAACTTATTTTATTTAACGTACACGTACGCGACGGCGCACCACGCGCCCCTTTCCCGCAACTATCTGACAACTGACTGACCGAGGCATATTTTCTTGTATATAGGTACAACACGTACAAACAATTTATTTTCATAGACGCATCAAAGTGACTCACACTTTGATAAACATCGGTGGCTAGGAAATTATATAGATGTATCTATGGATCTATCTTTTTTTACAGTTCTCATGATCTAGTTTTGATTTTTTGCCAGTGACTCCGTATAGTCGCTTCGTCGGCTGGCGTATCGGAGAACAGAATCTAAAACATTCTTTTCATCTTTTTCTATGATATACTATTTGATATTTTTAGTGACATTCGGGAAAATTTACTTTATATAAAGGTGTTCTTTATAGACAAAGAAACTATCAAAACTGGAATTTCAACTCCTTTTTTTACTAACTTTTTTTTTATATTATAGGAGGCCAACGAACAGGTGGGTCACCTGATGGTAAGTGATCACCACCGTCCATAGACACTAGCAACACCAGGGGAGTCGCAAGTGCGTTGCTGGCTTTATAAATATGTGGGCTTCCGGCGCTCTCACTGACCGAACGAAACGCAACAGTGCAAGCACTGTTACTTCACGTCGGTTTTCAGTGAGAGGGTGGTACTACCCCGGGCGAGCCGACCCATTCATGCTGAAACCAGTAATAGCTTCAGCGTAGCTCTACCACCTACAAAATCTTTTTTCTTTTCATTTTTAACCTTACTAGGATCTCTTCATACTCTTCAGTTACAATATCTAATCATTTCCGCGGAATATTTACAGAATAAATTATAAGATATTCATAATGTATTAATAATCAATGTATATAATCAATGTATTAGTCACTTATAAATAAAGAGATCAAAGCTTAGAACGCGTCTAGTATTTACACTCACATTAATAGATGGATTTACCGAACGTCCAAATGATACAATACATATACACAGTTTGATTGAACAGCGGTCACGCAATATTATCATTACGTTGTATTAAATGTCTGTCAAACCATAACAATACGATCCAGGTAAATAGTTGAATGCATTTAAAATGATTACATAAAATATTAAAAGCATAATTTCAAGGCACTAATGGCTTAGTTGTAGAATGAGTAAGCGCCTAACCTTTCTGTGAAGAAAGACAATTTGATGAAATAATATCATGAAGGTAAGTAACCCCGTCTGTTTAGTAACCACTTTTAAGTTTGTTATCTATTGCCAGGTACCTTCTCACTTTCTCTCTAAGCTTATTCTAGAACACATCGACTAATGGTATTAAGACACAGGATATAATGTTTGTATCCGATTGGATTGAAATCATTCTGGAGTTTTTGGCGGGATCTTAGTCTGTCATGTAGTGGTTTTTATATTTTATTCATAATCTTGTGTTATTAGACTCCATATTTTGTAATATTGGTGGTGTTTTACGTAATATATAGTTCGGTTATTATGCACAAGTGAAGTGGATGGGAAATAATACCATGGAGCATACATTCTGAGATGCCACCAAAGCTCCATGGAAAGTTCTAACAAGGAAGCCACCATCTTGTTAGAACATTATAATTATCACAAGACACTTACTTGGCAAAATCTTGTTACTTGACGCTGGCTAGTGCACAAACCGTTACGGAGCCAAAAAATAAAGAAGAAGAAGAAGAAATCATTCTGTTAGGTGTAAAGACATTCAGACGTGTCGTGGTCCTAAATTAAGTAGTCAAGCAGAGTGATGGAGTAATGTAAAACCATTCTTCTTCAAACGGCATAAGCGATAGAGATGGGAAAAGGTTGAAGTGCATAAGTAAAAATATACAAACGACTAATCGATGAGTACATCAAGAAATCACTGAACAATATTAATGAACGGAGGTTAACTAGAATTAAATAGATACTTATACTTAAGTGAAAAGAAGTAGTAACATAATAAGACGAAGAAGAACCAACTCCTGTAAACAATTGTCAACACTCATTGCGCTTGGTTTCGGGTTAAGCTTCCAATACTCGATTAATTCTATGACTTAAAAATACCTATTTTGTTTATATATAACCGTGTTATTTAATTTTATACTGAAATTCACGAACCGACAAGGCCCGTTTGAAACATAAACTTTCCCATAATACAGCATATTTAATCTAATCAGAATCTTACTAAAGCAGATAGATTTTTGAAGTTATACTTCAAAAAATGATGGGAGTAATTTTTACGATGCGCGCGCACACCGACACGAAAACCCGATACCCTGAAGTTAGCTATAGTCAACACTTTATTTTTCAAAAAAAGTATGTATGTATCTATGGTCAAACGTGTTGTAGACATGTTATAAGAAAAAAGGTCCAACGTCAACATAAAGTTTTTCTATGTTTGACATAAGATACTAAACGCTGCGATCGCCCTTTTTGTATTTGGCACGTGATATATTATACACGAATTATTTCTATCTACACTACTTCTCTATATTAACTTTATAAGAAGGGATACAGATCTATTTAAATACCTTTTTTCTATTGTTAGTGTCGGTAATCTACAGACGTAGAATAAGGCGAAAGGTAAAATTTTTGAAAAGATTTCTATCTTGTTACATCAAAGAAGTACAACTTCTAACGCGTGTACATAAGTACACGCACACTTTTTTAGATTTATTTGTATTGTACAATTTCTACTATATGAAGTGTAAGGGACAGCTGAAAGCAAATGATATGAATCGATAAAGCATTAATAGTTAATACAATCGCCCTCGGCTGGCCTCGACTTATACATTTCATCAATGTAGAAATATTATGTATTTTACATGATTTATTGATAGATTGTTTTAAAAAAGACTATTCCTTTATAAGAGTATGAGATAAAGAGAGTTGTCAAACTCCCTGACTGGCTACTATACAATGCGTTCATTTTAGATTAGTTTGGGTGCCTGAAATAGACAATTAACCTTAAAAACGTATAATTTTAAACAGACATTGAGAAAAATTATGAATATACTTCTTTTCAATCGCTTTGAGCGCTATGAACATAGCTGTAAGTTTGACCTTGCGCGTAATACAGTCAAGAGCTTAATACGAAATAAAATCAAAATATTATTACAGGAATTAATATTTACCATTCATTTATCCTTTAGTTGTATTGATATTATGGATATAATAGAATATCTGTTTTTTTTATATATTATAGGGGGCAAACGAACAGGTGGGTCACCTGATGATAAGTGATCACCGCCGTCCATAGACACTAGCAACACCAGGAGAGTCGCAATTTTTTTTTTTTTTTTTTTTCGAACTGACCTACACTGCCAGCTTATTAGGCTTTCACAGTTTCACCGGACTACTAAGGGGAGCGCTTAAGGCACTCACCCGATTTTATATAGACGACTAGCACAAGGGCGCACGGCACGCCTCGGCTTGGGCTGTCGTCGAAAACCCGAATCTAACTAGCTAAGCTAAACTAAGCTAAGCCTATCCGTATCATACCTGTATGGGTTCGTGAAATATACATGGTTACCAAGCATGTATGTTTCACGATCCCGTACACGTATTTTGTATCTGTCTATCTGAGTTCTAAACTATTTCAGTTCGAAAGGGCAAAAAAACAAACAAAAATAGCCCACCACTATGTGTAACCTACAAGTGAGTGTGTGTGCACGTATGTGGGGTGATCGGTGTTATGTTGTAGACGAGTGTTTGATCAAATCGGTGTTACTCTGTTCGCGCATGCAAGCTGCTCGAGGGCTCCATACCGGAGGATCGGACCTCGGCTAGAGCAGTTGCCGAGGGAGGCCTAGGACTGTGTGCTGGGGCAAAATTCACAGCCAAACCGCGGCGGCGTGATCTGTGATTACGCGGGCGTGGGCGCGCACACGCTGTTCTTCGAGTGACGAGAGGGTAATCTAAGTTACCTAACGTAATATCATCGGGAGGGTCGGTAAAAATGTAACGCGGACGTCTTTTATAACGCGGCGCGCCTGGCAGTGTATCGTAAGTCGCGGCGGATACCACTAACGGATTGGGATGATTCATGGCTCTATCGAAATAACTAGTTGTGAGAGTTTTAACGTACTCCCAGATAGACGGCATCTCCAGGTCCCTATGGAAGTCGACTCTCCGGATGTACCACGGGGCACCGATCGCCTTTCGTAGAAAACGGTTCTGTATTTTTTGTAAAATCTTAAAGTTCGCTTTTGACATATGCGCGAAAACGGGACAGCTATATGTCAAAATCGGACGAATACACATTTTGTAAAGTGTGAGCTTATGTCTGACGGACATTTTGCTCTTAGCACATAATAACGGATGCAGACGACCCAAAACCATAGCGGCTTTGTTTCGTACTCTCACTGCATGCTGCTTAAACGTGAGGCGTCTATCTAACGTGACACCGAGATATTTGACCGTAAGGGCCCAAGGAATCTCGGTATCGTACAATTTGAGAGACTCTATATTACTCGGACGCGGACGCTGAACCGGATCGAAAAAGATCGCAGCGCTTTTCTCCGGATTAACCTCTATACGCCATCGAAGAAACCATTCGCCGAGTTCCTCGATGGCCCTATTCATACGGATAGCTAAATGCGACGGCCGCCAATCGGAAGCGTAGATTACTGAATCATCAGCGTAACAACCTACCTCGAACCCCGGGGACCGAGGTAGGTCACTGATGAACAGGTTGAAGAGGGAGGGCGCGAGGATGGACCCCTGGGGCACTCCTGAACGTATCGGGTGGGGCTGGGATAACTCACCATCCACTCTATAGCGGAAGGTCCTATCTGTGAGAAATTCGCGGATGATGTGAACTAAACTATCCGGAATACTAGACTTGAACAGTTTGTAGACTAGCCCGTCGTGCCAGACCTTGTCGAAGGCCTTGGCGACGTCAAAGAAGACCGCTATTGTACGTTTCGGTGTAGGCTTGGCCGGACTGACCTGGGGCTGGGGGTCTTCATTGAATTTCGAGAATATGTACTCCGTGAGGCGGTGTACTTGGTTCGTGCACGAGTGTTGTGCACGGAAACCGAACTGCTCAGGCGGCAGCAGATTCAACCTTGTTATCGTGGTCTGTAGGCGGTTCAGAAGGAGCCGCTCGTATAACTTGCCTAGTGTATCCAATAAACTGATAGGGCGATAGCTAGCGGGAAGCGTAGCTTTTTTGCCGGGCTTGTGAATGCCTATCACTATGGCCTTTTTCCAGACGGCTGGAAAGTGACCCTGGGACATGGCAGCATTGAAGATGCATACCAAAAGAGCTATGATGAAGTCAGAAAGGAGCTTCAGTACCTCGTTCCTGATTCCATCGGGACCTGGGGACTTCCTAAGCTTCAGACGCTTGATAGCGGCCGTCACTTCGTCAAAAGTAACCGGGGTTAGGGTATCCGCGCGAGGAGACGCGAGAAAGCTATCTACCGCGGATTTTATCGATGCGATATGGACAGGGTCAGTGTTAGCAGTGTTTGGAGAACATTGCTCCTCTAAACTCGTGGCGAGACACTCCGCCTTGTCTGTACTATCAAACGCGGGAGGCAACCCATGACCTCTGTCTAACGGGGGCATCGATGCACTCTGCTCTGATTTAAACTTACGCGTGAACGTCCAAAACGCCACGTGGGACGGCTGGATATCCTCCAGGAGTCTGTCCCACCTGGCGCCTCGGATTTCTTGAATGCGAGTCCTAACTAGCTTCCGTAATGTACGTAAGCGATCGCGATTATCTACAGACGGGTAAGTGTCGCAGGCTCGAGTCGCAGCGTTCTTTTCCGTGATCAACGCCCTCACGTCGTCAGGGAGTATGAAGCGGCGATCGTTCACCGCTTTGACCTCTCTCGAGGTCACCCTGACGGCGGTTTGAAGGTGTTCGACCAGGGAATCGATGGCCAGATCCGCGTCGGCTTTAGACACCAACACGTCCGGAATTCTATTCAGACTCTCCGAGGACGGATTGTCTTTTAAATAACTACATAATTTCACGTAATCAGCTGCGCGCACGGGCTGAAAATCTATATCGAAATCCGATCCTAGCTGCAAGATAACGGGGCGGTGATCTGAGTTCAGTTCATGTACGACTTGTATGAGTCGCACCGGAAGCTGGCCATTTTTCAAAAGAGCTACATCTAACACTGTCGGTCGACAGTGATCCTGATAGTGAGTGGGTTCCGGCGGGGCTATGACGTCAAAAGTGAGATCGCCACTTAGTTTGTCGAGTGTCGCCCCGTTGCGGGAAGTACTCGAACTATTCCAAATGACGCTCCCACTGTTGAGGTCCCCGGCTATGATGACAGTGTTACTTAACGCGAACAAAGCCTCCAAGTCGGACCTGAGAAGCTCTAAACTCGGCTTTAAGTATGCGGAAACTAACGTTATATCGGGGTGACCGGTCATTCCTAACCTGCACACTGACACTTCCATATTTGTGAGAACGGGCGGGTCTATCGGCATGCAATATAAACAACGCTTATAATAGATTAGAGTTCCACCCCCGCGGGCGACACGGTCGTTTCTAACCAAGTTATAGTTCGCGATTCGCGGATTATTCATGCTTGGCTTTAAGAGCGTTTCCTGAACTAATAATATATCTATCTGCCTATCGCGTAAGTAATCGGCTACTAAATCGCGTTGCGTGCGGAGACTTCTCGCGTTGAAAAACGAAAGACAAAGAGCGCGTGGTTTAATTTTACTCGGCGGAGTGAATTTTATTTATTATTAGTTCCTACTGGTTCGCGAGCGAGGCGCTGAATTGTCGCGGCAATGCCTGGGAAGGCAGAGACCGCGTTGAGTATACCGATATCACTATTTTCGTTCACTATCGTGTTGAACGCGATAATATCTTCGATACTGTACTCAGCGAGCACCTGAGACAGCCAGTCGATGCCCGACCGAGTGGAGGAAAAGAAATGAGATGGTTGGGCAGGTTGGGCGGGCAACGCTTTCGGAGCGACAGGCTGAGCCTGCACCTGAGGCTTGGAAGCCTGAGGTTGAGGAGGCCTGGGAGCCCAGGGGGCCACAGGGGCCCGCCAGGACTGGGGGGCGCGCGGCACAGAAGGTGCCACGCACGACGCCTGGACCGGCGCTGCCGGGGCACGGGAGGTGCCCGGCAGGCCCGGGAAGGCCTCCACGGACATGAGAGGTGGAGGCGGAGGACGGGCGGAGACAGCCGGAGGCCTACGGGCTTGTCTGCCTTGGCGTGAGCGTTGCGTGCGCGGTGCACGGGGACACCCGCGATAGTTCGCAGGGTGACCCGCATTGCCACACAGAACGCAGCTAGGAGGCTCGGGGGTCTCAGGAGTGCGTGCGCACTCCTTCGTGGAGTGGTCACCCAGGCACTTGACGCACCTGGGGCGCAGATGACATCCGCGGGCGGAGTGGCCATAACTCTGGCAGTTATGGCACTGCGACGGGGCTTGGGACTTTCGTGGCGGCTCCACGGAGATGCCGGTGAGGCTACAGATGGAGGTCAAAGTGAAAATGGCCTTCCCTTCCAGGGAACGGTCAAGGATGACCAGGGCCATAGGATATGGGGCTTTGGTGCGGGGGTGGTACATTCTATGTACCTCTCGCACTGGGAAGTTTTGCTCCTTAAGGGAGCAGGATATGTCCTCGGTGGATAGCTCCACCGGGACGCGCCTGATAACGGCGCGAAGGAGGCGCTCCTCCTCGAGCGCGTGGGTGTAGTAGGCCAGCTTCCTCTCTCGGAGAAGAGAGGTCAGCTGGCGATGGTCAGTGGAGGTGGGAACCTTCACTTGTATCTCTTGCGAGATGTTGAGGGCCGAAGTGTAACGAATGGAAGATTCGTTCATCTTCGTAGAGATTGCGAGCCAGGAGGACTTGTCCTGGATCACGACCGGAGGAGGGGTGCGGGGCTTCTTAGCCGCAGCTACGGAACCCGTAGCTTTGGCTGATGAGGTGGCGGGGCTTACGTTGCCCGAGCGAGGCGACCGACTGGCCGTCTTTTTCGCGGGCACCCGGGCGCCATCTACTCTAATAGTTTTCAGAGCCGGGTGTCCGGAACCCGACTCTGAATCTGACGCGCGCGACGCGGCGGGGATCGGCGGCGTGCGGACGCGCTTTCTGCTCACGACGGTGAAGCCGTCGGAGGCTGGGGCGATGAAACTATCGAGCTCCATGTCGGATTCGGCATCCGAGCTGGAGCAAGGGATTGGCGCGACTAAGCTAATCCTATCTAGTATGTTATCGGGCGACCGCGGAGACTCTAGCGCGGCGAAAGAATTGGAGATCGCCACACGGGGCGTAGACGATACACAACGCTTATCTAACTCATCCTGGATAATCTCAACGGCATTCGCGGAATTGGGCCCTATGACAGTTAACAACTTACGTAATAACTCGACCTCAGCCATAGTGGCTTGATGCGCGAGGGGCGGGGGGCCACGAACAACCTCCCTGTCTGAGGGGCAGGGGGGCGCGCCAACGGAAAACTACGGGACTATCCCGAGTCCGGACCAAGAGAGCTGTGGGCGATGTGCAATGCCGCACAGAAGAACCTACAAGGCCTAGGGGGAGGTCCCTGACACTTCTCTCTTCTCTTCTCTCTTCAGACGCTCTGCAACGAAGTTTCTTCGCAGTCACGACGCGCACCGAAAGGTACGGTTTAAACACCGAAGTGTGTAACACTCAGCGTGCCAGGTGACGCTCACTGAGTGTGCGTTCTGAAAAGAACGTATCGACCGAAACTTCGGTCGATCGATCGACAAACTGTATACGTGCTAACTACCACACTACACAGCTAACTAATGAAGACGCCGATAACAGCGCTCCACCGCAAACCGGAACCTGTAAGAAGCAGAGTTATTATCGAAAAAGACTTACAGTTGTCTCGCTCGCACGAAAATCGGTCGATCCTGACAGAGAAGCGTTAGGCACGTGCGTACTCTAGCGCGGCTCAATCGGGACTCTCGAGAGTCGCAAGTACGTTGCCGGCCTTTTAATATATGTGGGCCTCCGGCGCTCTCACTGACTGAACGAAACGCAACAGTGCAAGCACTGTTACTTCACGTCGGTTTTCTGTGAGAGGGTGGTACTACCCCGGGCGAGCCGACCCATTCATGCTGAAACCAGTAATAGCTTCAGCGTAACTCTACCACACAGCGATAATATATGGTTATACATATATTTGTGTTCTGCACAACTGTAATAGGGGCGGTGCGGTCGAAAAGTTTGACGGCGTTAATAAGATACAGACGGTCAATAATTCGGCGAAGCCCGTGTCAATCAGAAGAAGAACTTTGGCTGAATGGGTGTTTATCCATTCACTTTTGATAGCTACTAAAAATATTATTTTAATTACTTTATCACTACATAGTATAAAACAAGTCGCTTTCTCTGTCCCTATATCCCTTAAATCTTTAAAACTACGCAACGGATTATGTTGCGGTTTTTTTTTAATAGATAGAGTGATTGAAGAGGAAGGTTTATATGTATAATAATATAAATTAAATAGTGGAGAAATGCTGTTATTTTTTAGGTTACTGCAAATTTAACGCGTGCAGGCCACGGGCAGTAATGAATAAATCAAAACTACTGGATCGATTTGAATCATTTTTCCCGTGAATGACATAAGCTATATATTTTATACCCGTGCCAAGCCGGAGGGGGCCGCTAGTGTATGTTATATAGGTGAGATATCGCAAAAAGTCACTTACAATCGAGCTACCTTTGAGAACAAGTTCATTTTAGTAAACTACAATAAAATAATGTGCTATTTATTAACATTTCTCTATTGCAGTTGCTACGAATATTTGATGAAGGTTGTAGGGACCCGTTTCATGCGAGCAGAGCAGTGCCAGTTGTTATGGCGATCTTTGGTGAAGGCAGACGTCCAATCGAAGATGGTGCTTAGTTGATTTCTTTTGTCAAAAATGTTACTGGTAGCTGCAAAACTAATTTTTTATATGTTACATGTCATATATTTTTATATTTAAAATTGTGTGGTTTTACGAAAACACGATCCAAGTGAAATATTTTTTCGGATCGTAGCATTTTAAAAACTTAGCGCAAATTTGAATAATTGAATAAATTTTAATTGAGCCTTTCACTTTATCACTACTCCTCGGACAACTGTAATGCGACATGCGATAGACAGACGAACAAATTTTAGGTGATGTTAAAAAGTTGAAATTTAAAAAGCTTCTTGTTGCTTAAAATACTGCTATGGGGTTAAATCGAAGTGGCAATAAACTTTTCACAGTTCCAGACTTAAAACACGCGTATCAATGGTTAGATAGTTGCTAGGTTCAACTATTTTTACACCCGTAAAATTTGTTTCAAAATTAGAGAAACTATACCCAGAATTTCAACATTAAGTAACGTAACAACTGATATTGTTGAAGCTTATATAATATATTAGACCAGGTTATTTTTAGGAAAAGAATAGTTTAAAATATACTGAGCTGATAGATTAACATTTTAATATAAGAATGGATTGATACAAAGTAATAATAAATACTATAGGTACAGAATACTTGTAACAAAGAACCGTCCTCGCAGTTCCATCGATAGCGCGCTATAAATAGTTTTGAGTTGCATTTTGCCGGCTTCGAAGAATGAATGAGGACATAGAACAAAGCAAGTAATCAGCCTGTATTACTTTGTTATGTAGATTGATTGAAAATGCTACATTTTTTTTAATATTTGTATGGTGAATAACTACATATATTTTAGTGTCTCACCGTAATCCCATCTGTTCTTAAATGACGGTGTTGCTACGATGGTAAATATTCTAAACATAGCTGTGTACTGGATCTCAAAGCCAGCTGCCGGAGAATAACAACAGGCGCTGGCATCATATTTCCAACTTGAGGATGGTAGCTAGCCAGGCGGGCTTAGAAAAAGTGCTACCACCAAGCTATAGTTTTATCACAGTGTTTTCCTTTATCGAAAGCTCTAAATCAGTCGCAAGATTCGAAACACCTCGGTTCACTATAAACGGCACCATTATCGCTTTCTTCGAAGACCGCCTAACCGGCTACCATTATTGAGTTGCAATTCCTTAGCTAAATACCTATAGATATATCTATAGTATTAAGACGTGTGCACTTAGGAGTTACTTTCTCTCTAGGTTTAACGAGTTTACCCCGTCTCAGCCCAAATCATCATTTCAAATCAGGTGAAATTGTGATGAATCATTAATGTCTTACAGTATCTGTATTCGTGTAATAAGGAGTCGATTGTCATTTCTCATAATTATGTATGTGACATATAAAAGCAACACCCTGTAAAATACTGAACTCTGTATTTATACAAGAATATTCCATGACTATCTTGAGGCGACACTTACATACTAAACATTTAACTAGTTGTCTTACTATGAAAATAATTTCTATTTTATTGCATAAATATTGTATTTTTGTATCGTTAAAAAAAACATTCGTAATTTAATTGATTAGAGATTTTTTAAGAAGATAAATTTGAAATTGTAAGTTATTCTCTATTATTACAACCGTTTTTTTCCATAATAATAATAATAATCCGGTCCATAAATAATCAAATATCTTGTAACTGTTTTTCAAATCAAACCAAATCAAAAATACTTTATTCAATTTAGGCCCTAAGAAGGCGCTTTTGGACGTCAAATCTACCACCGGTTCGGAATACATCCCAGTCATCGAGAAGAACCGGCAAAAAACTTGATCGGGTTTATATTTTTAACATATACTTATATATTTAAAATTCATTATACATTACAATCGATTTTAGTGGATGCACAGAGAGGAGTCGATTCCAGACATTACCATCGTTCACATATTGATCCACTATATAATAGCCCTTTGACACCAAAACCCGCTTAACATGGCATTTAAACTTATAGTCTGGCAAATCGGTAATATACTTTGGGACTTTGTTATAAAACCTAACACTATTATTACCTAAAAAACTGTTACTGGTATTATCTCAAATAATCAAAATATTACCAAAGAAATCAAATAAAAAAAACTATACAAACGCTGGAGCCAAATTCATTCGTATGTCTTTCTCTACTTTATTAGTTCGGTTGAATTTGTTTTCATTTATAATTGGTACAAGCAGTAACGCTTTGTATAATTCATTCAGTCGCACATCTTCACAGTGTATTGCTGGATTTATTGGACATTTCGTCTGGCCGGACGCCAGTTCGGTGTTGGTGCATGATCATTTTATCACGGGCAATCTATCTCTCGTCGATTGTCGGAACCGTTGTCAGATTCAAGATAACTATGTGTAAAAATGTAAATACTTTAAATTAAATCTACCATTTACGAGATTAGGTCGATGTGACGGAACGGCCAGACCTGAGAGTTCTTTGATATTGTTGTATTTCTGTTTTCTATTAGTTCTTTTCGTGAAATCTGCGCAGTTGATTAAATAAATTTTAAAATATGCTCTAAGACTTTTGTTGCAACAGTATTATATTTTTTAATATAATAAATAACCGTAATAATCAAAATTTATTAAGAAATACTGTATATAAAACGTCACCTGATCTTTAACGATAAATAACTTCCTTAAGACGTATACAGTGAAGGAAAAAATTATGCCCAGAGATTTTTTCTCGCAACGTACTCTGGCAAAGGAAACATGGAGTGCTTGAAAAACGATCGACGAGACACAACGATCAAGGCAACAACATCCTCTTGGCAGTTCGCCAGACTCTTGATAGGTAAATACTTCCAGACTCTAAAGGGATTAATAAGAAACTGTCAATGTTTACTCTGTGTATGACTGAA
Source organism: Antheraea assamensis (assembly GCA_035772565.1). Taxonomy (NCBI): domain Eukaryota; kingdom Metazoa; phylum Arthropoda; class Insecta; order Lepidoptera; family Saturniidae; genus Antheraea; species Antheraea assamensis. The sequence continues at coordinate 853,569 of JAQQSE010000195.1, read as the reverse complement.
TTAGAAAGATTCATAAAACATATTAAGTTATTAAAAGATACCAAGCAATATTAATAAACCTGGTTAAAACATCTCATTCGAAGATAAACCTGAAAAAAGTGACCATTACATTAACATATCAAAATTAAATATCAATAATATAGAAATTGCAAGCGAAATTTATTTATTAATCGATTTCAGTTGTCAACTGCGAGTATTAAGGAATAACACCTACATACAAAATGGTAAATAGGAAATTGTACTTTGTAAAGCATAATAATAATATTAATCATCAGCCTGTAAGAGACCCATTCCTGGGCTATTGGCCTCTTCCTGAAGAAAGGTACGGGCGTAAACACCACACCAGCCCACGACGTATTGGCGATTTCAAACTCTGAGTAATCCACAGTTCTATAATTTTCACCCATACGGTGGTATTTCAAGAACATTTTTCAGGTTCAGGTTTCGTCACATCGTTTTCCTTCACCGTCAGCCGATAGTGCTACCAATTTAAATTAGAAAATGAACGCGAATTCCGAAAAATTCTTTGGCACATGCCGGTGTTCGTGGTTCGAAACTGCGAATATCGGATCGATATTCCACCAGTCAAACTACTAGACCATCACGACTGAGAGTTCCTTGACATAAGTCCAATGAGTTCCATCTGTTGGGGCCGCAAATGTATGTGTAAAGTGTTTCCGCACATAGACTATAGGTGTGTAAGCAGCATTATGAGTTTTATTAGTAGGAATGATATATAATCTACTGGAGCTGCCTGACGAAGTAAGATAATCATAAATTTTTCAGTGCAAAAATTGATTGATTGGATTCGTATATTAGGACATACTTTATAGATTTACCGGTGCCATAGAAAATAATTAAGAAACGCGGATCCATTTATAGTAACTTCAATCATTGTCGTTACATCAACATCCGTTGCATCTTGATAACAGAAATAGTTGAGACCAGTTCATGCGGCACCGTTTTACATCGGTTATTATTACGTCCATGGGCTATTACATTATGACATGTAACTTCAACTGGAATCATGCCAACAGGCGCGACACAATTTCAAATAGTGGTTACACGTCTCACTTCTTCGGAATATTGTCATGTAACTGGCTGAGTACCGTTGTGGCATTTACAAGCTATCTTCTATATACATATAATAAAAATTACTAAAGTAAACTTTAACCAAATATGTCATTATTGGGCTATTATTGAGAAGCGGGCTGGTAATTTAGCAATGTATATGAATCGACCAATTTAAGCAGCTTTTTGGTATGATGCTAGAAAATGTAGCTGATCCTTTAAAGATTGACATTTAAAGCCTGATATTACAGTGCAAGCAAATACTGGGATTAGGGATACAACTGGATGAAGCAATGTCATAACGTCTGTTCTAGTGAAGTCACTAAACTTCTCTTCTCTCAAGTGTGATTGTCTTCTTTCTAATATTAGTCTATTAGATTTTAGATTATGCACATTTATGGTATAAAGCCTTCCAAGCGTCATAAAAATGATAATTTTATTTGGCAATTATTTTGCAGCTTAACCTTTTTAGAAGTATTCAATTTTATATTTTAAAAATGTTGTTGGATTGTACTAAATTATTAATATTTATAACTAGCTGTTGCCCGCAGCTCCGTATACGTTTATTTTTATAATTGTAAATTACTTCTAATAAGGTCCAGCTATCTGTTAGTGAAAGTTCCGTGAAAAGTAGTTCAAACGTTTTGGAAATAGTACTGCAACCAAAACCATGGGTAAAAGCTAGCCTAAAATAAATAGCCTATGTCACCCGCTGTAATTTTAACTAGCCGTCAGTGAAATTTCTGTCAAAATCGGTCCAGTCGTTTCGGAGATTACCCGGAACATATAGACAGACAGACAAAAATTTTTAAAATTGTATTTTTGTTATCAGTATCATGTATACGTTCATATCCAATCAGTAAAAAGTCGTTATTTTGGTATTACATACAGATACTCCAATTTTATTTATATGTATAGCTATATTTGTTGAATACATAAATGCTTGCGAAATAGTATTTTAATAAGTAAATATTACTTCGTGCATAGAATGTACACGTGGTTAGTATTATCATGCAATATGATACAATTGTATTATACATTCGAGACAGTTTATGCTAAGTCCTCTACGATTGTATCGTAAAGAAAGAAAAAAACTGAAACGCTTTTTGCATCGTTTCCTTGCATACCGACGTTTTACGGTAGATATTATGACATGTAGTCCGTCCGTCCGGTTGGACGAATGCCAAACGACGACACACAGCTGACCGATTGTTTGAGGATACTGTTATAATTATTATTATTTAATACTAGTGAGACTAGATGTCAAGAACAATTGAAAAATGTTTTCCATTTAAGGACCAGTTAATTGTTTAGTGTTTAGTGTAGTTTAGTGTTATTATATCATCTTTATTTACCCTCAGATGAGATTATAGACAAATGTTGATCTATAGATCGATTTAAATAAAAGAATTACACCTCTTTTTAAGACCATTTTTTTTTTATTCGAACTTATCTAAATTATGGAAACTTTTAAATTTAATTTCACCCTGAACAAAATCAAATCAAAATCAAAAATACTTTATTCAGTTTAGTCTCTGAGAAGGCGCTTATGAAGGTCAAAGTTACCACCGATTCGGAAAACAACCCAGTCATCGAGAAGAACCGGCAAGAAACTCGATCGGGTTTATCTTTTCATTAAACATATTATAACTCATATTTTTAAAACATAGTTATAAGTTATTACATTCGGTTTTGGTGGATGCACAGAGAGGGCTTCATTTCCAGACGTCACCATCGTTCACGCTCTTTCGGGTGTCTGAATAATATTAAATTTTGCACACGTTTTAACAATCAAAGACAAAGGTGGTAGAGCTACGCTGAAGCTATTACTCGTTTCAGCATGAATGGGTCGGCTCGCCCGGGGTAGTACCACCCTCTCACAGAAAGCCGACGTGAAGTAACAGTGGTTGTACTGTTGCGTTTCGTTCGGTCAGTGAGAGCTCCGGAGACCCACATATATTAAAAGGTCGGCAACGCACTTGCGACTCCCCTGGTGTTGCTAGTGTCTATGGGCGGCGGTGATCACTTACCATTAGGTGACCCACCTGTTCGTTTGCCCCCTATAATATAAAAAAAAAATATAATATTTTTATCACCTTGACCTATGGTCTCGACTGGGATCATCAGTATAATAAAAACAGTTTTAATTTTACAGATTTCCGATATGATAACAATGCAAATAATCTTATTTATCAGTATGAAGGATAAGCTTATAGCTTTCAGTTGTATGTTGTAGTCAATAAATGGTATCCTAATATAATTTGACTCTTCAAAACTAAATGGAAAAATTGAATGTAATGGTATCGATACGATGGCGCTGTTACGTGCGAATGAATGGAAATAATTTTACATTTTTGTCGCGTATAAAAAACTAAAGATCAACTTTTCTTATTACTTTGAAATTCAATTTCGTTTCGAGACTTAAAAATATAACAATAGTATTAGGGTTAAAAAAATACATAAAATTTATCAGAATGTGAACTAAAATATATATATTTTTTATACCAGTTTTGTGTAAGATGTATTAAAAGGTTTCTAGGTCGATATTGTTTTTAATTTGATTAAAATAAAATTCAAGACAATTACCGAAAAAAAGGTTGAATGTAAAAAAGCAATTTAAGAAATTGTTTTGAATATTACAACATTAATTGTTTGTAAAGTTATAGAAATTTAGAAATCTGTTCACACTTTTTTAATAACTTTTTCATATTTAATAAACATTTATCGTGATTGAAATATTTCTATCGTTTTTGAATAAAAGTTATATAATTGAAAATTATTTTTCAGTTCAGTACCTTTTTCCGTTCTGTTTATGCACTGGCTTTTTAATTTCTTTTTTGTTTTCTAGCTATTAGAGAGCTTAGTTTAGTGCTATCAATTAAAAAGCACTGTATTCTTTTTATCATACCCACCTAAGAAGACTACGAGTAGAAGTCTTTATTTCTAAGTGGTTTATATTCGTCATAACACTCCTTATGTATGCAATCTTGAATATTTATACAATACTTACTACAAATCATGATATTTATAAATGAACACGTGAAAAAAAGTTTGTACCACTAATTATTGTTGAATTTAAAATTAATTCGACTACCGGACGACCACAAACTGTACAAATATATGTGTCAAAATATAAAATGAAAAAGCTTCAACACCAACAAAAAAAAAAAAATTGGATTAGAATACCTTTTACATTATAGGTGAGCACTAAGAAAGGATTTCGGAAATTCCACCCCTAAGGTGATGAAAAAGGGAATGAAAGTTTGTACAAAAATCGGTTATTTTCCCGTGAGTCAGTTATTATTTTATATATATGAAACTAGCTGCCCGGTCCGGCTTTATATGGACGTCAATCCTGTCAACGAATTACTCTATACCGCCATCTCTTAGAATCTTATCGAACTAACAGAGATAATCGTGACACTTTTTTAATAAACAAATAATTCGCAATAAAATAATATTGTAATTATAAATTGAGACATAAACTATCCTATCTTTCAAGTTAGATGAAACTGCATACAGTGTGCAAAATTTTATTAAAATCGGTTCAGTAGTTTAGGGAGTCCGTTGCGAACAAACAACGTGACATGTAATTTATAAATATTAGAATAAAGAGTCATAAATAATTACCGCATAGAAAAGTTGTGTGACGCTAAGGGAAATTACTAGTCGTTTATAAGCATACGTTTGACCACAATCTCATCTGGTATTAAATGATGATGCGGTATAAGATGGTAAGTCACGCTTAACCTAGAGGGAGACTGGCTCTCAAGTGCGGCTGCCGGAACACACCAACAGGTGCTTGGTGATAGATTTTCATCTCGAAGGTGGTAGCTAGCCAGACGGACTTAGAAAAAGCCCTACCACCATGCTATAGTTTCATCACGATGTTTTCCTTCACCGAAAGCTCCGACTCAGTTGCTAGGATTCGAACCTACGTCCTTCGTCGCCGTGTCCGAACACACTAGCAACTGAGCCATCATCGCTCTATAAAAACATGAACATTAAATATAAAATAGAATGTAATATTTACCCAAAATAAAATTGTTCACAAAAATGTTTTATCAAAGTCGTTAACTTCTCAGGCCAAGGATTATTTGCAGTTCCTAAATAAACTCGTAAATGCTTTTCAAATCACTTGATATCTATCAATACAAGTAAATGTATTGATCGAAATCCTCTAAATTTGGATGAATGAAATGTTTTATATAATATTTATTGGCTGTAACATTTCACAGTGTACTTTCAAATCGGTTTTGCAAGATAGAAACTGCTGAAAGTATGCAATATTTTTTTAATTTCGAGCGTATTTTGTAATAAATAGAATTTACTTCTCAAATCAATGAAATAAAATAATAAATAAATAATTAGTTGATATATATTATATCTTGAAATAGAAATTACACGCGCTGATGTAACATACCGTGTAGTTAGTTAACTAAAGTGTTTAGTGTCGTTTCTCATATCTTTCAATAAATACAAACCTGAATTGAACTATAATACTACATCAATATCAAAAGAACCTCCACAATAATTTGTAAACTACTTCAAAGGAATACTATTCTTGTACTTATAAAGTTCCATCAGTATCTATTTATTGTGTCCTTTGAAGGAATATTTTCTAAATTCGTATAACAATAGTAGCGTTAAACTTAGTACATGGCTTCACAGAATCGAAATTATATGAAGATACTTTTAATTTAATTTTCATTCTGTATTATTATAATTTACCTTTTTATAGTCGACGTAAACATTAACAATGTTTTTCTTGCTGTGTCCATGAACTCTTTTATCATTATTTAACTGCACTTTCATAATTTACACCACGTATATCGAGTAATCAAGTAGAGTTGTAGGGATGCGTATCTGACTGGATTGTCACCACCATACATATAGGGATTAACAAGTGAAAAAGTAAAAAATACGTGTACGTTTCATTCGTAGTTGAAATCATTATCTTCTTACCCGTATACCACCTAAATATGGTCGGCACAATATGTTTCCTTTTCATCTCTCCCCTATCAGATGCCATCTCAGTATTCGCACCTTTTATACGCATATCATTTTTCACACAATCTATCTACATCTTTTTCGGTTTTCCTCTACTCTTCGGTCCTTCCACTTTCATACTTAAAGCTTTTCTAGTTACATGGCTTTCATCTCTCTTCATGACATGCGCATACCATGCTAATATATTACTGTTCAACTTCTCTATCACTGGTGCTATTATCAAACATCCTCTGATATACTCATTGTTAATCTTAATCACGTACAAACATACACACGTACAAAGTTCAGACCAGAGCAAGTATTATATAGGGCAATATACAACGAGCAGACCGCGAATATAAGGAACACTGTGTAATGTATTCTATCTCATTTTGCAGTACGTGAAATACTACATATGTAAGTTTGTCTTTTTTTAATTTCAACGAGCTTCAAATCATAAAAGGGCTAAATAAGTTTTCACTTCAAAAATAAAACTAACTTTATAACATGACTTTACTTGATTTATATATTTATAACATAAGCTGACCAAGGAAAGCGCTTTATATTTATTAAAAAAACGTTAATATTTTATATAACGAGAATTATTGAACAGACAAGCACTAAGTACTACCACTTCATATTAGTCAGGTAATATCGAAGTAAAAATTGAAAAGTACAAATAAGAGATTTAACATAATAAAATACTAAGGTAGATTTTGCAAACTGAGTATCCAACGTAGCTTTGAACTCGACTCTAAAGCCACTTATACCCGTAAAATTCGCATTGAAATTTTACACAAGCATTCAATTGAGTCGTTTCCAGGAGCGATTATCCTCTCGTAGTGGAGGAGAGAGCAAAATGGCGGCGGAGAGCTCGTTCCCTTCAACTGCCACTCAATGGTTATTTACGGAGATTTACATCTAGGAAGTAAATTATTTTTTCCGACACACTTACAATTTTAATGATGAAAATGGAAACAGTACTTGATTCGTATGATTTATTTTTATAGTAAATATATATTTGTTTTGATGACAACATCAATGTGATTATTGATACCATACTATTGACCAGACGATCATACTAATATTTGTACTATTGACTAGCCACTATTGACTCGTACTGAATTACTATTGGTTATTTACTATTAATGGGATAAAAAGGGGTTCCTTAAAAATAGGTGAAGTATTAGGCAGGTTGGGATATTCTCATTTGTATCGTTATGTACTATTTAAGTTATTGTTTTTTATTAGACATGTAACTAATACCTGTGACTTCGCTTTCATCGTTTATTTTTTTAACATTTATTTTATGCACAGAGGAATAACATAAGCACCAAACGGCTTGTCCCATTTCTCCATGGGAAGAAAACACACGTCACTAATCACGCAGTCCTTTCAATCAAGCAATCGTGATACCTCTTTTTATATAAAGACCAACTGTTTAACAAGTAAAACTAAAAGAAAGATTATTCAAACATGCCCAGTAGGTTTTGCGTGACGCCCGACATTCATAGGCTTTATTTCATCAAAATTAACTAATGTAAAAATAAATCATAATTTAAAGTTTCACATCAGCTTAATATAGTTTGTAAAAAAGCCAAAAGATATCGCTTCGTCAGTCAATTTTCATGCGTTTCATGTAGCAGTGTAAACATTAGCGTTAGTTGCTTTTGGGTACGTCTCTACGAGGCCCACTCCCGTGTTAAAAAAGCAAATAACCACTTCCATATCCCCAATCATACTAATTCAAATGTTATACCCAAAGAAGCATTATATATTGAAAATAAATCAAAAAGCGCACGAAGTCGCTTTTTTTTAAACTGACTATACTGTTGGCTTGTCAAGGCCGCTACAGTTTCACGGGAATACTGTATGAAGTCACAATCCGTGATAGTTTATAGTATTATCCTGTTGTTTTTTTATGCTTTATAGGTTAGCGTGTGACCACAATCTCTTCTGTTGTTAAATGATGATGTGGTCAAAGATGGCAGTCACGTTAAATCTAGAGGGAGACTGGCTCTCGAGTGCAGCTGCTGGAATACACCAACATATACTTGGTGACAGATTTTCAACTCGGAGGTGGTAGCTAGCCAGGCGGACTTAGAAAAGACCTTACCACCATGCTATGGTTTCATCACGATGTTTTCCTTCACCGAAAGCTCTGACTGAGTTGCTAGGATTCGAACCTACGTCCTTCGGCGCTGTGTCCGAACACGTCATCAACTAAGCCATCATCGCTTGATCTTTTCATTGCGTGTTCGCGTACTGTAAAGTGAAAAATTGGTCTCATTTTCTTCCTAAATAAACCGGTACGAAGCCGGGACAGGCAGGTAGTATTTAATAATTTTTAGTGGTTTACACATCTCCTAAAAATTTGTTCATGGTATTCAAATATACATATAATAAAAATAAAGTGTCTGTATGTAATATCAAAATAACGACTTTTTACTGATTGGACATGAACCTATCTATACACGATACTGATGACAAAAATAAAATAAAAAAAAATTTGTCTGTCTGTCTGTGTATCTGTCTGTATGTTCCGGGTAATCTCCGAAATGGCTCTACCAATTTTGATAGATATTTCACTGACGGATAACTAAAATTACAGCGTGTGACATAGGCTACTTTATTTTAGACTAGCTGTCATCCGTGGCTTCGTCTGAAGTACTATCTCCAAAACGATTGTACCTATTTTCATGGGACTTTCACTGACAGATAGTTAACATTATAAAGAGTAACTAAAGCTTTTTTATTTTGGACTAGCTTTTACCCTTGGCTTCGTTTGCAGTACTATTTCGAAAACGTCTGAAACATTTTTCACGGAAGTTTCACTAACAATTAGCTGATCTTTTAAAAAGTCATTTACAATTATAAAAAAAAACGCATGCGGTGCTGCGGGCAACAGCTAGTATTCAAATATAATTACATATTCCTAATATATACTAGCAATTTTAGTTGACGGTTTTGTTAGTTATAAATTCAAAGAAAAAAAAATACTATTTTTTTTTTTATATTATAGGGGGCAACGAACAGGTGTGTCACCTGATCGTAAGTAATCACCGCCATCCATAGACACTAGCAACACCAGGGGAGTCGCAAGTGCATTGCCGGCCTTTTAATATATGTGGGCCTCCGGCGCTCTCACTGACCGAACGAAACGCAACAATGCAAGCACTGTTACTTCACGTCGGTTTTCTGTGAGAGGGTGGTAGTACCCCGGGCGAGCCGACCCATTCATGCTGAAACCAGTAATAGCTTCAGAGTAGCTCTACCACCTACAAAAATATTAAGAAACTAAACTCTCATTCTAACTCCTATAATATTTATACATCAAACTATAAAAATTTGAAACGATTTAACTCATGCGTTTTTCCGATAACAAAACCTTTCACTGCCTAAAGGGAGAGACGATAAATTAATATTTACGGTATAAACACATTGGACCCTAAAAATAACGAGGAACAATGAAAAGTGGCACCATTTGACCCCCTATACAGTAAATTTAAACTTATTTTCATAGAAAAAGGGTACCCAAACATTTATTATAGCGATAAATTTAACAGAACATTATTTACGCAAAGCTCAGCAGACGTTAAAGACCGTTTTCGAATGGCGCACCGAGGAAGCAATCCATGTTCGAAGGAATTTATGTTTTGAATCAACCATAACGGTAGTATCGTTTAAGAAACGACTGAGCTTATTGTTTGGTTTATTAAATATTAGAGAGGACGTTACTTTGCACTTCTAGCACTTTCTATTACCAGAATCTCTGCCTTCCCAATACATTCTGGACAATTTAATGTATGTTCGCAAAAACTTTGATAAGCTGGTCGTTCAATGTTTTAGACTCAGTAAAACCAGTAACAGTTTTGTAGGTAATAGTGTTTAGTTTAACAAAGTCCCAAAGCATATTACCGATTTGCCAGACTATAAGTTTAAGTGCCATGTTAAGCGGGTTTTGGTGTCAAAGGGCTATTTATTATAGAGTGGATCAATATGTGAACGATGGTGATATCTGGAATTGACTCCTCTCTGTGCATCCACTAAAATCAATTGTAATGTATAATGAATTTTAAATATATAAGTATATGTTAAAAATATAAACCCGATCGAGTTTCTTGCCAGTTCTTCTCGATGACTGAGATGTATTCCGAACCGGTGGTAGTTTTGACGTTCTTTTGCACCTTCTTAGGGCCTAAATTGAATAAAGTATTTTTGATTTGATTTGAATCAGATTTAACATTTTCAGGTACATGTCACGCAAATAAAATCAAGTGATTCTTGGTGTAGTGGGACGTGACAGCGGCCAATCGATTTAGACGAAAGTGTATAGTAACATTAGCTATAATATTGAATGATGAATTTCCGCAAAGTAACGCCTTGTCGACTAAATTTGGTTTACTGGAATAATTGGGAAATCGTCATGCATCGAGCAGCCGTAAAGTATTTGGGATACGGTCGAGAATCTAAGTTCGAAGGCGCCAAAAAATGTATTGATAAAGTAATCGCTAAATGTTCCTTTCAAGATGGCATATTCTGATTATTTTGTAACTATAATGTGCGCTCAGATGAATTATTTTGTCTATAGAGTTACTCGTAGGAAAATTTTGGTATTTCGTATACTAGACCTTTTTTTTTCGAACTGACCTACACTGTTAGCCTGGCAAGGCTGCTACAGTTTCACCGGACTACTAAGGGGAGCGCTTAAGGCACTCACCCGATTTTTATACTAGACCTGGTTCTGTGGATGCTTTTATAATTTTTTTCCTAACTGACATACCCTGTTGACTCTGGGGCCAGATTCATAGGACTACCTGCTTTTATAATATGTACTTATTTATATCATATACATAACTAGCGGCCCGCTCCGGCTTCGCACGGGTAATAAATATATAGTCTATGACATTTACTGAAAAAATGATTAAAATCGACCCAAATGTTTTGATTTATTCATTACTGCCCGTGGCCCGCACGCGTTGAGTTTGGAGTAACCTCAAAAATAACAATATTTCTCCACTATTTAATTTATATTAATATACATATAAACCTTCCTCTTTAATCACTCTATCTATTAAAATAAACCGCATCAAAATCAGTTGCGTAGTTTTAAATATTTAAGCATACATAGGGATATAGGGGACAGAAAAAGCGACTTTGTTTTATACTATGTAGTGATTTGAATTTTGTCATTCCGACACCGATATTTACTTATTGCTGTTATCGAAGTATACATTGTCACATGTATACGTACACCTTTACTTCTAAATCTCTCTATACAATGAAGATTATTCGGTATTTTAATCGACTGTACATGCAATAACTGAACTATCGGCTGTCATGAATAAAGTGCCACTCAAAATCAATGCAATTTCGTCTCATTTTCTTCATTAGCAGCCGCGTGCGAAGCCGACGTAGTCCAGTGGTTAATAATTATTTTTCTATGAAAATACCTCCGAATATAATATTCAATTGCAAACAAACTAATTAAGTACATCGTACCTCCTAAACACACTTCCATGAGATATTCGACTAATTATGTTCAAATAAACCCGTCGTCAGACTTTGATCTCGGCGAATGCCGGCAATTTGATCTTTCGGTGCCTTGTTTGGCAGATTTCCGTGGGTAAACAAAACTTTCTCTATGTGATTTTAATCGAGGGAATTTCCAAAGGTTATGCAAACAGTATTCGAGCGTATCGTATCGACTCACTTCTAGTAATTAAAAGTTACGTCATTACGATGTAAATGTTTTATATTTGAATATTAATTTATGCGAAATAAAAGTTTTATTGAACATTGTTTATTTTAGTTATGTGTAGTCTAATAACAAAAAGGAATTTATGAGTAAAATAAAACATTCGTAGTGAAAAACTGATTATAGCGATTTGCTTCGACGTGCGACATTTCAACAGAAAGAAATTTATATTCAACTAGCTGTAACTATTATATTCGTAGTAAGTATTATAAAACGAGCTAAATATATTTGCATCATAGTGTATCAATATAGAGTAATTAATTACCATGCGTCTATCGAGGTGGCTCGGACGTGTGAGCGAGATGACTATATGACTCGAAATGTCGAATAGAATCTGTCTAACCCATTGTACTTAGTACATCTCGTAATTAACAGATGGCGTTAAATTAATCTTTTATTTTCTTATATCGCGGTGTCTAGATTATTTTTAGATTAATAACATCTCGATGGTTTAACGGTCCCGAAGAGCGCTCCCGCTCCTACACAAGCCAGTCCCGCCTTCTCGTTTGAGTTGCCCGGACTCGCCTGGGTCACTCAGATCCTCATTTATCATGATCTGCAGGAGATCATCGCTTTTAACGCCGTCCTTAACTCCAACAAGAACTCGGGCTTGCTGAACGCGATCTCACAATTCCGAATGAATATATAAACTTTGATAATATTATGACAAATATTTCTAAGTTTTTCTATTTATTATTATTATATAAGTCATATATTCTGGAGGCTGGAGAATTTGTACCTAATACGGTATTTTTAAAAGGTAGAGGAAGACCGAAAAAGGTGTGGATGGATTGTGTGAAAAACGATATGTGTATAAAAAGTGTCAATACTGAGATGACATCTGACAGAGGAGAGTGGAAAAGGAAAACATGTTGTGTCGACCCTACTTAGGTGGAATAAGGGTAAGATGATGATGACGGTATTTTTAAAAGGATACTTATTATTTTTTTTTTATGTTTTATTAATTTTCTTTGTCCACAACATACTATTATAAAAGCAATAGTACGGGAAAGGACATAGGGTACCTTATATTTTGCAAAAAAAAATACTATTCTCGAAGGATAGATCTAAACTACATTATCGAGGGCGTAGCCGCCGGGCAAAAGCTAGTAATGAATTATTATCTCTCCAGTATCTTTTGTTATTTATTTATTTTATTTTATTTTATTATTATAAGAACTTCACAGCACAATCATGGTATTTTAAAAACATATGAATATAATTATAGAGTGCCAATTATGAAGTAATGCGTTTTACATTTCGCATAACGAAAAATTAAGTATATGAAATTGTTTGTAATATTGTGCATTAATTAACTTAACACGTGCACGTGGGCGTATGTATGTTGTGTGTGTGTGCCTGTGTAGGTGTGTGTGTTTGTTATAGTTTATATCTGATTGTTTTTATTTTTTCTGCATGACACCTGAGTCTAACTTTGTGTCATTAATGTGTCAATTAATGTCATTGAAGTATCTATTATACCTTGTTGTGCATCTATAAATAATGGAATTTTGAGCATAGGTATGCTTTACGGCAGGAATTGCAAACAAAGTAGAGTTTCTAATGTTTTTACTAGGTAATCTAAAATTTAATTTGCTTAAAAGGTGTGGGCTATCTATAAGTGAGTTAATAAGATCGTATAGAAATTTCATATCGTTAATAATTCGGCGGTATTTTAGTGATAACATGTTGTAAAACTCTAAGTTGTTGTCATAATTACTCGGCTCCTTCTTACTTTTAAATTCGAGAAATTTCATAAATTTATATTATGATAATGATTATACAAAAAACATTAGATCCGATTTGTATATTTAAAACGATAAAAGATATTAGTACTACGTTAGACAGGACATTATAAAAATCTTTTTATGAGATTGAAAGCGTCACGACGAAGGAAGTAAATGCAATAATATGTTTATTTTCTAGAACACGACATTTGAAACTACGACACAAACGCATTCTTTGATGCCAAGATTAAACATTTCAATAAGTAGGTTATCTTCCTAAATTAACAGGGTTATGAAATATCCAATATCATTCTTTTACAGTTTTAAGGCTTAAGAGTTCCAATAAAAGCATGCTATAACTACACGTTACAAAACAAAGTCGTCCGCCGCGTCTGTCTGTCCGCCTGTATGTACGCGATAAACTTAAAAACTACTGAACGGATTGTAATGCATTCTTCACCAATAGATAGAGGAATACATGAGGAAGGTTTAGGTATATAACTTGTCAAGGTGTTGTCTAAATTGGTTGATATATAACGATAATTGCTGGAAGTGTTGGAAAAAGTTAAGCCGCTTGGGAGCTTTCATCGAAAATGCTGACTAATTCTTTTGAAATATAACAAAACAATGTACAGTGAGATATTTCTCTTTTATAGATCTACAATAAAGTCTGTAGTGGCATATATCTATATTTTAAGAATATATTACTATACCCATCTATCTTCTAAAAAAATGGTCACATGTAATGAGATAAATAATTAGAAGGCTATTTAGACGGATACAGTATTCATCCTTATCAAATTGAATACATTAGTTACCTGAAGCAATGTATGCACATAAGTTTTTTTTTTTATTATCAAGGCAGGACAACCTCCACTATGTCTGCTAGTTACTAAACAAATCAAGGTAATTAGTACTATTTTTAATTTTCAAATTTTTGACTCTATCTTTTGAACAGTATTACGCAATTAAGCGAAATTTTAACTTGATATGTTAGTTTTTATGAAGCCTATCTTAAGGAACAATAAGAGTAATACAATGCATTAAGAAACGTTAAAAAACCTGTTTTCCTTGTCGTACAAAAACGGTAATGTTTTTCGACTATCGTATGCATATACATATGGGAATGGCCGCTAAAATTCTCACTTTTAACACAAAAGTTACATAGTTTTTTTTATATACTACGATAATATTAATGTAACACAAAAATTGGGTTTTTTGTAAAGCTTGCTCCATAGAAAAATGTATGAAATTCGTAACACAAAAATGAATAATAAAAAAGCAAATTATTCTGTGAAAAACATAAAACCTGTAATATTTATTATTTCTCGCAACGTAATTACTTATTATTGGAGATAATTATTTTATATTGAATGTGGTGTTAAAGTTAGATTATCAAACTTAAAACAATTTTGAGAGCGCCGGAGGCCCACATATTTAAAAGGCCGGCAACGCACTTGCGGCTCCCCTGGTGTCGCTAGTGTCTATGGACGGCGGTGATCACTTATCATCAGGTGACCCACCTGTTCGTTTGCCCCCTATAATATAAAAAAAAAAACAGACTCTGTAATTTTGGCTTTAAGTGTTATTTAAAAAGTCCTCTAAATATTAATATTAAGAGCTTTGGTTTTCAAGAAAATCTTTTCTTACTACCCCGAAGATATATCAGTGCGGATTATGAGAAAATAAAATAGGCGATTTTTTTAAATAGTGGCATAGTAGCAAAATCTTCCTACGAGTAAATTTACACAGAATATTTTATATTAAACTAGCGGCCCGCTCCGGCTTCGCACGGGTATAAAATATACAGCCTATGTCATTCACTAGCAAGTGCGTTGCCGGCCTTTTAAATATCTGGGCCTCCGGCGCTCTCACTGACCGAACGAAACGCAACAGTGCAAGCACTGTTACTTCACGTCGGTTTTCTGTGAGAGGGTGGTACTACCCCGGGCGAGACGACCCATTCATGCTGAAACCAGTAATAGCTTCAGCGGAGCTCTACCACCTACAACACTACCTACCTACCTACAGCTCTAGTCTGTAGGTACTATCGTTGCATTTCGAGGAAAAATATTCAGCTATCCTCTTGTGAAACACGTAATTAAGGGGGTCGGTATTATCGGTATCGTTTGAAGTAACCATTTGTTCTCACATAAACAAGATAGCCGTATGAACTCCGAACATCATTATCTTTTTCAATTTGAATATTTTCCGAGTTCGTCCCCCTTTAATATACACATCAGGGCTCCCCAAACGGGGAGGGTTCACGATTAAACTATGATAAAATCTCCGCCAACAAAGGTTTACCCTTCGCGACGCAAGTTCATTATCTAAATTATCTACAAATATGTTACGCACCTGCTGGGCTGATGGGGTGGAAACTTTAGGGTTGTTGATATTTGAATAGATAGATACCTTTTTAGTTTTCGCTTTGTAATGTCATATCACCTATCGTATAACTTTGAAGCGAAAAACGCTCAGTGCGCGTAGTTTAGTGAAATCCTTGTAAATGAGCCAGAACTTTTGATGAAACCACAGCATATTGGTAGGGATTTTTCTAAGCACGCCTCTTTAGCGACCACCATCGAGTTTGAAATCTGTTGTCAAGCACCGATAGGTGTGTTCCGGCAGCTGCATTTGGGAGCTAGTCCTTCCAGGCTTAGCGTGTCTACCATCTTGGACTACATCTTCATTTAACATGAAGTGAGATTGTGGGTACACGCTACAACCTATACAGTATAAAAATATTAATACTGTGTTCTATAGTTATTAGTTCTGTGATATAATAAATGTACATTTATAAATATAAAAACGGTTGCTGGTATAGATAGATAAACTGCAACATAGTTTTACCAATCACTAAAAAAAGTTGGGACAATTAAATATTTTTTATGCTAACTCTATAATATGAATATTAACAGTAACTTGCCACTAAGTAACGATAGACAATATTTTTTTGTTATTAAATTTTGTATAGACATTTTACACGGACACGTTTTATGTAGTCTACAATCTTTTAATATTGTCTTATTTTGTACTAGCGGCCCGCTCCGGCTTCGCACGGGTATAAAATATATAGCCTATGTCATTCACTGAAAAAATGATTAAAATCGATCCAGTAGTTTTGATTTATTCATTACTGCCCGTAGCCCGCACGCGTTGAGTTTGGAGTAACCTCAAAAATAACAGTATTTCTTCACTATTTAATTTATGTTACTATACATATTAACCTTCCTCTTCAATCACTCTATCTGTTAAAAAAAAACGCATCAAAATCCGTTGCGTAGTTTTAAACATTTAAGCATACATAGGGATATAGGGACAGAGAAAGCGACTTTGTTTTATACTATGTAGTGATGAAAAACCTTTCCTTATAGGACATTTTTAGCTCACTTACGTTACAAAGATACTTTCTTTTCCAATTGTATACTTTTTAGTAGTAAAAATCAACCATAAGAATAGATACAGACTATATAGTATTGACAAATATTGTTGATTGTAGACTTAATACCGGTAGCGTATAATGAATAGAAACTTATAAATAAAAACATTGTGGCTGGCTGCACGATAGTACGAAAAAAATATTGGTTTAATGTTAACATTAAATATCGTCAGAAGCCACTGAACAAAAGATAGAAAATCAGATGAGAAACAAAGGAGAGAGTGGTACTGAACTGATTTATCTTAGCCTATTTAAATATAGATATTATATAATGTTTAAATTTATATAGTAACAATACCATAACAAAAAGACATTTCTTGCAAAATATAAAACAAACTTCAAAGAAATGTAGGTACCTACTCCAAATACACAAAAACGTCTTGGACAATACTTAGGTCCCTACCTCGTCTTGGATTGTCATAAATCTGCCAATTGCTATATATTGCTTATTCGATTTTAAGGACGTTACTGGTGTATCTCGGAAGTCTAAGGTCCAATATTAATGAAATTAAAATGGCCTTTAAACATCCTATTTCCAACAAAAAATACATTTTCCAAGTTGGCTTATGACAAAGTTCTGAGGTAACAAAAATATATAAAAAAATACAACCAAATTGAGAACCTTCTCTTTTTTGAAGTCGGTTAAAAATAAAGAAAGAAGATAATAATTTTAGTGAAAATGAAAAACAAAATAAGTTACATATATTTTCATAAATAACAATTATACTACTTTTTATACTTAATAGTCTATACATATAAATAAAGTTAAAGTGTGTGTTGTTTGTCCGAGTTAATGTACGAAACAGCTTAAAGATTCTCTTACTGTCAGATCGAGGAATTTGTAGATTATTTATTATACAGGCTACGTACCACTAGGGTCTTTTCCACGCAAACTTAATAGTGGCGTTAAAATTTCAAAAAATAATTTAAAATAGGTAAAATATTTAATTATTAATTACAATAAAACAGTCAAACTTATCGTTAATCTAAAATTATTATCGTAACAACGAAGCGAAAAATCCGGTCAAAAAGAAATATACAACTAATTCTTTTGTTAATAAAACACAAAAATTCTACATTTGAACAATAAATTGTATGTCTTTGTTTTCAGCTAGATTTATGGTGATTATTTGTGACTTTTAAGTAAAGCACAGTAGGAATCAAGTCTGAATTCAGGCCAGGTAAGGCAAAACAGTCGGCTAAATAAGTCTGCCACTAAGTGCGCCCGCACAATAGCGTCTCTTGCTAATTTATTAGACACCTCTTAAAGACAATATGGCTACGAAACAAGCGGCGCATAAACCGTGATATAAGACTTTTCAGGAAATTGGTAGTATGATATGAATTGCTTTAATTTTCAGTTACGAATAAAAGGTAAATAGAATATACTTTGCAAACACCACTGCCAAGTGGAACCGTGGAAGTATTATAATCATTATTTAGGTTTGTATTAAATATTAGGAAGAAAATATAAGTTTTGTACTTATAAGGTGCTCTTTAAATTAGTCATATAACAATAATTTTAACGAATCAATCTACTTATTAAAGTAGGCATTTCTACAATGCGATGTAACTGTTGTACGGCGACATCTATTGACATCGTTTTACAACTTTTTTCTTCTACGAGCTATTTAGTTTTAAATAAATATAAACAAAAAATATATACTATACTAAGCCTGAAAGACATTATATTTGTACTAATTTAGATCAGTATAGAAAGATAGCGTTATTTGACTATAGTTGATTTATGGCCATCAATTACAGGATATTCTTGTTTTAACAAAGAAAAGCCTGTAGAGACTTTAATCTCCGATAGTATATACAATAAAACAAGTTTGCAAATATAAACCAAATGAAAATTCTTTCTTCACGATTGGTAAATACAATTTCCTTAAATGGACTTCAAGGTCAAGTAATGCGCAGTACCTACATAAGATTTTTATCTGCAGTTCATACAAAGGAATGTCAGTAAGACACTATCATTAGGAATATTAATAAAATATTTGATCTTCTGTGAGTTTACATACATTATGTCGTAATGTAATGAGAAATTGGATCCTTATATCGTATGATTTATAAAAAAAAAATAGTAAAAAAGGAACAGTATTCATTTTGATTAACCGAATTGATTTTCCCCAGATACCCATCTTTTCTCAATAATCAGCCTATTTACCAAAACGATTGTTGAGTTTTTGACTTTCATGAGTGTATTTTATAATATGCAAAATTAATTAAGCATGTTTCGCGAAGGACGTACAAGAAATATCCTGTTGTTTTCTTTAAATATGCATACAGTAAACATGATTGACAAAATATATTTGTCAAAATTAAAAGTATATTATGGCTACATGGTAATCTACCGCAATGTCGCGATTAGTCATTTAATCTGAGTTTTTGGTTTTGGAGTTGGAGTTTTGATGAAGGGGGAGGAGAAATATTGTGATGAAAATTTAGTACGATGTTAAGGCAAGTTCAATTTTTTTTTAACACTTTATAGGTTTAAGCGTCAATCTCATCTAATGTTAAATGATGATATGACTTAAGATGATAAACACGCTAAAACCTAGAGGGTCTGGTTCTCAAGTGCAGTTGCCGGATACAGCAACAGTTGTTTAGCGACAAATTTTCAACTTGAGGGCTAGCTAACTAGGTAGCTAACCAGGAGTTATGGTTTTATCACGATATTTTCCTTGACCGAATCCTCCAACTCTTGTGAGGATTCGAACCTAAGTCGATTGATGCGGTGTCCGAACATGCTTTCAACTAAGTCATCATCGCTTGATATCGTTCTTAACTATTTCTCTGCTTACTTTATCACCGTTTTCATCTGCACCGCCATTTAATAATACACGAAAAAATAAAAGAGAACTAAACAACTCGTTTCATGGCCCGACACAAAGGGGTAGTTGGTGAAATTTACACTCCCGCCCCGTTCCGCGTTCTCTTAACAAGCTTTCTAACAAACACTGAGTAGAAATTATTCGAGTTCGCGGTCCCTAGTTATTAACTGTGCTTAGATTGTGACAGATGTACCAGGTAAATCAAAATAATTGCCTCACCGGTATCAGTGTAATGTGCTGCTAAAGAAATATGGCTTAATATAATCTTATATAAAAGTATATATATATAAACAGTTCTGTACCGTTCTTAAAAGTAGAACGAACAACGAAGAAGTAGAGAGGAACGGTTTCCTGGAATGTTTAAAGTTTTTAATAGTCATCAATATATTTATATTGAGAAACCTACTAACGGCGCCTCTAGCGGAAACGTAAGGACACTAACATTATTTTTACAGAAAACGATTATAGCCACAGTATACAAATAAACAAATAATATACTAAGTAGATTATATGTACATATAATACGCTACGTACTGCATTCTTAATATTAGTGGAATGTATATCCGACATATGCAGATTCGGGTTTCATGTATAAATAATTTTCGAGCTACCCTCGTAACACTTATCAGTCTTACATGAAAGAAGGACTTATTCTAAGAATACATGGCTAACTACCATCCTCAAGTTTAACTTCTGTCGCCAACTACCTACAGGTGTATTCCAGCAGCTGCACTTGAGATGGGTCCCCCTGTAGATATAGCATGTTTACCATTTGATCACATATCGTCATTTAAAATCAGGTTAGCTTAGGATCTAACGCTAAAACCTATAAAATAAGAAAACATTGAGAAGTTTATATCTTTATACATTTATAAGTGGCGTAAAAATAGAAACCATTTAAGCTTCCAAGCCATAAACTTACACAAACTCTTCTTAAGAAAGGAGAAGCAATCTATACTTATATCCACCTATATTACGCCCATTATTTATCAAAAGGATTATTGTCCCACTAGCTCTGCCTGCTGCAAAATTATTGTTTGTTTTTTTTAATGTAACTTATGTTTACGGAAATTCTGTTGATCCGATAACGAGAGGACAGTCAATTTTTTTGGATACCGGGCAAAATTAATTTAATGTCACACCGTAAGGCGCACGTGACCCGATGATAATGGTCAAATTAAAGCGAGAGTTATCTTGTCAGTGGCGCCATCTCTTAACAGTAAACATGAACATTATTGAATGATTAAATGTATTGCAAGAGTCACTTTTGTCGCGAACACTTTTTATAAAATTAACACAATGTTTATAACCTAATCAATGGCACGAAATTGGTTGCCATAGGAGGCTATTATAATTAATTATGACGAGGAAATAAATCCATTACATTACAAATAACGTTCGTCAGGAGACCTTTAACAATCTTAGTTTGCTTTGTCACTTCAAAGCTGTTACTGAACTCAAACTCAAACTATTACAATTCGATCAAATAGTAATTAATGTTTTTTTGTAACTTCTATCCTAAACAATATTTATATTTAAACTGCTTTATATTTTCTATTATTTATTAGTTTATGTTAAATATTTTAACATAATGTATTGGTAATCATTTCGTATCCTCTTTGATGTTTAACCTTATAGTGCACATATATAGCCTAATCTAATAAAACTAGTACTAAATTATGGCCAAAGAATTGATCTATGATTTATAAAAAGAAACATGGAAATTGATTCATTTCTTGGCAAGATACAGGCATATTTGCTAATAGACTAAATTAGAGAGGAACGTACCTATTATAATATGGGACGATCATTAGTATATTAAAAGACAAGAGAAACACTAAACATTTTATTTTAAACACACAAAACAGTATATAGTAAGTGCAATAGGAATAAAACTTATATATTAGTGAAATATACGCACAAAGTTTTATAATATGCTTATTATGAAATATACGAAAACAAGTTTCAAATTTCATTCTTAGTAAATACAGAATAATGAGTTGATTAAATACTTTTCGCAACATCCCGA
Source organism: Antheraea assamensis (assembly GCA_035772565.1). Taxonomy (NCBI): domain Eukaryota; kingdom Metazoa; phylum Arthropoda; class Insecta; order Lepidoptera; family Saturniidae; genus Antheraea; species Antheraea assamensis. The sequence goes on along the minus strand of JAQQSE010000195.1, from coordinate 831,713 downwards.
CCACATTTTGATAGTATGTCGAAATCTTTTTTTAAAACATACATTATCTTAGAAAGAAAAGCTTGAATCTATTTAAAATAGAATATACAATATAATTTTATTATAAAGCTATGATAGATTAATTTCTTAATAATACCAAACTACAAGATATGTTTTTACATTTGTTTTAATAGAATCTATTTACGATTTTCTTAAATATTAGAGACATTTCATATAATCTATATATCAAGGAAATTACATACATTTTCACTGAAATATTATTTCATAAAAGTACATAGAAACTTTATAAATACGACTGATTAGTATTGTCTAATAGAGAAAGCTATAAATTAAGTGTAGAATAAAATTGAATTGCAGTAGACAACTGTTATAATTAAATATTACAATTACGTGTGGTTTATTTTAGCGACAATATCGAGCTACGAGTCTTGATAAATCTGATAAATTCACAATTAAACTAGAGGTGTTTTTAAGAAAAATTAAACAGCAAATAACGTCAGTTGCACGAGTTCTAATAATTCTAGTGAGCAATTGCATATTACAAATGCTTAAGAATAAGGAATAAAATATATAACTATTTCTATAGGATGTGCGTCGTGCAAAACTTATCCTAATATATGAGTGAATTGAACAACTGCGATAGTGTAAATGGTGATAATTTCTATAAAGGTAAAAAGAAGTGAAAAATCCATTGTAACCGCTCGGAGTATCGTTAATTTTGATCGGCCGAATTTCGAGGAAGGTCAAGTAGTCACGAATTTTGTCACGTTCCGATGAATCTGTCGAAATGCATGCATTTTTCTTTATTAAACTTTTATTTGTTTTAGTGTTTGACTACGTCATCAGCTGACGGTGTATAATAAGAATTACATACGGGAAGGCTGGCTCTTGCGAGGAGCTGTCTTGACATAAGTGCCAACAGATTGTCAACTCGAGAATGGTAACTAGCGAAGCGACCATTATAAAATGCTACACTAACACGCTATGGTTTCATCAGAATGTTCTTATTACCCTAAAGTTCAGTGTTATTGTAGGATTTTAAGCTACAACTCGAATGACATAGTGACTGAATAAGTCACTGCAGACTTAAGCTAAGGTACAGTACATATAAAATAATTCTAATGTTTTTTATTTTATCTGCTTTTACAACACATGTCTGACGTCGAAGAATAAATAATTAGTAAATATACCATTCGAGCGTAACTATCCACTTTTTACATTTTTTTTTATTATATGCATTTTCAAAATTAAAACATTATAGCCATCGTAATGGGATAAAAAAAATTATACGATTTTATTAAACGACCACAATGTTAGAGAAATTAAATGGAAATTTAAATTTCAGGCTTGAGGAAGTAGTTTTCGAGGTCAACATCGTTGACGAAATAAAATCATTTGAACTTCGCTGATATGATCACCTACAGAAAAGCGAGAAGGATCCAATAATACATAGAGTCTTCTCAAGATGACAAACTATATATACGTAACACGTCTTTATACTTAAATGTATTCAAAAGACTAGCAAAGACTATACACATATAACTAACTATAAGCTGCAATGACAAATTAATACTAAGTTAGTATGTTCAACTTAGTGTATAAGTTACAAAAGATTAGTCCTTGATTCGAAAACGACCTGATTGTGATGTACAACGCGGAAAGATGAACTTGTTTCATACAGGACTAAAAAATATCTTTTTGATGGACCTTACAAAAATGACAATAAAAAAATATACATTACCTTTGCACAATAAAAGTTGTTTCATTATGAGTGATTTTATTGTATTGACTTCATGTTTAACCAATTCCATGAGCACTAACGGTACAACCGTAATTAACAGTATCAATATTAATCCAATGGCAATCGCTATGGCTGCCTTTAAAATGAGAAAACAAAAATTATGCGCATAAGAAAACAAACAACAAAAAATCAAAGGTACGAATTAATTAAGCCAAGTACGTTTTATCTTCATAGACAAAATTTGATAAAGTGATTTTTATTAATTGTAACAGTAAAATAAAATTGTTAGTTGTCCGTTTCACTTGTCTTCCGTTTCCAAGCCATACGGATATTTTCATTGGATTTTGGAATTATATAATCTCAAATTTTCAGGACAATTTACAATTGTAACAGAACAACTACATGCGGTTTTGATTCTCTATGACAGTTTCAAATATTTTAATTCGCTTTTCAAATATGACATTTCTATTCGCTTTCTCAGTCTAGATCTTACATTCCCATCCCCTCAAATCTACAGGAGCGTTAATCGAAAATCAATTACAAGATTCATCCCAAAAAGAGATAAGAAATCGAGAGTTAATAAACAATGATAAAATGGTAACAACAAAGTATTTTGAGAATTTTGTAACTTCTACGGGGAGAGTCTATTATTAAAATTATATGAAATGTGCGATACAATATTAATAAATAACTTACTATTATATTACGATAGCCTATAGCACGATGAATATTGGAGACGGCGATACAAAAACACGATACAAAATTAAAAGCTGCCTGAAAAATATCATTTAAATTAGAAATTATATATCACTGCTATAAATAGAATGTGATACATTTTTAAAACACGCTTATTACATCGAAAACTTTTTAAAACATTCCTTACCTGTGGTTTCAAATCCTTTGGACAACTGTTCAACGACATCAAGGATTTCTTTGTAAATTCGCAAACATTCAACGGTTTTTACAATCCTCTGTGAAACGGGTAATGTTTTAAGATTCGATCTCGAATATCTTTCTAAGTAATTTAGTGGCACGTAAAAGTAACTCAAATATTGGCAACCTAACAGAATAAATAACGTAAGGAACAATTTTTATATAAAACTCTGTGAAATTATAAAACACACCGGTGGCTGAAAATTCAGTTGTTAAAAACTGTCGAAGTTCATTGATTATAACTCTAAAAAATATAAAAGTAACAACTACACAACCCGTGATAGGAACATTTTCTGTATTCATTGATTGTTCGGTTTCACTGAAGATTTCCTCGAAACTATTGCTGTATTCAAATAAAAATGTATCACCGTTAAATATTGAGATACTGAGATAATATGCACTGCAAAAGCAGTAGAATACTATAATAGGCTGATCACGATTCAATACCGTAAGACGAAACAGGTTATATGAACAGATATGCAATAGAATCGTAGTAACCAGGAAAATATTTTATTATCGGTAAATTTATTATAAGCCCCGAAAATAAGTCTAAACATTAATAATTGTTTGATTGTAAACTTCATTTTGATATTTCCTTTTTTATTACATTCTCCTAGAATTGATATGTGCGAAAGGTTTTAACACTAACACATCGAGAATGCAACTAACGCGCAGAGAAAGATATTTTGAATAGTACAACACAGTAGAGACATCGATCGATCAGAATCTTAGACTTTGTATCGATCGATCAGAATTGTAGACCTTTGACTTTTTAGTTGACCTTTATTATCTAATAATATAGTTTTCAAAAAATAAACACGTTCCAAAACATCCTTTATATTTATTATATGAATAATCTAAAGGTCAGACTATAGAAAGTTTCAAACTATCCGAAACTGAAAACCTTAATAATAAACTCCCTATCATCGGAATACTTACTTTGAATATACTCGCGAAGGTTCACATTGTTTCAATATTTAAGCAATAATGGAGCCATCGATTGAAACATGTTAAGATTAAGAACGTTATTGGCTTTAAAGTGCATCTGGTAAAAAAGCCACCATACTTAGTATGGTGTAAGTTAACCTTTGGGTTTGATCACGATGTATTCCTTCACCGAAGGTCTAGACTTATTGCAATATTCGGTACTTACTTCGATTATCTCTACCTGTAAATAGACTATGGTCAAATCCAGTAAGTGCTCAAAGCGTCACATGCGACCGTGTTTTTTAAAGCAAATTCGGCTACACCATATCCACGTCCTAGAAACCGATTGCGTGATATACTTCGCGAGGAGTTCCGTCTCCTTCACGAAGCGAGCCATTTCAGCGATGAGGAATTTTGTCTGAGTTCTGACGATTTGTTATTTATAAGTTAGCATTTAACAACAATTTCACCTGTTGTTAAGTGATAACCTAAAAAGAGACTACACGTAAGAAGTTCAGAAAGTAAGAAGTTCAGAAAGTAAGCATAGAATGGGAAGTGGAATTCGACAAGGAAGGACAATGTTATATTAATTATGAGAGCGCCAGAGCCCCACATATTTAAAAGGCCGGCAACGCACTTGCGACTTCCCTGGTGTTGCTAGTATCTATGGACGGCAGTGATCACTTACCATCAGGTGACCCACCTGTTCGTTTGCCCCGTATAATATACAAAATAAAAATTATTAAGGTAACAAAATATAAAGCCGACTTAAAAAAAATTTACTCCAAAAATGCACAAGAACATACTTCTTGACCATAGTATACCTACATAGACTAATATTGTCAAAAACCTAGCAATATTTCAATTACTATATATATACTTCCTATTATATTTCGAGGAGTTCGATGACGTATCTTCAAAGTCCAAAGCCTAATAATTGTAATAAAATTAAAATGGGCCTTCTTGAAAACATCCTCTTTCTAGCCAAAAAATAATTTTCTAAATCAGTTAGTAAATAATTAAATTACTGAAGTAGCTCCCCAAAAATAATTGCAAAGTGCATTAAGCTATACTTGATGTTAATACAGTTTAAGTCTACAAGACTGGCTTGATCCGTACGTTAACAATTTAATACAAGGATTCGTACGCTAAGACAAGTATTATGTGACAAAAAGCCCTCGCGTGTGTGCGCTTATCTCAACCGAACATTCGCATTCCAACCCAACAGTACAGTGACTGGGTGTCTATTTCATTGTCGTATGATTCAGATATTTATATAGCGAAAAGTAATTAATTATGTTAATAAAGAATCACTATAAGTATTAAAGTGTATATTAATTAATATTATGAAAGTAAGAGTTTGAGTTTTTCTTATATTTATGTCGATCGATTTTGATATTATTTGCTTTCACCAAAAATAATAATTTTGGTGAACTTACGCTTTTGTATCACATGAAGTACCTTCATAATTCTATATAAAAATGTTACATAATGTCAGCCGTACAGGCTGTACCGCTGCTTGGCAAAACTTTCTCCCTGGAGGAATCAGCTATCATAATTATCTCTTCAACCCACATTCATTATAGCAAATGAAGAGAAGTCAACAATTAAATATATTTACCTATATATAGTGGTACTACAAAAAATCCCAAGGGAGTTGATGTCAGACGCGCGCGAACCGATCGTAAAAATGAAGCCATATAATTTATCAGAACGTGACAAACATGTTGTGCCGACTCTATTCTGGTGGGATAAGGGTTGGTGGGATAAAGCTCAAAAGATTGTTTACTTTTTTATTAGTCTAATCGCGTTCATTTCTAGAGTTATCAATCAAGCTATTCTGCTTTGTATACCCTAAATCACAATCAGCGCTGGCTTCGGACAACTTTAACATTGACAGTCACTATAAACAAAAGAGAAGGGAACGAAAGAAGCAGAAGGAACGGAAACAACGAAGATATATAGTTATAGTGGAAGCAGAAAAGAGATTGTAGTAATATCTAGTCAAAATATTTCCCTCGATCAAGCTCAGTCGTTGTACACAGAGAAGCAACCTTTGTTAGCTCGTTTGTATATGTGCATATGGACCTAATGAATTATAGAGTTAAAATTACCCACACATAGATTAATAAGGATTTTAAAGTTATAATACTCGTATGGTATGAAAATTAACAGCCATATTAATTTCATTTCATATGTAAAATAGCAGTAACACATGATTGTAGAGGTCACAACCACCATGCAAATGGTCATTAGTTAATCATAGTGTCTTTAATTGTATCGTTTTTTTTAGATTAACTAGCGTATGTCCAACTTCTGACTCTTCCAGGCTGACGTGAAAGTAAGACTATCGATGGTTTGTAGAGTAGTCGCTAGTCATAGTTGTATTTGAATTGTATTATGCCTAACATCAATTACAGAGTCGTCACTCTATCTTGCTGCAATAAATAGGTATAAGTATACGATAAAAACGTTTAGCTTATATAATTAATATTTACATTGTCGATTCTCGTATAGTGTTACCTTCATTACAAATGAGATGTTACAATCGCTCCGTATAGACAAAGTTGTAAATGTCACGAAGCAACAAAGTCTTTACATAACTACGTATACATTATAAGAATTGGTTGGTATAAACAAAGTCGTGTGCTCAAAATAAAAAATGTATACTGATAGTAAAACGGTTTAAGTGATCGGTTACAAAGTTTTAACTTTAAGACGAAGGTTAATGCGAATGGGAGAAATTCTCGTCCGTTGCCTGTCTTTATTTGATAGGGGTCGTTAGTAGACTGCAGGGTTGACGTACATCAATCAATGTTCAGTATTGACCGCGGCTTCGTGATTGATTGAAGGGTAAACCGTCAGTATTATCACTATTTTAAAATAAACCAATACAAAAGTTCAAAGTTAAATTACGCTGGTTTTAAATTAACACAATTTTTTTAACAATGTTTAGTACGATGTTCTTTATCGTTGCTTCGAAACAGAGATACTTTATTGAATTTAGGCTTTGAGAAAGCGCTTATGGATGTCGAAACTACCACTGTATCGAAAAATAATCCAGTCATCGAGAAGAACCGACGAGAAACTCGATCTAGTTTGTCTGTTCACCCTATATGTTTTATGACAATGCATTATATTTACAAACGTTTTTATCGGATATACCGAGAGGGGTGCTATTTTCATACATCACCATCGTTCACATATTGATCCACTCTATAATAAATAGCCTTTTGACATCGGATGTTGCAGAAGTTGAGTGATATATATCGTCATGTAAGGAAAAAGCATTACGTCCCCTCTAAACAACTTTCTCTCTCTCTATTTTATATGATCGTGTTTTGCGTGTAAATATTTAAATTCGAACAAACAAGCATTTGTACGCTGCCGGTTATATAATCTCAATATTGAACGCGTTGAAATGTATAGTCCGATGAAGCTGTAAAGCTGTATAAAACTGTGCATTAATTTAACAATCATGTTATTTACATTAAAATTCCAAAGACAATCAGTGAAAATTGAAGCCTGGACATACTTATCAGTAAACTTGAGGTTAAACATATTTCTGTACATTCCATTCTTAAAATAAATAAATGCAGGGAATTTTATTATTTTCAATAGGTTAAGAAAATTTTTCTATGGTGTTTTATTTTAATAACAAATATCAATGTTAATGCGTCAATGCATATTTTAAATGTTCCTCAATATGTAGTTCATATTCTTTCCAATAGATGGCGCCCTCATGTTTTCAAACGAGATATCGAATGGTGTCACATTGTAAATTAGTATGTAATGATTTTTAGTTTATACAGTGTAGTCCGGGGAATTTGTAAAGGCCTCCGGTTCAACAGTATAGTCAGTTCGAAAAAAAAAGTTAGAAACTGCTAATCTAATGTTGAATAACTTTCCGCGCGTTTAGGCTATATTTTTTTAAGTCGCAGGCCACTATACGTTACCACAGATAGTGGGATGATAAGAATAGATACTCAGCTGATTCATAACCACCATGCGCATGGTGATAATCCCGTCATAGTGATTCTCTTTTCATATCTCGTATTTTAGATCTTTCGATGTATACCCTAGATCTTAAATGCCGGCATGATAGCAACAACCGGTGATGATTTTTTGATCTCCTGGTAGCTACATTTATTCTTAGATTTTGGGTCCACTATCAAGGACACAATCTTCACTCTGCCACATTACTGTAACGAAGAATAGCATTACTATATAATACTACTCCCATACCTGTGTGATGAAGCTTTGGCTACTTGTCACGCTAAAAACGAACCTCAAAAGTAATTCCGATAAAAGTCCAGAAAAACTTTGTCACTTAAATAATAGCTCGAATTTAGCGTTTCCAGGTTCCTTTCATGTCTATAAAAAAGGGTGAGCCGACTTATCGTGCTGTATCTATCGTCACGCAGCCCGATAGTTCGTAGCGCATAAAGATAATGTGTTCCCACACCTGCATTTAATTAAATAATAAACAAAATTTTGTGGCCAGATAGGGGCTTAGCATAATATATTAATACATAACATTACTTTCATTAATTTGGAATTCATTAAGTAGTGAATGTTTATTAAGTTATCAGATGATAGACAATTACCAGATGACTTGATGGTAATCTAAAGGTTAATGTAAGCTGATGAAATTCTCGACAGTTGTCTGCATTATGATAGGGGTCGGCGGCTATTAGCGGATTGTAACCCGAGATGAACATCAATCAATGTTCCGAGCTGACCGCAGCTCGGTGATTTATTGGACCGACCGACACTCAAGTTTTGAGTGCACCGCTTTTTATACGTAATCTCAAAGTGAAAATTTTAGTATGAATTTGATTTATTCGTGTAAATAAACTCGATTTACTTTATAACCTATCTATGAATTCTTTTTTTACATAAATGAGAACTTTAATAACATTGAATAAAGTATATTGTTTATTTATTTCTAAGAACGAATGTACCGAATCGTAGATATCAATAGAGAATTATTTACAAAAAAAGAATTTGAAAGACCTCTAGAATCAATGTCTAGATTTAGTATCACAGATATTTTTATCAAATATTACGAGTTACATCTTTAGAGAATTATTTATATAGTTAGTGTTACCAATAAGGAACTGAATTAATTATACTAAACATTTGTTAATGTACCTAATAATTGCGTTTGCTCGAAATGGTGAATGTTAGTAATTTTTCTCCCTTAATTTCATATTGGAAGAGGCGAACTTAGTTACGCTTGTTCCCATCAAATTATCAAAAGGGCTTATTTTGAAATTAATAATTTCTTCTTCATCATCATGATTTTCAGCCCATAATTGCTCACTACCAACCATATGCTCTTCTCTTACGTCATACATTCAGGCTCAGAATTAATCTCATCCAGGTCTTACCCATATCCCCATCCAATGAATAAATGGCCGGCTGACACTTCATTTCCCTACATGTGGCCACTAGTTTGTTGATACTTATTCAATAATTGTTTACATTAACCCAACTAACTTAATACAGTATTGTCATTGACACGTAGTTGCAAATCAGTTATTGAAAAATAAACATCAACAGTGTAGAAGTAAAAATATGTTTTTATGATTTAAAAATATCATATAGCTCATTGAATGTATTATGACATAGAAAACATTGTTTCACGTTCCAACATATTTCACGATTTAAATTTAAAGATCCACGTAAGTCTACGGCATCCCGTTGTCGGGAGATATGCGAACTAATCCCCAACTCTCTAGGTAGCGGAAGAACGCCGGGGCAATTTCTATTTGATTTATTATTGTTCTTAACCAATAAATCAGGCCACAATAGGGCTCCCGGGCGCGAGTTCTATACGGAAACTTCTATTAATTCTCCTTAGAACAATCCCCGAGTAACCTCACAATGGAATTAGGGACAATACGTCTCAAACGTGAGATGTTATCACGTGATAAGATCCGGTTTGAACCGGATCGATACATAGTTGTTGGCGAAATTCAATCTCGTTGTTGGAATCACTTCAATTAAAGTAATCACGCATGTCGCTGTTCCTGAATTCAATGGGCGTGATAGTGTCAATACTTCAAGGCTTTTATTCGTAATTTCTGAAGCTCTGTATATTTTCGTATTCAAATTATAACAACTTATGGTTTTGTATTCGGACTTTCCATCGGTGGGCATGTTAGATACATGTTCGGACAGTACAATGCTTAATGAGCCATATCTCTCAGTGACAGATAAGGCCATGATGAAAGTATAAGATGATGGTAAGGTATTTTCAAATTCCCGTCTGGTTACCCTCTATCTCCAGTAGAAAATCTATTGCAAATTTTCTATAAAAGTATCTCGGCAACTGCGTTTGAGAGCCAGGTCCTCATGACACCTTGGGCCACATCGTTATTTAACTTTAAACAACTTTATAGTCAAACCTATAATGGCATGCGAAAGTTAGTTCCTAGTGTACTGTTTTGTATATTAAACAAAAATAAAAAAAGTACATAGGTCTTATGAAAATTATTACGTATACCGTAATTTTTTTTTTTATATTATAGGGGGCAAACGAACAGGTGGGTCACCTGATGGTAAGTGATCACCGCCGTCCATAGACACTAGCAACACCAGGGGAGTTGCAAGTGAGTTGCCGGCCTTTTAAATATGTGGGCCTCCGGCGTTCTCACTGGCCGAACGAAAAGCAACAGTGCAAGCACTGTTACTTCACGTCGGTTTTCTGTGAGAGGGTGGTACTACCCCGGGCGAGCCGACCTATTCATGCTGAAACCAGTAATAGTTTCAGCGTAGCTCTACTACCTACGAAATTGTATCCTTTCAATCATATTCACTTTCAAATTCTGTTAAACATAACGTCAGCGTTCGTTCAATTACTTTGCATAATTTGTATCCTTATTATTCGTACCATCTTTTCAAGTAAATTACAATTATGTTGGCTATGCATAATGATATGAGGATACAAAGAAGCAAAGAGCTAACGACATGTCAGGTATACCTTTGGATCGTGAACAGCATACATTTGATGCAACATGGTAGCGTTCCGGGATCATCTGATGTATATTGTAGTAATAAGTACCCGACTGGACTTCTACCACCAGTAACAGCAACTCTGTTTTAGTTTATTCTAGTTTCAGGACCAGCCTTTATATCCAGTTATAATGGGGTTACAAGCCCGAATGGCAGCAGTGATTATCAATGGATAGCAAGTCTCTGGAGAGCTTACTGTTTGATTGCACTGTGCTTACCTTCAGGTACAGTGCAGTAACTTTGTATGAATGGGATAGAACAAGATTCATCAAAACACAGCTCATTTGAATATTAGGATGCCTCCTCTTTTTCATAGGTAAATTTGCACGCATGATCTAGTTTCCATTAATAAGATCAGGAATAAATATCAAATATTCAATTTAATTTCACTTTTTAGTCTTCCCTTGTGCTGTGAAGATTTAAACTATTTACAAGTCAATCATGAATAGAAATCTTTTAGTGATTTTTTTATGTTGAATGCAGTTATACTTTCTTTTATTTATTCAATTGCTATATTCTTCATGGCTACAGCAAATGAAAGATATTTTTTTTTTCAAATCATGTCTCTCCAGCTACTGTAGGTAGGTGATAGCTTGAAGTTACGTTTGTTTACTTTTTATATTTAATTTCAGGACCCCCAAAATTTGTTACAATTGGTAAAATGTATAGCTATACCGCCAACTAACGATACCGTCGCGTTTAAGAACGGTCTATAATTATATTTGTTGTTCTATTCTAGTTTTTCCTAAATAGTTAAAGATTTTAAAATTTATCTTGGAGTATCACAAACTCATACATTTAAACTATAAATGTAAATATATCTAAGATGCTCTTAATCTATTGATGGAATTCCCCACACAAAACTTTTTACCTCCTCGCAGTCTCCCCGCTCGTTCGGCATACAGATCACGTCCCATAGTTCTTTCTGAACGGAATTGCTTCCAATAATCTAGTAAACCAATTGATTTGAAACCTTTTTTAGTTTGTAACACGCCACATTTTGGCACGGTACACATCGTCGCTGTGATTCTCTGGCATCGAAATCTGAAAATCTTTCTCAACGTATACGTTTTGTATGGATCGCGCGACGCCCTACACTACGGACGGTGTGGCGGAGACTTTTACATCAATTTTCGTATTACCAATGGATTAAATCCAAGGGTTATCCCCGAAGGAAACTTTTTCGATTGGATTCTAGGGGAGCAGTCGTGAATCAACGTTATAAAATTTGTATTCAGGTGGTCGAGCCACTTTACCTCCCCTGGACATAGTTTGTTGGATCGAATTTTAAAAATAAATGTTCGCTCATGTGCATGTATGTATTAGTTGAATTGGAAAATAAAAGAAACGTTACCTTCGAATTTATATGATAATTTTACAATATTCATGTAACTGTTCTTAGATTTTTTTCATGTTCCATAATTACCAAAAATTGTATGCATTTCATAATACTATTGTTTTTTTTTTAATTTTGAAACTTCAAATAGAATATTGACATTATGAAAGTAACAGATTTCAATATACTTTTAATTCAGCAATCATAAAACCATTGATTTGGTAATGTTTAGTTACAGAGTAGTTCTTAGTTGATTCAAAGCTTTTTGTTCTCAGCGTTTCGGTTGCGTTAGTACATTTCCTATTACATGGCATTATTATATATCGTCGTCTGTCTCGTTGACCCCGTCACGGTGACAGACTTAGCCCTGAGCTCACCTAAAGTCATCCGGAGCCGTCCAAGCGAAACTCAAGGTCTTTGGAGAATCGTGGTGTTCTCCTATTTAAGATATGTTTAAAGGTATTTGATGTACTTCAGTCATTGAAACGCATAATATTGATTTATTTTAGCTTTTTTATTTACTAGGTGAGGGGACTTGACTCGAGAGAATTAAAAGATTATATTCCCAAAATTGTATTTTTAGGTTTAACTTGTAATCACACCTGATAGAAATTTATATACCACGCTAAGTCTATACAAATTTGCTCTCATATGCGGCTGTCGTGACAACTTGTAATTATATACTATTAAATTTTCAACTTAAGTCACAAGTAAGCTTAGTTACATATTTTGCTAACGTTTTGTTATAACTAGAACATAAACTAAAATAGCAATTTCTGCTATTACTTCTGTCACCTTTCTCTTGCGAATTAGGATGGCAATCTAAATTAAGCACTCTGTTATTAGAGTTAACAGAGCTTACAACCACGCAAAATAACAAAATAATAGTATTTGAAAGGAGTCTATCAATTGCCCGATGTTTAGGAACTACACTTAACGATTTTGTTGGATAATATTATATGGAAGTAACGAGGATAATTTTAAGCTTGTAAACCTATTATTTTTTAATCGAAATATCATATTTAATTCTTCTCCTTCGAATAGCTTAGTGGTTTAAGCGGTGGGATACTCACAATGCTGCGACGTTGCTAATGAGAGTGTTTTAAATAACGGTGTGCTGTAAGATGATAAATACGCTAAAACTACAGAGGAATTAGCTCTCAAGTGCAGTTGCCGGAACATACCTATAGTAACTTGGTATCGGATTTTCAACTTATGAGTGGTACTGCTATGGTTGTATTACGGAATTTTTTATCGATAATTCTCTCTTGGCCTTTAACTCCACACAGAACAACTATTCGTGTGATCCATAAATTAATGTTTTGAATTTGGATATACATGATGTTCGTAAATGATATATGCTTGTACAACGGGGTCTGTTTGTTATCTTGAAAAAAGAAAGTAGACTTTCTTTTCATGACACACTGACTTCACAATTATTATGAATTACATTACAATATCCTAGTTGAGAATGTTCTGATATCACAGTTGGTTCTCTACAATGATTGTGATATGCATATCCATTACGTTGGTGAAATTTAGCTAATGCATTACCACATTACCACATACAATATTAACCCTTAAATGGACAATGTTGTTTTTAAACAACATACTAAACATCACAGATAAAATTGACCATCTTTTAATTTTTTGTTAATTTTGACAACTAGTTCTTATTTTTGAACGAATTTTGTACTTTTTTTAATGTTGGCAAAAAGTATAGTAAATTCATGTCTAGATTTTTTTACTCATTTTTCCTAGACAGTAATACATGTCTATTACACAAATATATTTTTTTAAAACGTGAAACAAAAATCGTCCATTTAAGGGTTAAACGTTTTAATATCAAGACTAATGTCTTATTTAGTTTTGTTAAATTATGTTTAATATGTTAATAATTGTGTTATATAAATTGAAATTTTATTATACGTTTTGTTTATAAATAATACTTTAGAAAAGCCGGTACAAATTGGTCACTGAATAATTTAGTGATAAATAATATACGTAATTAGTAATATATATTATGTATTTAATAAAATAAATGAAGTTATTTAATCATTTGATATTACATCAATGTTATGCAAAAGAATTATAATTATTTATTTCAATGGAAAATCTAGTTTCACATTTTATATAAATTACGTGCGTTTTACTTCTCTCCCTTCTCTGATGATTAAACACTCGTTACAATACAACACCGATCACCCCACACACGTGCACACACACACTTGTAGGTACACATAGTGTTTTGTTTCTTTTTTGCCCTTTTTCGAACTGCAATAGTTTAGAATATAGTAGTCAGATACAAAATACATGTACGGGAATATGAAACATACATGCTTGGTACACATGTATTTTCACAAACTCATATATGTAGGAAACGGATAGGTTTATTTTAGTTTAGCTTAGCTAGTTACATTCGGGTTTTTCGGCGACAGCCGAAGCCGAGGCGTGCCGTGCGCCCTTGTGTTAGTCGTCAATATAAAATCGGGTGAGTGCCTTAAGCGCTCCCCTTAGTAGTCCGGTGAAACTGTAAAGGCTCTGCGAGGCTAACAGCGTAGGTCAGTTCGAAATTTAAAAAAAACTCTCTCCCTTCTCTCTCTGTCTCTTGAAATCCTATCTCCCCAAACTGTCGGGACAGAAGGTAGACACGATGCTTTATTATCTCATTCTGCCGGTGGCTTCACGCTTTACCTCACTCCAAGTAAACCCAGTCTTAGAAACTTCTGCGCGTACAGATCTTCTTAGATTGACTACGTCTCCGCTTACTCTGGGGATTCTAGCCCAATATATGCTTACACAATATATACAACTTGGTATTGCTCTTGTAAATATATATCGTTACATGATTAGTCAAATTTATATAAATATTTCACTATTATAAATAAAATCGACCAAAAAAAAAATCTGCTGTAAAAATGTATCAGAACGTCAAGGACACTATAATTAGTCACCTACCTAATCTATAATTATTCTGAACAATTCTCTGGCGTATCTGACTAGACTTTTACTGGCAGATAGAGGTATTTTCAAAGTATAATCAAGGCGACATACCTTTAAGTTTATCAATAGGGGCTAGGCAACAATACTATTATTTAACATAGGTAACTTGTAAGTCATAAAATGGTTATAGGGGTTGCAACTTGCATTGTAATGACAAAATAACAATTAACGCCATGAAACAGAAAACGCAGAAGGTTTCCAGGAGAACTAAGTCGCTGGTGGAAAATAGTAAGTAACTCAATCGGTATTTTTTTCCTGGCAGGACTTTGAAATTCTGATCCGCAACTTTTTTCTATGACGAAAAGTAATGGAGGTAAACGCTGTGTCAAGTAGAGTGTTTAAAACACCGGTTCTCGTCCGACCACCAAACGTAATAAGTAACGTCAAGCGCAATCATTACTTGGATGGGATGACTGCTTGGGAACACTGCGTGATGTTGGTTTTTTGTTGTACTTTTTATAAACAAGTTTTCACATATTTCGTGTGGTCATACGCACACACACGCACTGTTTCTTTCCAACTGTCTTGATACTTATCTTTATATTTTGGCAGTTTTAAACAAACATTTTTTAAATTATGTATGTACTATTTTAATGTATAAGTTATTTACATTACTGTAAATTTTCAGCAAAGTTCATTTAGTTGTTTTTGGTAGAGGGAGAGTAATAAACAAACAATCTTTTTGAACTGTCTCCCGAGAATAGTACAGATTGTTTAGATGAAAGGTATCCTATATTATGTTTTATACCCCTGGTATCGTGTATGAAAATTTTCATCATAATCGATTGAGTAGTTAAGCCGAGAAAGCGGCACAAACAAACAAAACTCACTTTCGCATTTATAATATTACCATGGATTGATTATAGAATAAATTCCTTAGACGTAATTTCGACTTTATGAATTAAATAATTATTGCAAATCTTTGTTTTCTTTCTATGCAATAACGTTACTAAAACTCCCGTTCCATTTTATTCATAGCTTCGTATCGTTTGATTCAGTCCTTCAAAGCACGCGAACGATAAATTTTTGTAATAACATTTCGCTTTCAAATCATCATTTTAATGTATTAGCAATATATTCATATGTTGTCGTGTAAAGTCGTTTCGTTGAAAGACAAAAGCAATTGTCTATTATTCGATGTGTGAGTCATTAATAAAACACGACGTCGGGGTATAATGAACGTTAATCACCTGTGTAAATGCACATGTGACGTTGAATGATGTTATAAAAGAACGATTTTTTTTTTCAATACAAATGTTTTGGGATCGGTATGAGAAATCAAAAAGTATAAAGTCCTCGATAATTATTTTTTTTTTTCGAACTGACTACACTGTTAACCTGGCAAGGCCTCTACAGCTTCACCGGACTACGGTCCTCGTCAAACATTTTGATAGCTCTGAACATAAGTGAGCAGAACATTAATTTAGGTATAAATATTATATGTGTAACATCGGGACAACTTAAAGATAAAGGAATATCAATTTCAGATTCTGGTAATGATATTTTAACTTTTATTATTAGTTTGTATGTTTTTAAACATCTGCGATACTTAGCATTGTACTAAGCAGTAGCCGCACCTCCAGCAAAACTAAACAGTCAGCTGGAGTTCCTTGCGTTATGGATAAAATCCGCCGAGCAGGATAACACGTTGAAGACTTGCTATAGCTTGCCTTTCCTCAGATGTCCATCGAGTTTAGCTAGTATTATCCCGTTAACGGAGGTGACTATTAGTACTATTTCCGTTGATCTCACCGCTTAATTTTCCGAAACCTCGTGTGCCAAATCAAAGTATTTACTTCTCTTATTCGTCAAACTCGATGTTAACGTCCACGAGAAATAATACCCTAGATTATGAATGATCCCGCAATACTATCTCGAGCTTATTGACCGTAATAGTTCTGTTAGTTACTATAGTTCAACCCCAATAGGGGAGTGCGCGATCCTTTTCAAGCACAGGTTCCAGTGCGCGGTCCTTTTCAAGCACAGGTTCCAGTGCGCGGCGCTTTTCAAAAACAGGTTCCAGTGCACGGTCCTTTTCAAGCATAGGTTCCAGGTTGTATTGATAATATAGTACACTCTGTTCTATGAGCTCGTACTTCAGAGCGAGCTCCTGATGTATTGTTCTGGCTGATGATTACATCTGTGCCTTGTTATTATTATAAATTGATCATAATTTTAAAAGATTGACAAGGACTGTATCAAAATAGTCTAGTGGCTTTTCTTCTCTGTTGTTTTACCGATTTTCTTTTTTCTTTGGTGGCTATTTAATAGCTTTAGGGTTATCATTTGAACAATTGGAATATAATTCTGTTTTCCTTTATTTTATGTATTTGTTATATTTCACGCTCCTTACGTCAACGATATAAATATATTTGTACAATGGAGATAATAATTATCTATATGTTAGTACGTGGAGAAAAATGTTTGTACTGTTTGTTATGATCAAATTTTAACCGCTGCTCGACCACTAGTCTTTATATGAATTGGCAAAGAAGCAGCCCTTTTCGCTTGTATTCGAAACGAATTACTTGTTTTCTTAGTAGCTAATCGAAATCTTTAATTTTCGCCTTTCGACGTTTTTACTATATATATACTCGTCAAATAGTGTACGAATATTTTAGATTAGTAGAGGTAAAGATCATGAAGTATGACGAATAATCTCTTTATTTAGTCTTAACAGATACAAAACCAATCTAGGACATTTTTTCCATCGTTCCCAGATCATCACGCTAATATAAAGACCTGGTAAAAATATGACACCATAGATATATTTGCCAACACACACACTATTTCAGTTAAAAATGAAAATTTATCCGTTAATGGCTCCGTGATTTTTGAAGTGAAAGAAGGCGCGGTCAGTAATTGGATGGGTGACAACCTGGGAAGGTGACCTGACGTTGGCTTTTTGTTGTATTTGTTTAATTAAAATACTTCCCTTTAATATAAAGATATAAAAGTTTCACTTCTGTCGTGTGTTTATGACACACTATTCTTTTACTTTATTTCAAATTATTTTTTTCATCATATTATGGTACATTAACTATTGTAGTTTATATTTTTTAAACTATAATTATTAAGTTATTAAATAATATTAATTCTTTTATTTTATTTTCCAGTTTTGTTTCATATTTTTCTAATTCATAATCGCATCTTGGTCTTTAAGAATACTGTATTCAATTATAATTAGGAACATAAATAATTCTAACAACTATTATGTCTGTTATGCATATTCATGAATATTATGTCTCTTGTTGATTCATTTCGAATAAATAATTTAAAAGAAATTTATTAATGATAATAAGGAAGAAATGTCCCATACCTTGACACAACTTTTTGTGATGTATCGATGCATGATATCACTACATAGTATAAAACAAAGTCGCTTTCTCTGTCTCTATATCCCTATGTATGCTTAAATCTTTAAAACTACGCAACAGATTTTGATGCGGGTTTTATTAATAAATAGAGTGATTGAAGAGGAAGGTTTATATGTATAATAATATAAATTAAATAGTGGAAAAATACTGTTATTTTTGAAGTTACTCCAAAATTAACGCTTGCGGGCCACGGGGAGTAATGAATAAATCAAAACTACTGGATCGATTTTAATCATTTTTTCAGTGAATGATATAGGCTATATATTTTATACCCGTGCAAAGCTGGAGCGGGCCGCTAGTACTATTTAAATTCGAGTACCACACAATCTCAGAAGTAATACATTTATAACTATATTTGTTTGTTACTTTTTATACAATTAATACATACTATTATATACTTCTCTCAGTATATATTTTTGTTGCCTAATAATATTTTCAAGCACTGAATACGCTTCGGTGTCTCTAATGAATAGTGTAGTATTCCAATATAAATATAATATGTAGTTCGCATGTCTAAATACGATATGCGCATGCGTGTCAAGAGAAACGAAATTAATATAAGAAATATAATCAAATTGAAGAATTCGATCTCAGAAAATAATCACTATTATGATATAAAAATGTAAGTAAAGAGTAATACGGAGTTACTTTTTTTCCAGAAAAAAAAAAAGGTTGTTACCGTAACTCCGTCGTAAATTTAAATTGTAAATTAGTTGCGATATTATTCGAATTATGTAAATGAATTGTAACTGAATTATGTTCATTGTTTATCTTAAATCTATTATTTAATTTATTAATGGTATTTTGTAAATACTTTCTCTACTATTGTATGTAAATTTTAAATCTAAAGTGTTTCTTATTTATTTTATAAGTTCTTTTAATATATACAAACGTAAATTGGATTGTAAACAAGTGAGAAGTTAACAAATCTGTGTAGAGTTGGCAACGCGCATATACTGCTTTCGATGTTGCAAGCGTCCATAGGTTAGGGTGAGCAATTACCATCAGGCGGTCCGCTCATTCGTTTACCACCAACGTGGTATAAAAAAACTCCATGACCGTTTCACGGATCACAGTTATTTTCACGCATGGCTATACATGCATTTTTCATGAATTCATATGTGTATGAAATGGATAGATAGCTTAGCTTAGCATTGTCAGTACGGGAAATTCGGCGACAGTTCGAGCCGAGGCGCACCGAGTGCCCTTACGCTGATCGCCTAAACAAATAGGGTGAGTGGCTTAAGCGCTCCCCTTAGTAGTCCGGTGGAACTGTAGCGGCCTTGCCAGTCTAACAGTGTAGGTCAGTTAAAAAAAAAAACAAAAAAATCACGAATCACAATAAACTTTTCACCTAAGGTTTCTTTTAGAAGGTTATTATACTATTTGTTTTACTATAACCTACCACTACGTGCTGCTGAAGCTCTTTAATTTCTGTATCGTTAAATTGATCGCTACAATATTTGATATTTTATTTAATATCTGCTCGAGAAGAATATTTAAACAATAGTCATTTTACATCATCATCAGCCTGTAAGAAACCCACTACAGGTCCATAGGCTGTTTCCCAAAGGACGGTATGGGCATAATCACCACGCCAACCTAAGGCATATTGGTAATTACAAACTCTGAGAAATCCACAGTGCTATATTGTCCATTTCGGCGGTACTACTAAAACATTTCTCAGGTTCAGGCTTCCTCACGATGTTTTCCTCCACCGTCAGCCGATAGTGTTACGAATTTAAATTAGTAAATGTACGCGAAATCCGAAAAATTCGTTCGTACATACCGGGTTTGGACACCGGATTGATATTCAGTAGGTCAAATCACTCGACCGCTACGACTTTTGTTTACACTTTTTTTATATATAAACTCTTACATTTACATTTAGAATTTACTAAAAAAATATACAAAAACTAGCGTGGAGCAGCGGGCACAGCTAGTATTTATATTATCATCTTCTTATCCTTATCCCACCTAAGTAAGGTTGTTATAACATGTTTTCCCCCTCCGCTCTGTCTATGAGCAGTCAATTAAGTTTTCTTTACTATTAATCTAGTACTTATGAATATATTCTTTAATTTTCCTCGAATGTTCTGTACTAAACATTGTCATAACTTTTCAACAACAACAACGCTTAAATGCTTCAATGGTAGAGAAAAAGAAATATTTACTTAACTGTTGCTGGAACGTATTTATACAAGTTTAGAAAACTGAAATATGGCGACCTAGAAACGAGAGTTCCCATTGGGAAACGATGCCTTGTGTATCAATACAGAAGTCGTTATTGTTAAAAAAAAATGTTTACGTTCAAATATTAATATTTACCTGTGGCCTCGTTTTGGTGAAACTATATGTTTTTTTTTTTTCTTTGATTTATATATATTTTAATTACAATTTTATCGCTAGTTCTTAACCTCTGTAATCCATTTACCGATTTAAAGATATTCCTTTTAAATTTTATAATTACTCTATGCATACGTTATAATTATGCCTTATATAATAGTCTGAGAAGTTCTCTATCTGTTAGTGGAAGTATTGTCAAAATTGGTTCAGCCTTCTCAGAGATTTACATGATCAAACATTAGACACTTCTATTTTATTAATATATAGATATTATTTAAAATGATGACAACACTTACATACACACACTCATAGGATTTCAGGATTCATTTTAATTTTTTAAAAAAAATTTTATCAACAAATTTATAGACTTTCATGAGTTGGAGATGGTCAACGACTATAGTAATTACCATCTGTGTTTTTTTTTATTTTACTCGGTCTACGTTAATTTCCATAACTGAGTGGCCGTACGCGCTCTACCGTGGCGTGCGTCGGTAGGTACAATAGTGTTGGGATGTGTCCATGAATCCACTTCCTATTAATTTATGTAAGTCTATTATCGATATTGTTATTTTAATTTCATCGGGGCACTCAATTAGATCCACATAAGAATATTATTTATTGGATACTTTTGTTTAAATCCAAAAAAATAAGTCAATAATTATATAAATATTTATTGGTATATTATTGTATGAAGTATGATGATGTTACTCTGACGGTAAGTACAGAGTAATGTAATCACAATCACGACCATTGAGAGATCAAAATCCTTTGGAAGTCGACGCTTTCACGCATCCATATAAACTGACTCAATCCTAAACGTGACGAATCAAACGACAGTCACTGTGACGTGGTGGTACTGACACTTTAACAATCATGATGGTTCGTTCAGTCGTTAGCATGTTCAGATACCGCCTTAATCGACGTAGGATCGAATCCTTGCGAATGGGTCAGACCTTACGGTGAAGGAAACCATCGTTATGAAACTATAGAATAATAGGCCTTTTTCTAGGCCAACCTGGCCAGTCAACACCCTTAAGCCAAAAACTGTTACCATACACCTATGGGTGCGTTTCGGCAGCTGTACTTGAGAGCCAGCCTTCTAGGTTTAGCGTGTTTATCATCTTAGCCCATATCGTAATTTAACATCAGGTGAGATTGTCAAAACTTTTAAAGTGTTTAAAAAAATAGCGTTTTGTTACTTTGTATTAGTTAGTGGTAGTTATTCTAAGGAACCGAGCCCCAGGAGTGTTTATCGGCTCTCTAGCCTAGATCCGTAGTGTTCTGCTAGACAGGGTCACCTCGTGTAGGATGTGGCTCTTCACCACGCACTGACGGTCTTGGGAGGCAGGCTAAGGCTCCACGAGGGAACTGTATTCGCCTGTGGGTCCACCCCCAGCGGTTCCGAGGTACAAGTATCTCATCCGCACTTGACCCCAACAGTATGATATAGCAATTATTGTAACGCGACTTTCAGAAATCATTTTATTCGTTTATATTTCGTAGCTGTTTAATTGAATAACATGATAAATTGCATTTATTGGGTACACTGCGTTTCTTACGTCGTTATAATTATGAGAACATTAATCACGTGGTAAAAAAAAAATTAAAAAATTAGCATTTAGAGTGTTAAGTAAAAATCGCAGTATTACTCATCGTTACCATCTAAACATCGGTTGTTCCCGAAACACGATACCTTTAATTCTGCTATTATGGCGGGAACTATAACTACTTTGTTGTCAACGAAATATAGTCGGGCACAGTACCACCCGGGAAATAGATTTATGATTAAATACAATTAAAACCTGTAAACATTACAATAAATAAATAAAAGCTAATGTATTTTTTAATATATATATATAATAGATACATCGATAACACGAAGAATCGCTCGCGCAACTCTTTCACAAATACATTTCTATGACGTTCAGTGCTACGTGCTAAGCGCATGCGCGCGATCGTCTCTTGTCATACATATATTTTTTACACCATTTTAACAACAAAACGAAAATTGAATTTATATGGCAGTGGCGGCACGACCGTGTGGTGAATTCCGTTGTGTGCGAAACAGTGCCTGTTGGCGGAGGACATCTCAACATGGCTGGGTAATACTTGATGCGATAATAATTCTTAAATGTATTATTGTACACACATTACAGAATGACCTCGTCGTATGTTAACAGACTAGCGTTTTGAAGGTGCAACTGAGATGGTTAAACGTTTTTTAATAGTACACTGTAAATCACCTTTGGAAACATAATGATAATTGTCGATTACAGTTTTTTTTTTACGGCCTATCCCAAAGGACTTTCTTTAAATGTATCCCCTTCATTTTAAAACTAATTAAGAAGGTTGTGTATCCTAAAGAACGTGTACTTGAGTTACGATTATAAGGTCTTAAAAGACAATGTTTTTTCTTTTGTTTATAATACAATTATGATGCAACTTTCTATGTCACCTATACATATAACAATTAACACGAACGTGTAACTTAATTCACTGTTGCACTAAATAACGAATTATTTAACTTTGTTTCGATTAAGTGACTATTGTTTCAAATAAATTTGAAAATTATGAATTTTTCTGAGCAAAAAAAATGTAGTTGATAATTTTTTTTTGGACAAAAATGTTTAGTATTTCGGATCTGTTAGTGTGTGACACAAGTATATAATATATCGTAGTTTGAAGTTTGTGAGAAAGAGTGTAGTGTATACAGTAGGTACCTTAAGATGTAATCGTTTTTCACTGACAATATTATATCTTTATGAATGACTAATTCTCTGTATATACGAGTATATATATAAAATGATAGGGGTCTATCGTTATATGCGATACACTCACATCATATTGAATAGACTTCGATTTTTTCTTTGTTTTGCTTTTGAAATACTAGATTCGAGTCTAAATAAAAGATTGTCACGATAGCTTCATTTAATATGAGGTTATTAAAGTTTTTAACTTCAATTTTGATATGCAGCATCCGGAGATGTCTGTTTTCTTGCCGTGGACTGTGGAGAAATAGAACAAACGATGTGCTTGTACATACGAAAGAATACGCAGACGAAATCGCGGGTATTATTTAGTTTGCGAATAAAAAACGTCTAGTAACAGTGTTTATAATTTTACAAGTGTATTTCATTTTAACATTACTAGTTTAGTTAACTCTTACATTAATTAAACTTTCTTTTTATGTCGAGATTAATTAAACATTACCCCATTTTCGGGAAATTTCTAAATTTGATTTAATTTTATATCTGCTTATAAGTCGTAATATATAATGTTCGGATATCGAATAATAATAAATCATGTAACTGTTCCGCTTGTTATTTATTAATGAGATACACATTAACAGTTATGTTAACAGATTTTATTCACCGTCGCACACTAATTATATTCTAACGTTCGCTGTTTCATCCCGGAAAAGCCGTCACAACGTAAATGTGCATATCTTACCATCATATAGTATTAGTTAATATTACACTTCGAGCTAAATCAGTGTCATTTTTAACGTGTATGTGCAACCATAGCCTGTAAAACACGGGACCATAATACTTATTTACTTAACATTCAAACGACCCGTTCTGGAAATCAACAAAGTATTTTATACTAGCGGCCCGCTCCGGCTTCGCACGGGTATAAAATATATAACCTATATCATTCACTAAAAAAATGATTAAAATCGATCCAGTAGTTTTGATTTATTCATTACTGCCCGTGGCCTGCACTCGTTATACTTGGAGTAACCTCAAACCTCAGTATTTCTCCACTATTTAATTTATATTATTATACATATAAGCCTTCCTCTTCAATCACTCTATCTATTAAAAAAAATCGCATCAAAATACGTTGCATAGTTTTAAAGATTTAAGCATACAAAGGGATATAGGGACAGAGTAAGCGACTTTGTTTTATACTATGTAGCGATAAAAAAATATTGCAGAATTACTTTTTATGGTATAAATAAAAATAGTTTATTCTCAGAGTTCTAAATTCTACAAAAATTGTGTTTTTTTTTAATTCTAATTTCATGCCAAGCGCGAAACGGATTTTAAAAACGATTTTTTTAAAAAACGATTCTAATTGTTAATTAATGTTCTAGTGAAATGTCTAATTCATTTTCACAATATATTTTGAAAACTTTTGATTTGTTCATTAAATTTACTGTATACTGGATTGATATTGTTAATAATTCCAGTATTATTATTGTTATGATAAGTTAGTGAAAAAAGAAATCTGACTTTTATTTATAAAATACTTAGGCAAAATCATTTGATATGTCGATATCATGAATCAATATCGGTCGTTACCATGATGGGGGAATGAACATCTATTTGAAGTTGGCAACGATATGCCGGTTTGAAAATGTTACAACAATATGACAGTCTAATGCATTATTCTTGGTTTTTGTCGAGAATCCAAAGGACGAAGTTATGAAGCCGTATATTTAATTGTGGGCCCGGTAGATCTTGCCCTGATAAAAAAAATTAAGGATCATACCGCAGCGCCACCTACTGGCTCTAATTGTGAATTTAAACATTTTTGGAATCCACAAAGAAGACACAATAAATTTCATCAATATTCAGGTATAGGTTCACATACACATACAAAAGAATTATATATATATATAATAAAAATAAACGTATAGAAAGGAAAATATACAGAATTAAACTTCACATATATAATATTATAATATACGCGAATTATTAGTATTCCTCCTATGATATTATAGACCTAGTGTTACACTGTTACGTATTTTTAATAGAAATGTAATTACACTATTAAAATCCTAATATTATCTTACAGAACTTTCTAGAAGGTATAATAATATTTCACTGAGATTTTTTTTTCGAATATGATTTTTTTTTAATTACGTAAAATGTTGTCTGTTCATATTTAGTTTATTATTTATATTTTTTTATATTATACAAACCCACTCTTCAAAGATAATAAACAATAACGAACATATTAAGTATGTCCAAATTCTCTTACAAAAAAATATATTTAATATTATAAATATTTCATTAAATTGTAATAGCCTAATACTTAAAAAAAAACCTTTGTTAGACTTGATCTCCAGAACTACTGATATAATTTTAGACATTATTTTAAAAACTATGGGAAACTTCTCCCTTGAGTAATATAAACTACATTTTACTATATTTCAGTTTTACATTGCAATTAATACAACCGAAGCCGCGGGTGTATCATAGTACTTATATAATTGATTTATAGAATTGATTGTTATACTTTCAAGAAAAAATCCTATTAACAAGCAATTCGTTAGTATATATTTTTTTACTGCAAACTCATGCTCACTGTACGATTAGAACCGGCATGCTTTGAAGCGGCTTCCGTGTCCTAATACGTTATTACCTAACCATCAGTGTTCACATCACATAATTGCGAAACGAAGCAAATTGCGAAATACTGAACTATAACTAAACTAAATTAAAAAACTATATGGACGTCTGCTAACATGAATGATATGATTGGACACATAACAAAAGAATTGAGAGAATACATAACATTTGTTATCATTTTTAATTATAACTATATCTATTATATTTAGAAAAAAAAACACAAAAAAATCATCTAAAATTCTTCATTATTATATTTAAATATTTTCCCGTTAAAACGTTCGAGTCTATCAAGACATGTATTAACATCACACTATTAAAAACAATCTTTTTCTCGGTATAAATATATCAAAACATAAAGGTCAGAACAATGTTTGGGAAGCTGTGACGTCACGCGCTGTGATTGTTCTTTCTGTTGACGTGATAAGAAATAAGAAATAACTATTGTTTTTTTTATTTAATAATTAAAAATAAATTTTGAAGGTGTAAATATAAATTCGTTTACTGTATGCCATGAGTAATACAGAACATATATTAATGCGTTATTATAATGTAGATATGAAGACTATATATAGGTATATGTAAAGTAGAAATAAAGAACAATGCTATTAAGAATTTAAACGGCATTATATCAAGGTCAAAAATTGAATGCAGCTAACAAAAGGATTTGAATTTCAATAAAACAGCAAAGATAATAATCTAGAGCTCAATGTTAAGAAATATTGTCTGCGAGAAGTTTATTTGTTTTCTTAATATAAATCAAATTGGGTAAATATTACAAACGATGATGGCTCATTTGGTAGTGTGTTCGGACACAGCGTCGAAGGACGTAGGTTCGAATCCAAGCAACTGATTCGGAACTTTTGGTGAAGGAAAACATCGTGATAAAACCATAGCATGGTGGTAGGGCTCTTTCTAAGTCCGTCTGGCTAGCTACCACCCTCAAGTTGAAAATCTGTCACCAAGCACCTGTTGGTGTGTTCAGGCAGCCGCAATTGAGAGCCAGTATCCCTGTAGGTTAAGCGTGACTTACCATCTTAGACCACATCATCATTTAATATCAGATGAGATTGTGGTCAAAACGTTAACCTATAAAGTATTTAAAAAAAATTACATGAATTTGGCATAAAAACGAATAGATAGATTTTTAAAACATATAACAATTAAATCTATATAGTCCTTTATAAGTACAAACTGAAACATGTTATATTGAAAGTTAGATAAAAGTCCCAAACTACGAATACTTTTAATTGTATAACGTTGTGATCTCATTCATTCCGTTTGTCCACGATGTCGCCTGATGTTCTATATGTAGCGGCATGCTACTTAGACCTAAAGGTGCTTGATGACAGATTTTTATCTTGAGAGTCATCATAGCTACAAATGTCCTACCACCGGTTTATGGGTACATTATGATGTTTTCACTGAATTACCGGGTTAACCAAGGCTCAAGTAGTATTCGAACCCATGTCTATCCACCTTACTAGAAGGCACTGAGCATTCAACACTTTAAAAAATATATGTATAGTTTATAGTTTTTAACAATAGATGTCAGTGTCAGGTGAAATTGTATCTTTGCTTCTTTCTCACCTTAATTACATACTCAGTCGTCATGAAATTTAGTATACACGTTGAGAGTGGTACAGAAAAGGATAAAATCTACATTAACGAGAGTAAAACCACGGGCAAAAGGTAGTATAAGTTAATATTATGAGGCTGCACTCGTAAATATTTGATTGGCTATTATGCTTGCTAAATGCTTCTTGTCTAAAGTAAGGTAACCGAGATGCGCAGCATTTAGCTATAATATAATACTAGAGTAGCTTGTAAGCATCTTAATGGATGAAAAGTGAAATGACTGACGCACGCAAGCAACAGTGATTTGTACGTCATTTTTATTTTACCTTATTTGATTCAATGTGAAAAGTTGTAACTAATCAATTTATTTTTGAACGAGTATAATGGTAATTAACAAGTGTTTAATTATTTTTTTACGTTAATAATAGTTATAATTGTTTAAAGATAGTTTAAGAATTTATATACAATCAATCTAAATAGATAAATAAAATTAAAATATCTGCTTTTTGTTCTGGCTAATCTTTGAAACGGTTCAAGCGATTTTAATAAAAAATTGTACTAACTGGCTGTGCGTTGATGAAAAAATCACACATAAATATATCAAAGACTACTAAAATAAATTCAGATAAAACGCGTAGGTACCTTTAATAACACAACAGTTTTATTATCCTTTCACGCCAAAACGACTGAACAGATTCTGATGAAAGCTTACAGTAATATAATAAATCAAAAAGACTATATTTTATAAAAATATTGTTTTAATTGGTCAAAATATAATGATAAGCATCAAGTGAGTTTGAAGATATTATGCCATCTGAGAATTATCTAGGTGTACGCTGCATAGAGAACTAAACGAACACAGCGTATAGTTTAATCATATATTGTGGTGTGAAACCATGACTGGATGTTGTTTTTTGTATAACTTATCTATCAAACTATATCTAGCTATACGCCACGCATAACCACATCCAATAAAAATATTTAAAAAAAAACAATATATTACTATATTTAGTGTATTTCAAATGGAAATAATGGTTTAAAATTTTTTTCAAAGAAATACGAATCACATACAAAAAACACAAATTCAAAAGAGTACAATAATTTTATATTCACTTCACTTTACATAACACTTTGTCTTTATTAAAAAAAAAAAAATTTAATCCAATTACAAAATTCAAATATTATCTATAAATACTCGTACATGTTTTTTAAAGACGGCGCCAAATCTTTATATCCTTTAGTAAAAGACAAAAGATATTTAAAGAGTAGTTTAGATTTTTACTTTTTGACTGGCATAACATTCAAATTGGTGCCGTTTTTAAAAATAAATATATAATAGCTAACATTTAATAGCTGTAATTGGAACTTAAATAATTTTTCTTTTCAAATCGAGACAAAAATGAAGTGGATATACAATTATTTTACACTTTTGGTTCGTGATTTGCTGAGGTTCTCTTTTCTTTGAAAAAAAAAAAATTCTGAATACATTTGAGTAAATCGATATATCTTTTTTCGGTATACTATTGAATACAACAATTTAATACTTGGGGTATTATAGAAAATTAATATAAATAGTAAAAAAAATCGGTATCATATCTGTTTACCCCACATAAATCATACGGGCGTGATGTTATATAATGGAGTGGTGAAAATATACTATAAAAATACGATTACATTAATCATGGGGATTAAATGGCGATGTGGTCACGCTGACAGCTAACGTAAACACGCTAAACCTAGAGGGGAACTGGCTTTCAAATTCGGCTGGCGGAATACACCAACAGTCGCTTGGCTGGGAGATACACAACTTGAGGGTGGTAGCTACCCAGGCGGACTTGGAAAAGGCCCTAACAGAGTGCTAAGGTTTCATCACGATGGATGTTGTCGTTGACCGAAAGTTTCGACTTAGTTGTAAAGACGCGAACCTACGTCGATAGTTGCCATCTCCGACACGCTATCAACTCAACTATCATTGCTTCAAAAACTTAAATATGTTATTCCAGTCATTCGTATAATAGGTGTAGTAGCTGTAGGTGGTAGAGCTACGCTGAAGCTATTACTGGTTTCAGCATGAATGGGTCGGCTCGCCCGGGGTAGTACCACCCTCTCACAGAAAACCGACGTGAAGTAACAGTGCTTGCACTGTTGCGTTTCGTTCGGTCAGTGAGAGCGCCGGAGGCCCACATATTTAAAAGGCCGGCAACGCACTTGCGACTCCCCTGGTGTTGCTAGTGTCTATGGAGGGTGGCGATCACTTATCATCAGGTGACCCACCTGTTCGTTTGCCCCCTATAACATAAAAAAAAAATTGCATGTATTAATTACTTGATGAGATACTTATATGAATAAAAATTTAATTATGTTCATTCATAATGCATCATTAGAGAACAATCGAACATACAGATTTGGCCGATGTTTTTGAATGCTCGTAATAATTCCAATTAGAGTTATATATCGAAAAGTTGCCCGGATAATCGGAAAATTCAAGAACAATTGAAAGTTCTCTCTTCTATGGAATTTTTGTATGAACTCGAGTCCGTAACTCACGATTCCAATAACGGATTTGCATAATTCTTGTTTGTTTCGTTCGTTATGGTTATAAAAAAAAAAAAAAACGTTACCATCTCAAAGGAAAGTAAAATCTTGACGTAAAGCAAAAAAATATTAATTTTTTATGCAGTTTCCACTGTAACTCTAACTATAAGAAACGACATATTTGGTTGATTCCGTTCTAGTTTCGTTTATTGTGTTCCCTGAATGGAAATAACTTAATTTGTATAAAAAAACCGAGTGTAAATCCGCGGGAATAAGTATAAATAATAATTAGGTATTTAGATATATAATGTAATATTTGTCAGATAAGTGAGATTTGGTACATTAACTAAAACATGATATACTTTTTCCTATGTACAGGAATTACATACCTATATGTATTTATTGTTTTAAATTACAGATTTATTAATATGGATAAAGATATCTACGTATTACGTGAATTGATGGTCAATGTTTTTACATATAGCAGTAGGAAATAGTAGGACGCCATAGTATACACTAATATTTTAAAAAGAAGCCCATTTAAATCATTCTTTGATTTCTTATATACAACACTTTTTAATATAAATTCTATAGATACATCTGTTATCATTTATAATTGATATGTCTATATATATTCCCGGAATTAATTCATAACTAATAACATTGTAAATGCGAATTTAAGTTAGTTGCTTTGTTACGCGTTCACGCATTATCTATTCAACCTAACCTACTGAATTGTTTCACATAAGTTGTCAGAGATACATAAAAGCGCATAAGGTTCGTTATATCCAAAACAAAGTCTGAGAAATAACTGTGAGCGAAGCCGTTGGCGCAGCTAGTACTAAATAAATAAGCCCTATAACATTGTAATTACGAGCAAAGATACATTATGGAGGGCAATGATAAAAAAATTACATTGTTCTCAATAGACAATTAGCATTTATAAAATTAGCATCAATATTAAAACGAATTTGTAATAAGTATGTTAATGAGTTTAGGAAGAACGTAATTTTATATTCCGTTTAATTATTACTCTGACCCGTTTTCAACGAGGCTGATAGATAAAATTACGGTATTGACGTAAAAATTTCGTTGACGCAACTACGACCACGTTTCTTTAAATGACCTAATTAGTCGGTTTCATATATTGGGGGCAATTTCTCAAAGTAGCATTGTGTTATTTTTTACTCACTCCCCAAGTGTATTAATGAAAAAATTAAGACCAATTTTTCTTTTTAAATTACATCATGTAACGAAATAAAATAGTGACTGTACGTCAATATGTGAATTGTGTCAATATTTTTGAAGTGATACTTCTTTTGGCACGGTAGGGAAAATTATTTGTACGAATGTGTTACGCATTACCGTTGCTATAGTAACCATTAATATATCAACTGTTGTATCAACCTATGTCACCCGTTGAAATTTTAACTATCTCTCAGTGAAATTTCTGTCAAAATCGGTCCAGCCGTTTCAGAGATTACCCGGAACATATAGACAGACAAACACACAAAAATTTAAAAAATTGTGTTTTTGTTATCAGTGTCGTGTATACGTTCATATCCAATCAGTAAAAAGTCGTTATTTTGATATTGCAAACAGACACTCCAATTTTTTTTATATGTATAAATGTAATAAATATGGAAAAACTAATAAATTCATTCGGAAAAAAAATCGTAATAAGTATTTTAGATTGTATGAATTAAATTGTATACAACAATTGAAGCAGTGTTTTTAAGATTTTTAGCTGATATTCAGTGCAAAACTTATATTTCTTATTTCAGTTAACACAAGCATTTGAAAATAAAATTATGTACTGAAACCAACCACACGCATTAGTGAAATAAACTAATATCTTTTTAAGTATAGTTTAAAATAATAATAATAATAATAAATGTGTTACTTACATACAAAGTTTATTGAAAATAAAACTTTATTATAGCATTCAATACATATTAACCAAATAAGTTTCACTTCCTCCGCGTGTTCACACTGATACACGCAATGTTATATTTTTATTGAAGATCTCTTCATCGTCTTCCGTCTCATACACTCGCTCACTTTAATATGGAAATTTTCGATTTAAATTTTTTAACTTGTTAGTATTATTTTTCATACATTTTCTTTTATATAGACCTAGTCCTAACAATTATATATATAATAACTAAACAACTAGCCAGATACATTATGTATGTAGATAAAGTATATGTTAAATATCTAGAAATTATGGAATTTGTAATGGAACATGTTAAATTTTTATACGCACAAATGAGTATATTTACTAACACTTCATATGTTTACAGTTTTAAATTACTCGACGCGTAAATTGTCAAATTAAATGGATCTGTTCCATTACTGTCATTTGGTATAAATTATTACTTCGTATTTCGATTTCGTCTGCATAATTATTTCGGAAGATGTAGATAAATTAGACAATTTTGAAGATTCACAAGTAAATGACAAGTACTACAATATGACATTATTGACATTTCACAATGTATTTATTCTGAGATTATATTGTTGTTCCATTTTACGCAATTTAGGGTCTTATTTTAAACTTATATATTGCTTATTTTAATAATGACATCATTTTCTTTAAACCAAATGTCACAATAATTATAACCAATTTCACTTAAAATAAATTAATAAATATTCGTAATGAAGATCCAAACAAAAATATTATACGTAAATTGGAACGTTTTTGAATGATGAGATTGAATTGAATGAATGTTATTAAGAGTTTCTTGCTTAAAAAACAAAAACCAGATATTTTGCTAGTGACCGCTTAGACACTCTTTTGTAATAAATTATTTGAAACATGTCTTTAAAATTTTAGACACTGTTTAGTAAAACTCGTGTTAAATGCGTGTTCATTTTTGTCTTTGTAATAAGACCGTATACGCTTATAGTTTTAAATTACTCGACGTCTAAATTGTCAAATAAAATGGATCTGTTCCTTCACTGTTATTTGTATACATTATTACTTTGAAAATTTTATCCTAAAGAATTTTATCTTATACCCGACTGAGCAGAAAGACAATAATGATCTACGATTGTACGCATATATATTTATATTATTTGACGCTCTGTAGTCAAAATTGTTTGATGTATTTTAACACATCAGGTGCTATTTCTTTGTCTTAATTGTGAGCGTTTTTCAAAATAAAGTATTTTAAACGCTTTGTTAACATATAACAAAAGGTTACTAGAAAGCTACGTTCGCCCAATAAGCGATTATTATTATTGTAAAATTGTATATTGTAATTAACGCGTACAAAGTCACGAGTGGTTTCTAGTTTCTTTATAATTCGTAGTAATTTTACTCATCAGATTCACCAATCGTTTATCACTCGTTTAGTAGTAAAGCGCCAGATTTAGCAGACAACTAAATACAATGAAATCATTAACAAAAAATCTGTCAAGTTGTAAGTAAGGAAAAACCAAATGTTTTGTACCACTGATTACTACATAATGTTTTTTGAAGTTATACTTCTTTTGGCGCGTTAGGGAAAAATGATGAGAGTAAATTTTTACGATGCGCGCGCACACCGTCACGAAAAACCGACACCCTGAAGTTAACTACAGTCAACATTTTATTCAAAAAAATTATATATGTATTAAATACCTTTTTTCTATTGTTAGTGTCTCGTTTTTTCTACAAACGTAGAATAAGGCGAAAGATAAAAGTTTTGAAAATAATTTTATCTTATTATGCCAAAGAAGTATAACTTCTAACGCGTGTACATAAGTACACACAACTGTTTTTTGTTTCAGTAACGTAATTGTTTACAGTAATATCTAAAATCACTCTTATTTGTAAATATTAATTTGTTTGCGTGTAAAGCGTTTCCTTTGTAATTCCTGAAAATTATGATACAATAATGTTATTTATTATACAAGCGATATAAAATGTTATATACAGTTTCTGTAATTCAGAATGTGGCTTGACTAAATATTATGGTGATATTATACATTTTTTAAATTTCACAGCATTATATTGTCTTCTTTATTTAATTAAATAATGTAATAGTCAATAACTATTAAAAAAATATACATATAAACAAAATTTAAGTATTTGTTGTTTTTTCAAGTTAATCTTCGAAACGGCAGAATCGTTTTTGACGAGTGACGAGACATTAATTTGTACAGAGATTACTTTGAAGACTATTATTTAGGACATATATAGTAATATAATTTAACAGCGATAACTAAACATTAGGCATAAAATAGAGCAGATAATTAATTTAGATAAAAACCGTAACTTCCCATGGAAGTAAGACCATTTTTACAAAAACTAGATATTTTTGTACTGTATAGGTTTTATTAGGAATTTAACAACAAAGAAGCTCATGTGATGTCAAATGGAATGTTATTTAGGATGATAAACATGTTCAAACAAGGATTCGCTCTAAAGTGCAACTGCTGCAACACACGTATTTTTTTTTTATATATTATAGGGGGCAAACGAACAGGTGGGTCACCTGATGGTAAGTGATCACCGCCGTCCATAGACACCAGCAACACCAGGGGAGTCGCAAGTGCGTTGCCGGCCTTTTAATATACGTGGGCCTCCGGCGCTCTCACTGACCGAACGAAACGCAACAGTGCAAGCACTGTTACTTCACGTCGGTTTTCTGTGAGAGGGTGGTACTACCCCGGGCGAGCCGACCCATTCATGCTGAAACCAGTAATAGCTTCAGCGTAGCTCTACCACCTATCAACATAGATGCTTGGCGACAGATTTTCAACGTGTGGTGGCTAGCCATTTAGTTTCGTCACAAGAATTCGAACCTACATTGTTCGTCACGGTGTTCGACACGCTAGCTATCACGCCTGTTGGACTTTTTTATAATGGATATTAAAAAATGTATTAACCTTCTACATTCATATTTATATTATCTACTAAAATTAACCTAATTAGATAAATACAATAGGTAATTGGTAATCAGTCACCTAACACGGTTACCTAAATACATAGTTACATGAACTAAAAATAATTAACGCATATAAATATATTTATACTATGTTTGTTCTTTTACGTTTTTTTTTTATTTCAGACGTTAACATCAGCGTGTGACTTCATTAAAACTTTAATATGCACGATAGCACTCTCCCTTTCGTTGTTCAACTCTGTACGTTTACCAAAAGAGGCGTTCAAATATGGCCCCGTACCGTATGTAGTGTTATATACGTTCTGGCTTTTAATAATCGGACTGCCCACCACATTACTCCAGTTAGCAATGGGACAACTCAGCCAACAAGATTCAGTAGGAGTTTGGAGAGCTGTTCCAATATTAAAAGGTAAGGGTTTTTTTTTTACCTCATAACTCGTACTTATATCATCTAGAATTTCGTCATTTAATTCATTATTATTTGAGGACTATCATAAGTGATGATTAGTCCGGTGGAACTGTTGTGGCCTTGCCAGGCTAACAGTGTAGGTCAGTTCGAAGAAAAAAAAAACAGTGATGACAGATAACGATATGGTAAAAGTTGATAATAATATGTTATGCCTAGAATAAGGGATAGCTCTCAAGGGTGCTGTGTGACAGATATTATATTATGAATGCTAATTTAGTAAAGGGACTGGCAAGTCATTCCATGAATTTCGATTGTATCAAGTAATAAAATGAATTAATTAATTTTGTGCCGAGTAATTTTGTATTTATTTTAATAATGTAGGTTGTAACGTTTCACTGCAATCTCATCTAATGTTAACTTAGCCTTTGATGGTAAACTAAATCTAGCGGAGGACTCGTTTCTAAGCGCTACTACCAAAGATCACCTATAAGTGGAGGGTGACAGTTTTCCAACTTAGAATGATAGTTAACCAGGCGAACTTAGGAAAAGAATACTGAGTAATGTATTCTATCTCAATCTCTCGCACGTGAAGATCCATAGACATCTCATATGTCACAGCAGGCTTAACGAAGTTTTCAGTTCATAATTCGAATGCTTACATTCTTCATTTATACACAGGACAAATAATTTAGGAAATTATAGAACAATAAATATTATCGTTTTCAGGTATTGGCCATTTAAAAATGATAACCACTTATATATGCTGTGTATATTACATGATTTATGTTACCCTATCATTGGCATATCTAATATGGATAACAAAAGGAACGTTCCCATTGCGAGACTGTACGAGGCTTCATATGACACCGGTAAGTTTTTATGCAAACAAGGAACAGTGGTACATTTATCATATCAAAACTAATGGCAAATAATAATATGATGTTGTAATCACTTGGAACTGCGCATCGTGTTCGTAAATACGGAA
The DNA here is from genome assembly GCA_035772565.1 of Antheraea assamensis. NCBI lineage: Eukaryota > Metazoa > Arthropoda > Insecta > Lepidoptera > Saturniidae > Antheraea > Antheraea assamensis. Next base: position 795,277 of record JAQQSE010000195.1, on the reverse strand, counting down.
GTTATCTAATGTTTTATAACGATATGCTTATGAAACGTTTCATTATTACACAGTATACAGAATTGCAAAAGTTTTTTTTTTATTGCAGTAATGATATAATAATCTTCTACATTAGACGTGATAGACAAATAGAAAACTAAACTGGAGAATATTGGTTTATAGATTAGTAGGCTAAAAACGTCAACATTTGTTCTGCGACTTCGAAGGTCAATCCAGTTTTTGTCAATTTTCGGTACCTGGCTTCATTGATTCCAAACGACGGTGGCATAGACAAGGATGTGAGGAATAGGATAACTGCAAGGTGGATGAAATAGCGAAAGGTGTCTGGTGTAGGTTGTGACCCACGAGTGCCGTTGAATCTCAAAGGGAAGGTGTTTAAACCCCTAATAAGGCCAGTCGTGTTATATGGATCCGAGCAACGAAAGAGAGGGATAAGTAAATATTACATGTGGCTGAATGTTAAGATAGACGGTGTGGTGTAACTAGAATGCTTAAAATTAAGAATGAGTATATCATAGGAAGTTCGAAAATAGCATCAGTGAGAGAGAAATTAAGGATTAATGAATTAATGAAGAATTAAGAGGAATTAATGGTACAGACATAATATGTGAAGAGATGAATTTTGTGTAACTAGGATAGTTTTGAATATGAAAGTGGATGGATTTAGGAGTAAAAGAAGACCGAAAAAGGTATGGATTATGATGATTATCATTATGATTATATTATGATTATACATTATGATTATGTGAAAAATTATATGTATATAAATAAAGGTGTGAATGCAGAGATAATATCTGACAGGGAAGAGTGAAAAAGGAAAATCTGTTGTGCCGATCTTACTTAGGTGGGATAAGGGTAACAAGGTTATAATAAGACAAACAGAAAACTGTATATTCTTTCAGAGTTCGAAGCTAGGTTTATATGTAGTCTGATTATTGAACTTTTTTAATTTTTTTTTCTTTTTATTGAAAAATAAATGATGACAACACTGAGCTTGACTGTATCACTACATAGTATAAAACAAAGTCGCTTTCTTTGTCCCTATATCCCTATGTATGCTTAAATCTTTAAAACTACGCAACGGATTTTGTTGCGGGGTTTTTTAATAGATAGAGTGATTGAAGAGGAAGGTTTATATGTATAACAACAAATATTAAATAATGGAAAAATACTGTTATTTTTGAGATTACTCCAAATTTAACGTGTGTGGGCCACGGGCAGTAATGAATAAATCAAAACTACTGGATCGATTTTAATCATTTTTTCAGTGAATGACATAGGCTATATATTTTATACTCGTGCGAAGCCGGAGCGGGCCGCTAGTATACAATATAATCGAAAGATAGCGGCAATCACCTTCATACCGGCTTGCATAAAAGTCTATTTATATTATGATTCAAAGACCCAATGATTTGAAAAGGAGGGACCACAAATGGCGAGAAACAATTCGAAAGATTCACACTATGGCAAAAATAAGACACTGCATTTTATTTACTTTCTACTGAAATTGAGGTTACCGTAAAACTGTAGGCCGCTTTGAAGCTTAACCGGTGTAGTTCTGTTACGCAAGGAAGAGGAGGGAAGCAGATTAAATTACTCTTCAGTATAATCGCTAAAACAGTACACCAAAAGATTTCAATTTGACCTTATTCCTTATTCTCATATAACAGGTAAAGCTGGTGTGTAAACGCTATTATTATTAGAACTTGTGTAACTGTACCGTTTGTGAAGCTGTGACGTGCGTTGCTCCATAAACAGGTCATAATATATGTAGTAAACATTTTGCTTGACATATCAATTTGTTTACTTTCAGAACGGTTATGAGAACAAGATGAACGCTTCAGAATGTTTTAAGTGAGTATTATTATAAATTATGAGAAAGATTTATATGTAACATAATATTTATTTCATAATTCAGCGATCATTATCACTACATAGTATAAAACAAAGGCGCTTTCTCTGTCCCTGTATCCCTATGTATGCTTAAATCTTTAAAACTACGCAACGGTTTTTGATGCGGTTTTTTTTTTAATAGATAGAGTGATTGAAGAGGAAGGTTCATATGTATAATAACATAAATGAAATAGTGAAGAAATAATGTTATTTTTGAGGTTACTCCAAATTAACGCGTGCGGGCCACGGGCAGTAATGAATAAATCAAAATTACTGAATCGATTTTAATCATTTTTTCAGCGAATGACATAATGACATAGGCTATATATTTTATATCCGTGCGAAGCCGGAGGGGGCTGCTAGTTATAATATATAATTGAAATAAAATTAATGGGTGTAAGAAGTCTACGTCATATAACTATGAATGAACTATATATGAACGAATATGAGAGTAAAAAAATAGTTATTATATAGGGATGAAGTTAATGATGATAAATGTTATTTGTATAAAAAGTATGAATATTGGGTTAGCAGTAGAGAGTGGAAGAAGAAGATATTTTCTGCTAAAATTACTTGTCGTTGAATAATAGTTAAAAGAAGAGATGTTAATTAAATCTTTAAATAAAAATTTAAGCAGTTATGTATTTCTCAAACACCAATTAATAGTCATCATCATCACATCAGCCTTTAAGAGATCCACTGCGGGGCCATAGTCTTCTTCCTGATGGAAGGTATGAGTATAAATACCACGCCAGCTCACGACGTATTGGTAATTTTAAACTCCTACAACCGGTGAGAAAAAAAAACATTTCTAATATTCAGGATTCTTCACAATGTTTTTCTTCACCGTCAGCCGATACGATTACCAATTTAAATTTGAAAATGTACGCAAATTCTGCAAAATTCTTTGAGACATGGTTTGAAGCTAATACGGCGATCAGTATTCCACTGATCGGTAACATAACAATATCTAAGGCTGAAATATTTATCAAGTCAATAACTTAGAACAATAAAGTTGAAGAGGAGAAATATCAAAAGAAATGTATTATTATTTGCAGTACGACGTTTTTGGCGCCATTCACCGAGTATCCGCAGTATCTCGGCATAATGGCGATACTTATATTCGTTGTATGGTTCTTCGTGCCCATTCTGTAAGTTATAAATGTAATAATCCACACATCATGCCTGATAATAAACAGGTTTTTGCAACGTCGTTATCATTTGGGGACATATTTTGTTAAGCACAAATGATATATATGAAACTATTTAGGTAATGTATGTGTCCCAGTGGAAAAATGTGATAGAGGGTGGGTAGAAGAATTTCGAAGAAGAAAATAAATTATTTATAGGTGGGCTGCAAGTTTTGTATCTTGTTTTATTATAAACATAAACATGAAGAACCCAAATTGTTTTATCAATATTCTTTTTAGGAAAGTGACATCGCTGTACTTTATATAGGCCTGAAATACTTTCTGCGACCTTAGTATAAACTGACTGGAACAGACAAAAGTCCAGTCCACGCAATTGAAGTTGCACACAGTTAGTGTACCCAATCTGATTATTATTTGAATCAAAATATTAGAATAAATTATTACGAGCTTAAATTTTAAATAAAAAAAAAAACATGGTAATCAAACCTTATACAGCACAGTAGTATAGTGTTTTCTAATACCTGTATGGTTAGCTATTTCCCTCAGATTGAAATTATTTCTCCAGGCAGATATAATTGTAATCAGATATCTGCTGCATCTGAGAGCCACTCCTTTTGGATTTAGCGTTATGTCACGATTAGTGATATCATAACTTGATATCAAGTGAAATTTTGGTCAAACGAAAAAAGTTTAAAAAAATTAGTGTCACGGAACACTTGGTTGGAACGAAGTTACTTTCGTAGTCTAATTTTTTTTTAGTTAATTCCTTATTCAATTGCTTATAAAAAGTATGCGCGCTACACTATAGAAAAGGTGGTGACTGAAAACTCTTACACTTTTTTTCGCCTAGCCCCTATCCGCCAATTTCGTTCTAATATATGAAAAACTTAAGTACTTTATATTCAGTGTAAAACCTTATTAGTTGAATAACTGGATCTATTTGTTAATAAGTTATATTCAAAAGGTCATTAAACTACTATCCGTTGCGGCTTTCACGTCATTAGTGAACGAACCGTTTTAACTATTCGATATACTCTTGTACTTATTTAAGTATGTATGTATGTAACGTTGATATCGTGTAGTGAAAATAATTTTTCTCTTATCTTCAACTTTAAACAGGTTTTACATTAAAGTAACAACAGAAAAAGGAACACCAAATGTACTAATGAATGAATAAACTAGATTAATCGGGTATTACTTTTAATTTAATTTATTTATATATATAATATGAAGTCACTACAAACTGATAAATTATTTTAAAATATAGGCGAATCACTATTTGTCCTTAGCAGAGATGCTGTTAAAAATAAATTTTATGTACCTATTATTTTGCTTCCTTTTATTTATTATATTCATGGTAACATAAACTAAACATAAAGGAAACTTGAATAATTGATATTCACTTTTTTTGTTGTTGTAGTAAGCTGCTTTATTCTGTGAAAAAAATCAAGCCATTTGACTTAAAATATTACGTTACATTAACATATTTATTATATGAATACGTTTTTTGCATTACAGCCTCTATAGACTTCGTAAAACTTTGAAAGTTTCACTCAACATCTTAGCGCCTGTTGTTGTTGTTATCGCAATATTACTATTTACATTTCTGGCTGAGAGCTCGGTACTCGGTTCGTTGTTTGAATCATGCGAGCAATGGACACCGTTAACGCAACCGTATATTTGGCACAGCGCTTTAATACAGGCGCTTCTCTCGACGCAAATCGCGGGAGGATACCTCGTAAGTGCTGGAGGGACTATTTACAGACACTCAGATGTTCGATGGTAAAGATATTTTCTTAATACAAAATCTGAACTAATTCGATTTATTGCGAGCGATGATGCACTTTAATCATCATGTTTCTCTAAGAACTAAAACGGAAAATGTAAAAAGAAGTAAAAGCAATAAATCAAGTACATTAAACAGGGATTCTTTATCGCAAGCTTGTCAAAGATATGATGTGTATGGTAACAGGTCGAGATTAAAACTAACTCTCCAAGGTACCTGACAAACATCATCGTAAATGATGGGCTACCTATCTTTAACGTCATGTTGGCAACCAATTAGACCAGCATTAGAAATTAACCAACCAACTACACTCACATAAAGAAAATGTAAAGAAACTGATTACATGATACATTAAAATTCTCCCTCTCTTTTATTGTTTGTGTATATGGCATAACCTAGTCAGTATTTACTAACTATACTTCAGCCTATATAAACATCTTCAGGGTATCAGCATCAATAATTATGTCAAGTATATTCGCCGGTTGGCTGTGGTTGCTGTTATGGGAATCTATCGGAGGAAATGGTGAAAGAGACACCAGTTTCATATCAATTTTAGTTGTGATTTATCAATCTTCTATGTCAGAGAAGAGAACCAAGGAGTGGCCGCTTTTAGCTTTTGGGATAGTGTTTTTGTCTGGGATCATTACCGTGGTAAGATTCTTAGCAATTTGACCTTTTTTTGGAACCTGAATTTTTGTCTAAATACGAGATTTTTTTCCTCGATTAAAAGTAAAACTATTTATGTTAAGTATATAAATGATTTTGTTTTTATTCTGAAATAGGTCCATAGATCTGTATTATCATATACATAATTTAGAAGTGTAATGCATAATATCTTATTTATTTATGAAAATGCAATTAGCCATCGCGTATGCAGAACTTCTAGATTTCGTTTTTTGATTCTTTTACAGATAACCCTTCTATTCCCTGTTTATGATAAGCTTCATCGTCTTACCGGTGATAATTGGAGGTTATTTGCGGGTGCCTCAGTCGGCTGTTGGTACGGCCCTAACAGTAGCAGTATTAGCCAGAGGTCTTACTATTGCGACAATGTTGGATGACCTTATTGTTCCAATTCTTGCTTCATTTACTACAGTATTGGAAGTTGCTGGATTCATATTTATTTATGGTGAATATTAATTATCATTGCGAAGTCATTCAACTATGTACAATATTAATTAGCCAGTTACATTGGTCCCAATATCACAGAAGTTGGAAGTCATTTTGCAATACTCTGAAATATTAAGTACTTAGTGATGTTCGGCGATAAACAAAATTTCCTTATGTTTTTTATTTGTCTGTCGGAGGCGTTCGAAAGTCGAATCACGTGGTAGTCGAGTAGTTTGACTTGTGAAATATCAATCCGAAGTCCTCAGGATTTGAACCCTGGTATATACCAATGAATATTTTAGAATTCGCGTACATTTACCAATTTAAATAGGTTACATTATCGGCTGACGGTAAAGGGATACAGTCTAATAAAACCTGAACCTGAGGAATGTTCTTGTAGTGCCTACCACTGTATATGAAAAAATATAGAACTGTGCATTTGACCGAGTTTGAAACCGGTAATACGTCGTGTGCTGTTGCGGTGATTATGCCCATACCTTCCTTCAGGAAGAGGCCTATGACCCTGCGGTAGGATTCTTACAGGCTGATGATTATGATGAAAGAATTTCATTTAACAAAAATGTTATTTCAATAATAAGCGTAAATAAACATGTCTAAATCAAATTGCCATCTTTTTTACAATTTAAAGACCTATTATTAATTGATTATGGACAAATACGTATTATTTAAAAAAAAGTATTCAACAATGCTTATTTTAACGAACAGTTTACAATGACTTTCCTCTATTTTACTTTGCCATCAAAGCGCATAGGAAATATCAGTATAGATTTCCAGATTTTTTTATGGATTTCAGGTTGGTATAACTTAACTATTGATGTGGAGTTTCTCACAGGAATAAAACTACCATGTTTTTGGATATCAACTTGGTGTGCGACGCCTATGTTGATTATTGGATTGACAGGCTGGTGGTTACGCGCCTTAATTCGGGCAACATTAGGTCATAATCAGACATTTTGGCCTTCAACGTATTGGCCTTTAATAGGAGTTTCTATTGTTATTGTAGTAGTCATGGTGATAACAGCCTGTATCGCTGTGGTTAAAGAGGAGCAGTACAATTTATGCTCGGTGAGTTAATTCAGTCTAAACTCATGCATCGGAGTTTTTGGCGGGATCGTAGTCTGTCATGTTGTGGTTTTTATATTTTATTCATAATCTTGTGTTATTAAACTCTATATTTTGTAATATTGGTGGTGTTTAATGTAATATAGTTTGGTTATTATGCACAAGTGAAGTGGATGGGAAATAATACCACGGAGCATGCATTCTGAGATGCCGCCAAAACTCCATGGAAAGTTCTAACAAGGGCGCCGCCATCTTGTTAGAACATTATAATAATCACAAGATACTTACTTGGCAAAATCTTGTTACTTGACGCTGGCTAGTGCACAAACCGTGACGGAGCAAATATAAAGAAGAAGAACTCATACATCTACTTCATTTGTTTCTCTTTCGAACTTGAAAGAATGTCAATTTCATTTTATCCATTATGGCTTATTCTATAATGTAGAAGCCTATACTACTTTTGTAAATTAACATTTTGTTCTTTTAATAACTATGGAAATATCTATAAAATTAATTTTAAAGTAGTCATTTATTATATATGTAAAACATCTCAAAGAATTTTGGTTAGCATTATGATGTAAGAATGCACACATTTCGGAGAATATATTATAAAATTCACTTTATAGAAAATATCGTCAGCGTTTAAACCCTCAAGATTATGGGGTCCCGAAGAACCACTGGCCAGGTATGTGTGGATGTCTCAACGATACGCCCATGAAACTCTTAGTTCACAGAACGACATGAATTCAGAACAAAACAATTACTCGTCAATCGTCTTCAGAAGAGACACCGAAAATAAAACAAAAAACGAATGCTTGAAAAGTGATCCATACCAAAGAAATTTAAATTATAATACCAAAAGTGATTTTACAAATGATAATAATAAGTTATATAATGATATAGCATCGATATATACAACTCATTCTATTCCTAGAAGTAAGAAAAAGAGCTTTGAAGAGAAATTTCGCTCACCGAATATATGCGTAGCAAAAACTGAAATGGGTGGTCCGATTAATTGTAATTGTAATAGACATTTCACTTTGAACGTACCGACATTAAAAAATAACGACGTGGTGACAAGTTTATGATGCGAAATTAATAATATATTACAACGAAAATATAACCTAGTCGAATTATTTATTGTTATATTTATTCTTTAATAAACAGAACAAAATAGAAAGATTGTTGAGATGATCTGTTTTTTTTTTCATTTAGCCTTAAAACCGTCTTCTTTTACTCGACTACGGCGAAAGCCACAAAGAGGAAGGGTTATGATTTTAACAGTCTATGTATGTAGATTTGTATTTATGTATGCTCGACCGTAACGCCTAAACTATTCATTTTCATGATTAAGGTGCCAATCGATTCGTTATTATCGTCCGGGTAACATTTGATATATTTTAACCAACTTTAAGTATGGGAGGAATCGATTTACGATAATGATAAAAGTTATAATTGAAAAATTTAACGTGTATTTATAGCCATCTTCTTGTAACTTTTTAGAACAAAATGAAAGCAAAGAGGTAGGTGGTAGAGCTACGCTGAATCTATTACTGGTTTTAGCATAAATGGGTCGGCTCGCCCGGGGTAGTACCACCCTCTCACAGAAAACCGACGTGAAGTAACAGTGCTTGCACTGTTGCGTTTCGTTCGGTCAGTGAGAGCGCCGGAGGCCCACATATATTAAAAGGCCGGCAACGCACTTGCGACTCCCCTGGTGTTGCTAGTGTCTATGGACGGCGGTGATCACTTACCATCAGGTGACCCACCTGTTCGTTTTCCCCCTATAATATAAAAAAATTTATAAAATATAAGTGGCTGCTAGTATTCCATAAATATAGTCATTATTTTTGACAACAAAACTTATGCAAATTTAAAGAGGGAATGCATTCTAATATAAAAAGTATTTCTAAAAACTATGTCTGTATGACAATATTTATAACGTTTTTGTCAATATATACCCATAGTAGCTAATAAACTTAAGGAGAACATCAATTTTCTGATTGCCAAATTTAATAAATCATAATTTTACTTCTTACGCCTACTTATTACGCCTACTCATCGTTTATTTCTTTTGTACGGTCTTCTTCTTTTAACTTATTTTCACTTTTGTAGCGAGATTATACATGACTTTTATTCAACACAATATTTAAGAATGTTTTTTGAAGTTATACTTCTTTTGGTGCGTTAGGGAAAAATGATGAGAGTAAATTTTTACGATGCGCGCGCACACCGTCATGAAAAACCGACACCCGGAAGTTAGCTATAGTCAACATTTAAAAATAAAAAGTATGTACGTATTAAATACCTTTTTTCTATTGTTAGAATGTCGTTTTTTCTACAAACGTAGAATAAGGCGAAAGATAAAATTTTCGAATAGATTTTTATCTTGTTACGCCAAAGAAGTATAACTTCTAACGCGTGTAGATAAGTACACACTATTTTTTTTTAAATCTATTATTTGTTTTACAAAAACTTTCTCTAGAAAAGTTGCTTTGAATTATTTAACATGGTCTTTGTTTAAAGACATCCTCTCATCAATCAATTTATTTTCAGGCACCAAACTAAGATAATACTCTAATATAAGAATGAACAATATATTAATGTCATGTAATAAGATTAGAAGTTTCTAGTCCGGTGAAACTGTAGAGGCCTTGCCAGCTCAACAGTGTAAACAGTTAAAAAATTAGGGGTTTAAGGGGCTTCTTATTAAAATCTTTGGGACACATGAATATTTTATAGTCCTAAGAGATAGGTGCATTTTCGAAGATGCTGACAAAAGGGAGAAAAGTTTCGATGCGTTAAGAAAAAAAAAAAACTACGGGGAATGATAATCGTTCACACAGCGAGAGCAAATGCCCGGATAGGGAAAAAATGAGAAATGACCAAAGTTTTTAACATAAATCAAGGAAAAACTCGGTAGAAGTATTACTTGTGAGAGCCCTGCCTCTTCCACTTCGTATACTTTCCGAGTACGCGAACTAAGTTCTGATAGGTGAGTGACCGGTGAATTTTGTTTACGAATTATTCAACCATACTATATTTAGTTGTACTTTATTGCTTCTGTAGATACCTATATACCTATATATCTCTTTCGATCGTGTAACTTTTAAACAACTTTGCCCATTAAGGTTATATTTATAATAGAATTCCTTAGTATTTTTTTTAATTATACACGAATGTAAAACTATACATTTCTTTGAAATAAATTAACGGTGCTAACAATAAAAATCTTGATTCAGTAAGTAGTACTGTTGTAGATATGATATATTAAAACTGAATACTTAAACCATTGTTTGTACTTCGTAAAAACAATTATCAGTAAAAATACAAAGAGGTATATTTATATATTCACCAGGAAGTAAGGAATATTGAAAACAAAGTGTACACAGACAACTGTTGTTGTATATTCTGAGGCGGGTATATTACGGTGATAAACATTATTATTTTCATTAAGGGCCGGTAATTTAATTAAATTAAAGCCTGGAAACGACGCGGCACGCGTGCCTTATCATCGAAATTGCTTAGCCGAGTATACACTAAATAGGGATTGGATAAAAAAAACGTTAAGCAATATATATGAATTAAGGAAAAAAGTAAAGGAGAAAATTATTTAAAAAAAAATGCATGCTGTTGTTGGGTTTACACGTAGCTTAATTTAATTTTGATTCAAATTATGGTCCTCTATTAAATCACAGTATGCCATACGATCATCATCTTCTTACCTTTATCCCACATAAGTAGGGTGGGCACAACATGTTTGTCAGGTTGTGATGTATGATTTGGCTTAATTTTTACAATCGGCCGCGCGCGCATGACGTCAATTCCCCTTGGAGTTATTTTGTAGTACAATTATAACTTCAAATTTCTCACTTCGTATGGATGTCAATCGTGAATATTTTACTCTTCGATACCAACTGGGTAAGGATTCAAGTGACACACTTGTATACGATGTATCCGTGAATTGGACCTCCACATGCTCTGGTTTTAGGTTTGTTGTAGCTATGAGGATTTCTTCCTGCTTAGCTGATTCAGGAGGTTCCCTTGCATTTTTTTTCCTTTTCTTGTCCTTTTTCGTCATTATTGTTATTAAAAATTATTTAAGCAAAAAAAATATAAAAAAATAAATAAACCTTATTTTCAAACTACATACAATCCATAGTTTTGTTGTACTTACTTTTTAGTTTTAGTAACAATAGTGCTTACGTGACTATGTTAGTATTGTTATTTAAAAACCGATTATTTATTTTTGAGATTTCTGACTGTCCCCACCCAGTGTCTCTGGAAGGGGCAGTTCGGTCTGGCAGTAACAATTTTCAAAATTTTGTTGTCACTACTATGCAGGCGCTGCAGTAAAGAGGCCGCTTTCTTTCGCATGATGGCATGGAAACTATATGTGCGAGCCTCTGCTAACATTTCCAACGCACTACAGCGCCATAGCAGTTCCAACAGCATTATAAAGGCATTATTAAATTGTACACGCAGGACACTGTAAGCTCGCCGCGTATATGATATATAACTGTCTAAATTAAAATGTTCATAATTTAACCTAATTTGAAATATAAAATACCAAATAAAAACGAATAATTATTATTTAAATATAACATGGTAAAATTAATTTAAGAATAAATGTATAAGAATTAGGCTTAGGTTCTACTAATATAATTTTTTTATAATACGTAGTCGAAAACGAATTGTTTTCTTAAAATACTTTATGGCTTTTCGCTTTCGAACACAATCACATCTGATGCTAAATGATGATACGGTCTAAGATGGTAAACACGCTATACCTAGAGTGGGACTGACTCTCAAGTGCAGCTACCGGAATACACCAACAGGCGCTTGGCGATAGATTTTCAAGTTGTGAGTGAAATCTAGCAAGGCAGCCCTTAAAAACCTCTACCACCATGCAATTTCGCTGATACTAAGGAAAAACTGGTACCTATATTTATATACGATCAGTCTAAAAAATGATTAACGAAATTCAAAAGTCTCATGTGCATGTAACATTTCATACATCACTGTTATTTTTCATATTATATGCAAATAATTAGCTATATGATAATTCTTAATTTGGAGCCCTTGCTATTTAATTATGATATGATTCAAGCCGATATAAAAAATTAAATCTTGCTGTAATAGGACTCTCTTTAAGTAATTCCTATACTTTATACATAGCATTTTTTATTTAACAGCAGTGAAATAGCAGTCATAAAATAATAGTTTCACTGCTATACATTTTTTTATAATTAGCTATAATTTTTATTTTTAGTTGCCTATGATACCCTGCGAACCGAGATATAACAGCACCAACACTGTTTCCTTGTGATAGAAATACGTATAGCGGCGGAGCTTCCTCAATCGAACTTCGCACTGTATTTGCGAAAATACCTGCGAATCACTACATAGTATAAAACAAAGTCGCTTTCTCTGCCCCTATATCCCTTTGTATGTTTAAATCTTTAAAACAATGCAACATATATTGATGCGGTTTTTTTATATAGATAGAGTGATTGAAGAGGAAGGTTTATAACATAAATTAAATATTGGAGAAATACGGTTATTTTTGAGGTTACTCCAAATTTAACGCGTTTGGGCCACGGGCAGTAATGAATAAATCAAAACTACTGGATCGATTTTAATCATTTTTTTAGTTAATGACATAGGCTATATATTTTATACCCGTGCGAAGCTGGAGCGGGCCGCTAGTAATATATAAAATACTCATAACCTAACAAAATGTATTATCGATTGTACTGTTATCAGATATGAAGTTTAATAAAAAGGAAACTTATATACATTAACACGAAGCGATGATAGCTCAGTTGACAGCGTGTTTTTAAACAGTGTAGATCGAACCTAGGTTCGAATCCTTGCGACTGAGTCTGAGCTTTCTGTTAAGGAAAACATCGTTTAAAACCATATCATAATGGTCGTGCTTTTTTTTTAAGCGATTCTAACTAGCTACCGTCCTCAAGTTGAAAATCTATCGCCAGGTACCTGTTGGTGTGTTCCGGTAGGTAGCATCATTTGAAAGTCAATCCCCCCTCTATGTTTAGCGTGTTATTATCTTAGACCATATTGTCACTTAACATCAGACGATCTATAATGTATTTAAAAATACTCTGTGGTCATGTATCATAGTATGAAAAAAGGTTTCAGCGTTATCTAAATAAGCACCTTATAATCAGTCCAGTTGCGTTATTAGAATCTATAGTGAAGATGGCACAAAGGTTTCCAGTAAATAAATTGGATCGTAATTTGCCTCTTGTCTGAGATATAAAGAAAAATCGGTATCCGAAACGACGAACAAGATAGATAATTTGTAATGATTTCGCTATTCGTACGTATAGATTTTGATTGCGTATATAAATAAATATATATTGCTAGACGCAATACATTTGTATATAATCTTTTTGCAAGCTTTGATTTAGCTTGCAATGTTTGTTAGTTTTTTTTTTATTAATTCTTATAAGCTGAATTAGACAGCTCTTCTTTTACTAATTGCAATTTTATATGATTATTTAGTACTAAAATGAAATAAAAACAAAATGGCGAAATTAAAAATGGCCGCCATGTACATTGAAAAACACGTTTAAGCTTTTTAGCACATTTGTGTACAAGCTTGTTTTTAAAAGTATATTTTTTAAATATTACTATAATTAATATATATTATTTTTTTATAAATCTGAATTAATTTAATTAGAAAAAGAATTGAAAAGCATTTAATTACATACTAATGTCATATAACAAACATAGACTTATAATTTCATTACATTTACGTACAATGAAGAGATTTATATGTATATTTGTACAGAAAATTGACAAATTTGGAGTTAGTTGAGATTTGTGACCACATGTGTTATGTTAAAACAAACCACTGACGATTATTTAGACCAGACGGTACAATTACATTTTGTAAAGGAAATATTATTAGCATCCGATAGATGGCAGTTTGACGTGGTGATATTGCGAGTGTAGAACGAGACGAGGTGAGGAGGGGAGAGGAGAGTAAGGTTTGTTAAGTGAGTTTTGATGTAAGGCGAGATGAGCATTTTTACATTCTTTTTTATTATTACCTTATATCATTGATATACAAGTGGAGTGAGTTGTTTTATTAAATTATACTACATTTATAATATTGTTGGTTACGGACTTGTGGCTCCCGTAATATAAAGCACCATTCTTCTTGTATGTTATTTTTTAACCTTTTACTTAATTTTCAGTAGGTACAAAATTTAATTCTACACACAATTTTTTCATTACTAAAAACTTTCAGTTATTTTTTTTACTGCGTGGATAACGTATTAGTTTAAGCGGTCGGTCTGCCAACGCGTTTTGCGTTATGGCTTCGAATCTTAGACAAGTCTTATTTAAGTGGCACCAAATTATTGTTCTCAGTTTGGCTGTAAAATCCTCTAAGACACAGACAGGGTTTGATCCTTAATAAATGTTTTTTGTCAACGTGTAACTTTTTGCAGATATATTGTGATTTAAATTTATCAGAAGAAACATAATTGATTATACTAATACTGGCATTTATCCACGGGTTCACCCGCGTTGCTATAGATATTTAACTTATCCTTTGGGAACAGTATATTTTTTCTGCATAATAAATATCCTATAATATTTTCTGCAGCACTAACAATATATATATATATAAAATTTCATAATGATTAGCTGAGTAATTAATACAAATTAAGCGTTACAAACAAACACACATTCGTATTTATAAAGATCTCTGTATATGACTCGATAAAGTAAATCATCAAAACTAATGCAACCTCTGTTCTTATCACGGCAGAGGGTATAACGCGAGGGGAAATGTCCCGACCATTATCCGTTAGTAGGTAAAGCAATAACCAGTGTATAAGAAACCTCGAGAGGCCTCCCGGGCGCTGAGTTACGAGCACATTTGTCGCTGCCGTGCGACCTCACATATCTGATTTTACTTAGGTGAACGACTAAAATGACGCAAAGGGTATATATATTAAATTATTGTAATAAAATCATATTCAAATAAGAATGGTATTATCTAATAAAAATGGCATCTTAAATATAATAGAAGGAAAAAAGAAAACAAAATAATACATACTATATACTATTAGCACTATTGAATCAATCGGGAAAAAAACTTCGATTACAGCATTTCAACTCGATGTTTCAAAACACCGACTAGAGTTACTTTCGTATTTCAACTCTTGTAAGTGTTCAACTCATAAAATAATCTTGATAGCTAAGCCTTCGATAGCTATATTGACCATGCCACGAGAACCAAGCATTACTGAGATGAGGTAACTGCCTGTTACCATGCCGAGCGGTTTACGCGTTGATAGTTATTATAAACAACTAGTAAGAAAATAAAATCGATGTCAAGCAACAATTTCGCCCGAGACGGGCAACATAATATGCTTAGAGAAACTCTGTACCGATCTGACCGATCATTATATAATTTTGAATACACGTTGTCAGTGATATAGATAGATTAAATCTGCCTTAACGAGAGCGAAGTCGCGTGCAAAAGCTAGTTAGAATATACTTTATTTATAGTACAATTAAGTATGAAACGCTAAAGGAAATTTAACATCACACGACACTCGTTCAATTTTATCTCGAACGTATTAGAATTTATTCCAAGATTTATATAATATAGTAGTATCGAATCAATATAGCAGTTTCGAATCGTAATGGGAAATTTAAACCTTAATTCATAAAAGCGTAATACATTTTTATATTGTACAAAGTTATAGAATAAAAGTTTTAGCTACCCAACGATCCAAGTGACTATTATTAGTATCTATTACATGTATGCATTTCGTTTATGTTTTTCTATTTGTCTTAATAGTGTTAATTTTTACTTTATCGAATGAAATGTTCTGCGATATTTATTATCCATATTGTTCCTACTTATACAATACAATAGGAATGTCAATTTAACGTGTCTATACTTTTTTGTGAAAAAAAATATATTGTAAGTGAGTAATAGTCAATAATTTAAGTACATTTAAATCATTTAAAAGAATGTCTGTCTATTTGTTTGTGTACGTATCACTCTTAAAGTAGTACGTTTATGATAAAAGGTCACCAAGGAAATCGTAAAGCATACTCTTGAGTAACATTTAGTCTTCGTTTTATTCAAATTAGGTCATCCTGTCAAAAGTGTGCGCGTGTCACTCAAAAGCCACTGCATAGATTTTGTTAAAAAATAGTGTCACTTCTTATACACCTGGTCCATATCTAAAAAAGAATTGACACGATAGTTTTATTTATTAAAGTCTTAAGAAACTGTGTATTTTAAAAGCATGATGTACCTTAAATTATTATTTCAGAAAATAAGAGCAATAGGACCACTTATGTTTTTTTTTTCCTCTGTACATAGAATATATTTTTAAGATAATAAATAACGCAGATCAAGTCGCGTGTATTTCGTTTGGTGCTTCATTTTGTTTCTTTAATTATTATTAATGTAAAAGTACCATTATAATGTACTTGAATGTATGTTAAATTATGGTAAAAGGTGTTCCTGAAACGTAAGTGATAAAATCAAAAGTAACATTATTCTGTTTAATAAGTTAAGGATAAAGTCTCCGTGATATTGAAGCGGGTAAAATATTGTACAGCAATTAAGCGAGTCCGCAATAGACGGCAGGTGGCGTCTTATTAAACTTCGTCTGGCCTTTTGAGGACTAAACTAATTTATGTAACCGGAGTATAATCGTTTGTGAAATAACTTCATATTATCTTTAAGAATTATGAGAAATTGTGATAATTTTTTTTTTTTGTTGTAATAATATTTAATGTGATATATAGTTTTATGAAAAAAGTATATTTTGTTTTCATTATCTTTATATATATAAAAATATATTGTTGTTCGTTTGCCCCGCTAAAACTCGAGAATGGCTGGACCGATTTGGCTTGGCTAATTTTGATCAAGAAATATTTGTGGAAGTTCAGGTAAGGTTTAAACGGTGAGAAACGTAAGTAATGAGTTCAAGGAAATACAAAAAAAAAAACAATTTAATTCTCAAATACAAAATGTACCCAGCTACGTAACATTTGATGTGTTTTGTCATTTAGCAAATAAAATATGTCATTCGTCTGTCAAATATTTATAATGCGTTCAGAAATTTATTTGTTTCATTGCTGTAGAGTGAGGTCCGATCTCTTTGGTCTGTTTGGTTGGAATAGAAAACAGCTTTGTTTCAGAAATAAAAATAGTACATACAGTTATAAATTGATTAAGTGCGCAATCGTGTTGCATTTATAACGTAAATAAAAAAAATATATTAAGTTTTGACCACATTTTACCCAAATATAAATAAGTGATAAAAAGTTGACGGGGTCATCTAGTAATTAATAAAAAATGTGTTGTATTGGATATAATTATTTGAGTTACGTCGTCATAATATTTATATCTACTCATTGTCACATGCAGCTGATACAGTTTTAAGTCCATACACGTTTAAAAACTGCTGAAACTGTACTATAATGAAACTGTTTTAAGATAATGACGTCACAAATGAAACGACCAATGATGGTGAGTTCATTATTCCGTTATTTTTTTTTTAATTGTATCAATTTTAAACGCTTTTTAATAATAATAAAAAAAAGAATTAATTATTTCGCTTTGACTATCAGTATCGTCTCTAATAAAATTTTAAAATATATTAAATAAATCGACAGTTTCTTTCAATACCTGATTATGTTTTCCCTTAAATTTTGCCTTTTCAATAAAAATTCAAACAAAACCGATAGGAACCAGTCAGTTATCAACATCATTTAAATTATATTAAATCCAGTTCAAGTTAAGAACAATATCTCGTTTAGGTTATATATTTTCTCAACTGCGAATACAACAATATCACTTAACATCAAATAGGATTTTATCAAATGTAAATCAAAATAAAAACAAAACATTATCAGAGTTTCTGAGTACCACGTC
Organism: Antheraea assamensis; assembly: GCA_035772565.1. Lineage (NCBI taxonomy): Eukaryota > Metazoa > Arthropoda > Insecta > Lepidoptera > Saturniidae > Antheraea > Antheraea assamensis. Next base: position 777,312 of record JAQQSE010000195.1, on the reverse strand, counting down.
AGGTATCCAAGTTTTCTACTACACCCATGCTCCTAGTCCTGCGGTTCCAGTTATACGCATTAACTATTCCAATTGTTAAACTTTATCAGTCCTTCCATATGCATTTAACGTAATCAAAGCTGGTTCTAAGATAGTAATTTCATCATAAACTGAGCTCGGACTTGCAGAGAGAATAACTTAGTTCCACATCGAACGTAACTTGTATAATACACTCGTGGGATTTGTTGTGCTCTACGCTTCCTGAGAGGAACTTCCTAGCTGTGGTTTCAAAACGACTTGTATTTAGTTGTTAACTTAGTCAAATGACTGGGAATAACGCTTACCTTTTGTATTTAGTAAAATTCCTAGAGGTTACTGGCGAATTAAGTACAGCTTGAACCTGTAACTTTAGGTGCATGTATATGTTCCTAATATAATATATCTGAGATCTAAAAAAGAATCTGTCTAAAGTCTTGTACGCATTAGGCTAGTAATTTAGTCGGGTACCGAGTAATTTAGTAACACTCGTTCGTACTTTGGTCGAGTACAGTATACAAGTGAGTGTACACACAATAAGCTAAACCTAGAAGGGACTGGCTCTCAAGTGCAGCTACCGGAACACAATAACGGGTGCTTGGCGACCGATTGTCAGCTTGAAGGTGGTAGCTAACCGGGTGGACTTAGAAAAAGCCCTACCACCATGCTATGGTTTCATCACATGGTTGCTTCACTGAAATCTTCGACTTAGTTGCAAGGATTCGATCCTAATTCGTCGTCCTTCGACGATGTGTCCGTACACGCTATTAATTAAGCGATCATTGCTTCAACCTTCGCAACTACATCTCTTTCTGGCAGCACTCTTACCTCTCATCCCGTCTGAATGTGTACATGCACAGAAAGTGCATGTTTATTGTGTTAAAATTATAAGCATATCGACATGCTAACTCAATGTATTTAATTCCTTTACCATAAACTATATTTGTAAACCGTATTCACACTATTTTGATATTGTCAAATAGAATTTCATATTAAAAAAAAAACAAATTACTATGCTATTATTATGGTAATGCATAATATTGACGTAATATGAAAAGTTACTTTGTTTCAATTTTAATCGAACCAATACATATCAGAAACAGTTGCTTCAATAACTTCCCGGATAAAAAAATACGAACTAAATAAAATTCAGACCCAATATAAATTTGTTCATAGCCAGACTAAAACAGATGGCACAAACAAAAAAAAACTGGTAAAAAAATTCTCATATGCAGTTTTAAAGGACTACAATCCGTGACAATTCCTACATTCCAACTGTTTTCCCGTAACGTCCAAATGAGTTTTCGATGTTCAAAAACTAATCAAAATTTCCGCGTGGTTAACCGGTTCCAACATACCCGGGAGTTGCGTCATGACCGTTTTATCCGGTATGGCAATGAATAATTCCCTCGAAGTTGTACGGCTCAACTTTATACAAATGGCGCGGTTGGCTTCAAAATGACTTTGGCGCAAGTCATAAGTTATGCAGGGTGATACGACGTCTCCATTTGGCACCGGCGTGTAGGGTTCACTGGGCAAAGATTGAATCAAATGAAATATTGTATTTTGTCAAATATTGTGATAGATCTACACCTTATTTATTTTGTCGTTTGAAAGAAAAGTGAGTACGCCATTTTAGGTGTAATGGCGATTTATTGTACATATATGTATTTAATATGAAACTTTTTCAAACTTTAAAATTTGAACTTAATGGTATTTTCTATATTTAGTTATTAATTCTACATATGTCGTTTCTTTAAGTAAGATTTCTTTATTAATATTCATTTCACATTAATATGTAAAGCAACATGAAGGATTTCACATTTATTTACCATTTGTTATAGAACTATAACTATATGTATTTCTTAATAAATAAATTTCTAAACACAAAATAAAAAAATTATTTTGTCTTCAAATGTATAATGTATGTCACATGCCCTCGAAATACAACTGCTATCAAGTAATAATAAGGTTAACCCCCACTCTTCGTAGTATAAACAGTTAAGTTGAATTTCTTTTAATAAATGAATGAACGAATAAATAATTTATAACACTGATTAGTTCATAATCTGGGTGAAGTTAATGCCAAAAGACATTTTATTAAGCTAACTAGTTGTGTTGCGCAGAAAAAATATATTGTAGGCAAATTTTCGTACAAATTTGCACGTTGTAAATCAATTTTTATTTTTACTTTTTCCGTTAATAGTATATAATTGCCCGTAATCCGGTTGACTACTGGAGATACGTAAATATATAGCTAACCTGAAAAGCAAAATATTATTATTAAATAATCAAGTCTTCTTTTATCGCTTGTAACTCATAGCTCGAGTCGCGGTATAAAATTTACTGCGTTTTGCGCGATTGTTGCAATCCACCATTTTGGTTATTCTCGTGCACCCATTCGTGGTTCGTTAACTTTGTTATACGAGTTTTCAGTGCTTAGTTCATGATTCCGTTGCGAGTATTCCGTACCTGCGTAGGGATAAAATTTACGTTGAATCATTAATTATATACAATTGGCAATCGTCGGGAATTTTTGCTTAAAGAAATAATCTATGTAAGCTGATCACTTCCCAACGGAAATAGGTGCCTATTTGAATAAATCTTTTTTGATGTTTTTATGGAAAAGCAATGTCAAAAAAAATATTTATAAAAAAAAAGTCTTGATAGAAGTAATAGATTGACCTTCAGTAGTTCTGTTGTCATTTTATTTCATTATTTGATCGTTAAGAAAAAAAATTGTTCTCATTTTCTTCGTGCTAAGTTGGGGCGAGCAGTTAATTTTTAATAATAAATTCTAAATTCTCTAAATAAAAAATCTCTAAATTTCATAATTTAACTTTGGCTATATCAAATGCTATTTCAAAAACAGCTTTTTGTTTTAAATATAAATTCAAAAACGCAAAAACTTTGAAAAGCTGGAGTTCGTAAAGGACCGGCATGACCTGAATAATAGAAGCTGTGACACACTGGTCGTTCCATGTTTTAGAGTCAGTAAAGCCAATTACAGTTTTTTAGATACCTAATAGTGTTAGGCTTTATAACAAAGACCCAAAGCATGTTACCGATTTGCCGGACTATAAGTTCTAGCAGATTTTGTTGTCAAATGGCCTATTATAGAGTGGATCAATATATCAATGATGGTGATATCTAGAATTGACTCCCTTCTGTGCACTTCCACTAAACTCGATTGTAACGTATAACGTATTTTAAACATATAAGTATATGTGAAAAAGGTAAACCCGATCGAGTTTCTTGCCGGTTTTTCTCGATGACTGGGTTGCTTTTCGAACCGGTTGTAGTTTTAACGTTCATAAGCGTCTTCTTAGGGCCTAAATTGAGTACAGTATTTTTAATTTATTTTAATTTAAAAAAGTAATAGCAATGGCCACGGCTGTGCACTTTTTTTGTTTTATTGGTTGTTGCTATTATTATTTATCGTAATTACTATTTGTTATAACAAATAGTTGAGTTATAGCAAAATGGATATTATCTAAATTTAATCTCCGTGTTTCAGGACGTCATGTTGAACGGTATACTTACGGTTTTGGTAAAATGGATAGTACAAAAACTTTTCCATGAAAACAACACTTACCTGTATCAACTATTATGGTAATCGGTCAAACGGTATTGAAGTTTATCTTTGACATTTGTATCGACATCATTTTATTTTACGTCTCCATATTTTTTAATATTATCATTATTCAATCATATCTTTGAAACTAGTTAACCCTTTGAGTACGCTATAAAGTATTTTATACGCAATATTTTCAATCCTCTTTTTTATATTATGAAGCAGTAAATAAGAATACGGTGCACCTGATATGTAGTTGTCATTGTAACCTGTGACTGTATACATCCAACCTCATAAGGATTTCATTTCTGAAATTAGAGGGAGCCCCTCTAATTATAGCGTGATTATTATCTTAGACCACATCATCATTTTACATCAGATGAGATTGTGGTCAAATGCTAACCTATAACGTTTTAAAAAAATATACATATGATTCTTCTGTACGTGACTGACCTCATAACAGATCTTCACCTGGACAGATTTTGATGATTACTTTAGTGTGTATTCACGTGGATTCAAGAATGGTCTAGATATATAATTGCACACGGTAGGTGGTGCTGCGATTTGATTCCAGAAGTTTTTCGGGGCAGAACAACTCCTGTTGGGCACGCTAGTATATTAAATATATTTAATATAAATTTATTAAACTTTAAGGAAACTACGATCTTTATAAGTAGTACGTGTTAAGCATTGTGCGAATTGGGGCAATTAATGTTATGTGCGTGGGAAGGAAAGAGGAAGTAAATTGATAACATTGTTTACAGAGAAATTTAAGTACATTGTCGCTTGTATTTTTTCTCCTTTACATAAAATATATTGTTAAGATAATAAACAATGCATGCATAGTTTAGGATATCAGCTAGTATTAAATGAACTAAAACTGATTTCACAGTACCAATGTAAGACACCAAGATATTCTTTTTTCAGTTTTCGTCTTGTTGTTGTTTATTGCTATTTAAAACTGAATTTAATTTTGTGATTTAAATATAAGTTCACTTCAGAACCACCTTCGTACCGGATGTTGAACCACGCGCCGCCGGAAGTCACGGTGTACACCGGATATGATGTACAAATTCCTGATATCCGTCGTTCGAACATCGTTTATACTTGTTTATAAGTTGTCTGCGCTCGAACTGAAAGTAAACGACTGCTTACGGAAATTACTTTTAAATTTTAGCAAAAGTATACGTTTTCGAGATAAATTAAAATGTCGTATATATGAACACTATATTTATTTATCTACTTAAGCAATTATTACTTCTTTGATAAATTTACAAAGAGAGAAAGTACTTCTTTAATTTAATTATGAATTTTGCCTCGCTCTCTCTCCGAGGTTTATTAAACAAAATTTAGCACTGTAGGTTGTTGTTATTTTGTTGTAGTTATTTATACCGTCTAATTATATATCATCCCAAATTGTATTCGGAATAAAATAATAGAAACTTTAAAGGTCCATTCCAAATTTGTTTACAGAGCTTTCTCAAGTCCATCAGGCCAACTAATACCCTCAAGTTAAAAATATATATAAGTATCTGTTAAGGTATTTGAGCAACTGCACTTCTTAGACCACATAGACATATACATTTAACATCAGGTGAAATTATAAAACTCGCGCGAATACAGTGACTCACACTAGTTTTACATATACACAGATCACCCCACACACGTGCACACATAGGCACATATAGTGGTTGGGTTATTTTTCACTCATTTTCGAACTGTAATTAGTTCACACAACTTAGTAGTCAGATACAAAATACATGTTACATCGTAAAAGATACATTTTTACACATGTGTGTTTCACGAAATGATATATGTATGAGATAGATTTTTTTTTAATGTGTGAAGAAATCCTACATTGGACAGCCACAGCCCTGGGGAGATGTGGGGTGTCAGACTCTTACTGACTAAAGAAACCTACAAGATACAGTCTGCCGCGCTATGGAGTGGCACGGGATCGAAGAAGAAAGCACCATGCCTCCCCGGCGACAAGGCTCAGCGCGAACGCCCCGACCGCGACGACAGCCCGGTTAAGCTGCCTACCCGTATACCGAACCATTGTGCAATGGAAAGTCAGGTCCCCAGCCCCGTCCCTCCTTGGTCCGGCTTGGCAGTCAAGAGGTCACCTCCTCCAACCACCACCACCTGTAACTTTTTTACTTGGTTTTCTATCACGGTGACTTTTTAACAAGGTTTTCTTCCTCTCCTTCCGCCCGAAGACCTCCCCTCTGTCACTTTTTAACGTGGTTTCCTCCCACAATAACTTTTTCATGAGGTTTTCTCTCTCTCCCTCCGCCCAAAGGCCGTCCCTCTGTCACTTTTTAACATGGTTTCCTCCCACGGTAACTTTTTAACGAGGTTTTTTAACTCTCTCCACCCGAAAGCCTCCCGTCTGTTTTTTAACAAGGTTGTCTCCTCAACACCCGTAACTTTTTAACGTGGTTTTCTCCCACGGTGAACTTTTTACCAAGATTTCCTCCCTCCCGCCGCCCAAAGGCACACCCCTCCGTAACTTTTCTACGTGGTTTTCTCCCATGGTAACTTTTTAAGGTTTTCTCTCTCCACCGTTTGACGAGCGAGCCGAAGCAGGCCCTTCTTTGCCCCATCCCCTTTTTTTTTTTTTACTTGGGGAAAATCCGTAACGAATACCCACCCCGTCGGGCAGCGGGGGGTGGGTTATGTCCGATTTCCACGGACTAAAAACCGCATGGTGCCTCACACACCTATTTGGCCAGGGAGCAGGAACTGCCAAGGCATTACTTCTGCTCCCCGGCAGGTGTTGGCCCCTCGTCAGGGGCCCCGTCTGCGGTCTGAGGGGCCAATATGGTAGACCCCTCAGGGAGGGGCGGGTGTTAAGCCCCCCACCCCCGACGAACTGTGGGAGTCGCTCGGCACAAGCGCCTCCACCACGCGGGTCTGTGCAGAAAGAACTGCTCAGGGCGACGGACGTGCCCGCCTGTCCCGTCGCCCACTGTTTCGTCGCCCACTGTCTCGTCGCCCACAGGCCCTTTTTACGGCGGCATGAGGTCGTCGCCGCCGTGTTCGTCGACCGCGGGAGGGGAGCCGAGTAGTCTGCTCCCTCTCCCTCTCCGCCGCCTCCTTCACGAGCATAACTGCCTCGCAGTATGAAGCGACGGAGATCCACCCGGTCTCACTCTCGACCATCTTGACGATGACGATCGAGAGCGAGAGATCCGGGCCTATGGCCACGACGAGCTCGCGGCGTGGCTCATCCCAGGCGGGACACTCCACGAGTATGTGCTGCGCGTCGTCTACCGCGCAGCCACAATGGTGGCACCCTGTCGTTGGCTCCCGGCCTATCCGACACAGGTAGCTCCCGAAACATCCATGCCCCGAGAGCACCTGTGTCAGCCGGAAGCTCAGGGTGCAATGCCGCCTGATGAGCCATTCGACCATGACCGGCTGAACGGCTCCTATGGTAGCCACGCCCGAGCTCGGTCGCTCAAGTCGTCGTTTCCACTCTTCGATGACTAGGACCTGGTGGAGCTGGGACCGGAGCACCTCGATTTGCCGAGGTGCGAGTCTCCGGCCCTGCTCCAGCGCCTCCACGCGTCGTTCGTACAGGGACGCGTGGGCTCTCGCTTCCAGGTCCCAGGGTGGGGATCCGGCTAGAAGGGAGGCCGCCTCGAAGGAGGTCGTGCGGTATCCGCGGATGGCTCTGACGGCCATCACTCTCTGCGTTTTACGCTGCTGAGCTTTGCTGATGGCCGTCAATTTGCCCCATCCCCTGTCCCCTCTGATAAGCTGAGGGGTATACGCCCAGACCCGGTTCTGCCATGCTCTCGTCTGCCATGCTATCAAGTCGAAATCAAGCTATCGAGCATCTATTGACTGGTATTCAGCTGCTACTGCGGTTGCAGCTACATTTAATAGCCAGTCTCCCTTTAGGTTTAACGTATAACCGTCTTAGACCACAGCGATACTCAATATTAACTCGGGTTGTGGTGAAATATTTACTCTATAATGTACAAATAAATATAAAGTAAGAAGATTTAACACTGCAAGCGTTAAAGACGAGAGCTAACTACTAATTAATCCGTAGCTAATAGCAGAGAGCCCGGATGTGATAAAAAAATTTAAATTAAACATATTTAATCCCCTTGAGAAACCGTTAATTATCGGAACCCGTTGGATTAGTACCAGACCGTTGGATATACATACTATAAAGTGTTAAATTAGTTTTTGCTCGTTTAACTAAACGACGACCAGTTTGAATGCAATTAGTGTCTTACTATTTCTTAGTGGACTAATACCTAGGATTACTTGCAAATATCTTTCTTTAGTCAATTCGTGATATAAATAAAACGTGTAGGATCGGAGGACCTGCATCAAGAACTAAGTTCCTTAATACAAAGTAAGTAATCAAATGATAAAGCGTAATTTAATATTTTAGGAAAAATATAAACTTATGAAAGGTTATACACAAAATGCTAATCTATATATATATAAATGAATTGCTGTTCATTTGTCTCGCTAAAACTTGAGAATGGCTGGACTGATTTGGTTAATTTTGATCTTGAAATATTTGTGGAAGTTCAGGGAAGGCTTAAACGGTGAGAAACATAAATAATAAGTAAAGGAAAATACCAAAAAAATAAAATTTTATTTTCAAATACAAAATGTTCCTAGCTATGAAACTTTTGACGTCTCTTGTCATTTTAGAAATAAAAATTTGTCATTCGTTTATAGATGCGTTCAGAAATTTGTATGTTCCATAGCTGTAGTATGAAGTCCGATCTCTTTGGTCTGTTTTGTTGGAATACAAAACAGTTCTGATTCAGAAATAAAACTAGTACATGAGAAAACTTTAAATCGATTTAGTGCATAACTGTGTTGCATTTATAATGTAAATAATAATTTTATATTAAGTTTTGACAACATTTTACACAAATATATGTAAGTTATACGAATTTCACCGGGTCATTTGGTTAAAAACAAAATTGAATAATATTTCCACGCGTTCAGTACTGAAACTATACAACCGGTTGCGTACGATGCTTGGCTGCTTGCAATTCCATGCTCGCATGAACATACACTCATATACAATAGATAAAAGAGAGAGATAGAGAGAGAAAGAAATTAGCTTGACGTTTTCTACTTACGTCTTGATTTCTGTCACGTAAGTCCTTTATTCACGCAGGGAAATCTTATATTGGACACCCACTATTATGGGGGAGATGGGTAGTGTCAGACTTTTACTGATTAAAACTCACGCCTGAAGAAAATATGACGGTTTAAATTTTCCGCAGAAATCTTTTTTTTTTCGAACTGGCGAAACACTATTTGGCCTGACGAGCCTTCACAGTTTCACCGGACTAATGGGGCGAGCGCACAAGGCGGTGAGCAGCTTGGTAACAAGTTCAAGGGCGCCAAAGTGGCTGAACGTCGTTTACGGCTGGTTCCTTGATTGGAACATAACGAATTTTGCTAAATAAAATATGTAAATGTATTTAGAATGTCATAATTGGTTCAATTAACTAACCAAGTTCGAGAAATAAGGAAAAAAGTCCACCCTTCCATAATCTGTGTACCTACCGTGTGCACGCATGTGCGGTGATTTGTGTGGCCGCGAGCATGCGTCGTGACACACCGGACGAAAAAAAGATAAACGCCGAACGAGTGCAAAGGAGGGTCAGGTCTCCCAGTCTTGATCCGGCTTAGCGGTGAAGAAGAAACCTTCTCCAACCACCACCCGCCAGTGTTTGGTTTTCTCCCATGGTAACTTTTGAATGAGATCTTCTCTTATACGTCTTCCCGTCGTGAGGTCCTCCGCCCATTCTTTTTAACGAGGTTGTTTCTTCCCCCTCTGTAACTTTTTAAGGAGGTTTTGTTACTCAACCTACATATATATATAATGAGAAAAAACTAAATCGCACACGCCATGTTCCCATTTATTAAATTACTTCGCCCTAAGAGTTCGATTCTTAATTTTGCTTCCTTAATTTCGCTTCACTGTCGGACTAGCACAAATTGTGTTAACGTCGTGAGATCACAAGCCTTATCCGGATTTCATTTAGATAATTGAATGAGGATCTATTCTGACTGAGAAAAGGTTCGGAGAGAGTGAGCTGTGTGGCTAGGAAAACGGCGGCTTGTTGTATTGCACATGTTCTGCTGATATTGTGTACGTAACTACGTACGATACTATAGTTGTTACGGGTTTTTACCTTAAATAAGTGAGGGTATCAGAGGTGGGACGGAGTCAAGCTAAATTTTACTAAATCTCACGTGGGGGAAAGAGAGGCTAAAATCACGTAATTTTTTTGGGCAAAATGTGAGAAGTTAAGAGAATTTAAAGTAAAACATATTTCTAAACTGAAATATGCCGAAACCTCACGTATTTCGTTTATATATTATATTATTTCCTATTTAAATATCATTCATTATTATTACTATGATTTTAGATTACTACCTAAATAATCTTAAAAATGAGTTGTAACAAAAGTAAAAAAGTAAATTTTGCTTATTTTAATAAATCTAATGTATTTATACACAAAATACAATTTTTATGGATCTCACGTTAGATTAGGGAAGAAGAGAGGGGTTCGAACACACTTCACGACATCTCACCATGGGGGGGAGGAAGGATAAAAGAATCCTCAAAAAACGCGTCACGTATTTAATTAACACGTCCTTAGATGTATGATTTAGTATATGAATAACAAAATTATTGGTTCTTTCTAATAGATAATCTCCTACAAACATAATATATTTACAATAATAGTAACATAGATTACCAAATACGTTTAAATAGTCACATAAAATGCAAAGTTATATTAAATCATATTTATTCCCCCACATCACTAAACTAAACATAAACTATTATTAGCAGTTTAAGTACAATCAAAAATACAAATCGGGTGAGTGCCCTAAGCGCTCCCCTTAGTAGTCCGGTGAAACTGTAAAGGCCTTATTGGCTAGCAGTGTAGGTCAGTTTAAAAAAAAAAATACAATCAAAAAGCATAAATCACGGGTTTCGTGGCTCCGCATGGCCAAACGCTGAGTAGTGTTCGATCCCCGGTCGTCGAGGTGTGATTAATTCCGTACGTTTACCTGATCCAGTTCCGCGTGTAACCCTCGTTCCTTTACTAACTACACGATCCTTTTTCCAACGTGTACCCCCCAAAACGCTATAAATCTCGTCGTACGTTAATTTGATTACAAGCAATTCAGTTGACGAATTTGATTAGCTTGTTTAAATTAAAAATACATGTATACATAATTGTTCGCTACTAAGACATGAGCTGCAGCGCTTCATTTCAATTTTATCACCTCTTAATTTAAATGTATATTTCTAATTATTTTTATCATAAAAATTTAACAAAAAAAAACAAAGTGAACAGTTTTCGATTTTTTTTAATTCGAATTTTGTGTTGACATCCTAATATAATATAATATAATGTAATGTAATGTAATATAATATAATATAATGTAATATAATCACTACATAGTATAAAACAAAGTCGCTTTCTCTGTCCCTATATCCCTATGTATGCTTAAATCTTTAAAACTACGCAACGGATTTTGATTTTTTTAATAGATAGAGTGATTGAAGAGGAAGGTTTATATGTATAATAATATAAATTAAATAGTGGAGAAATGTTGTGATTTTTGAGGTTACTCCAAATTTAACGCGTGCGGGCCACGGGCAGTAATGAATAAATCAAAACTACTGTATCGATTTTAATCATTTTTCAGTGAATGACATAGGCTATATATTTTATACCCGTGCGAAGCCGGAGCGGGCCGCTAGTATAATATATAAGAAAATTTTATTGTTAATCATTTTATACAGAAAATATGCACTAATTCAGGGTGAATCTATATGTAAATCATACGTAAATCAGTACAATATGCACATATAATGTAAGCGCGAGTGAAGCCTCAAGCAAATGCTAGTTTACGATTATATGTATTATTACAATCAATAATACAATAAACATCCAAGTTGAAATGCATGAGTACACATAAATAATCGTTATAGATTACAAGAATAAATTCACATAAACAATCTTAGCAACGTCACCAGCCAGTTATTAGAAAATTAATTGGCGAGTAAATATTTCACAGCTGACTGAGCTTCGACTAAAGGCGGCCTGGTATTGACTGTTAGTAAATTGGAACCGAAGGGTTGTAACAATATCGAACGGCTCCAGCCTCTGAGTGAAATAATAAAGACTATGAACAGTTTGTTTAGTATTCGGAGTCATAAAAATCAAGAACGTTGAAATGTTTCTGAATATATTTTAACTTATTAATGTTATTTAAAGTATGTATAGAAATGCACCTGAGTACTGCAGTTTTTTATTAAACAAGATACCACTTTCTAATTTACTTAACAAAAAAAATATACGGGCCTTATTTCTCATAGCTTAGTTAAATTCTGGCAAATACATTTTAAAGGTAAAGGCTATTTTGAAGGATGTAGATATCTATTTAATTATTAATTAGTTGGTACTTTACCGTGCAAAGGAAGTGATAAGATATACTATAAAATTACTAAGAACATTCAAATCAATGGTAATAAAGGCATTAGAAAAGATATATTGACAAAAATAAATAAAAGCGACGTTGTTCTACAGAACGAAGAAAATATAACTGTTGATGAGAAAGAATCGTAATTCATTGATTGTTGTAATTAGCATATTGGTTATGTAATCGACGTACATACTAGCATTACCGTCAAACCCTGTTATTGCAAAATTAATTGGCGAGTAATTGTATACGCCCGGTTGGGTTACGTCTGAAGACGGTCTGCTATTGACTGTTAGTTAATTAGAACCGAACGGTGGGAACAATGTGGAGCAAGCGGTGCATCTGGCCGGAATAAAGGGACTATGGCGGATAATAATCGCAGTTGCATTGGAAAAGGCATGGAAACGTTCATTCTACGGTATGAAAATACGCTGAAAGATTCATTGTTGTTTGGAAATGCATTCAGTATAAGAGATATTGTTAAGCCTCCTTAGATGTAATTCATAAATCGGCATATCTAAATGTATTCATTGTTTAAAACTGCTTTCAGGAGTTGATTTACCAGATCAAGTCAACATTTGTTAGAGGTGATGTCTCATATGATGTCAGCTGATGATTGCAATATAATATTCATAGCCAGCTTAAAATAGAACTGTGGTCCTAATTAAGAATGGTCAATAACAGATTTCTGCTTTTTAAGACTAAATAAAAATGCCTCATTTACTAGCGCGATTGTCAGCTTTACATAGGAATATCGCAGAGAGAGTATTGCTGCCTTGTGGTGGTATACTTCCTGTAACTCTTCGAAATTCATCGGTCAAATAATCGATAGTTAAAATTTAAAAACAGACTGAATTAACTACGTGTTCAAAGTTTTGTGTTAAGTGATTGATATATTCTACTTTACATTCCTGTCTCTGAAGAACTAAATAAAGCCAATTTGAGGTTTAACTCACCAATGTATTTGAACAACTGCATAAATATAGTAACAAATTGAAAACAAAGAATTAAAATATTTATGCAATTTTGAAATATTATTCTTGTAGTTTTATTAAAGACAGACAGTGTTATAATAGTATTGCTTATAGTTTGCGCGTATTAAATTTATTTTTCATATAATATTTCAGTATGATCTATTTGATAACAAACAACTTATGAAATATAATAGTCTCTTGTTCCTAATTCAAAGCATTACCGCCCCGTATGAAAGTGCTGTAGAAGAGACTTTGCTCGTACAATTTGCTCCTACATTTATCGTCTTTAAAACAAATGACATAAGAATAATTTTATTACTTTTCTAATTTATAGTTAGTATGTATATCGGCCCAATTATAATAGAAAGATTCTATTAAAGAAACTTGATTTCATTTTTTCTTTGAATAAATTGCATTAGCATATTATGGTCTAAAAAATAATAACGACATAAAATTTGAAAATATTATCAGCTTAAATTATATTAGAAATAATAATTTATAACTAAAACATTGTTTTTTTATTATTTTAAGACCGTATTTAATTCAAACGTTTTTTTTTTCCAATTTACAATTAAATTGCATTACATTTAATATGGAATGAAATATGGTTTTAAAGTAATAGTTATTAAAACATATTCCAATAAACTCCAGAGAGTAATTAATTATTAAAATAAAGTATTTATAATAATGGAGTGAATTTAAATATAGTTTTTCCTTCTATAAAAATAGAGATGATTTTCGAACGGCCAATATTTAATAAACAAAGTATCGAAAAATTTGGATATTTGATGAGGATAAAGCGAAATTTCAACCTGTATGTTATTAAAGTGTAACATAGTTTCCTATAATTCAGTAACTATCGAGTGGATATCCGATGAACCGTGATAGTTTGTACTTGTTAATGATGAAATATTACCTATTTGCTTACTCAACAAGGAAATTTTTGTATAACGATAATACAATAGTATTCTAATCTCTGCATTTACTTATACAATTTGATATTTCATAGCATTTCCATTTATCAACTATCGACAATTTTTAAATATATTTGTTATTGACTTGTTCGGATACCCAAATAAAGTTTTAGTTTTTGTCTTTGATTAATATTAAACTTTTAAGAAACTGTTCAGGACATATTCCGTTGAATAATTTCTTGTATTTAATAAAAGTGAAGTCGCCACCAAATTGTAACATATACACTAGTGTAGAAGATATTTACCATGTAAAGACAGAATGTGTACGTAACCGAGCTCCAAGATTAGCATTGGAAAATAAAATGAATGTCTCATTATAAGCCCTTGGGTTATGTAATAGCATCCTTGCTTTCCCAACATCCGAGGAAGCAAGAATGCTTTACAAATTGGTTATGTTTAATACTAAAAACCGTTAGAATTTGGTAATATTTCTAATGAATAGTACAAACGTTATTTTGGTTGTAATCACTGGGGTGATATGGTCAATTTGTGACCAAACCCGAATTACAAATAAAGAAAAAAAAACATTTTTTTTTTCTTATTTTTTATAGGTTTTAGCATTTGGCCACAATCTCATCTAATGTTAAAAAAACCAAAGATTGACCGAAGATGGCAGTAACACATTAACATCTAGAGAAGACCGATTCTCAAGTGCAATTAGTGAAACACAAATGGCTGTTTAATGACAGACTTTCAACTTGACAGGGGTCTAGCTAGCTAAACAAGTATTAGATAAAGCTTTACCACAATTCTACGATTCCATTTTTTTTTTTTTGTTCTTCACCAAGAAGCTCCGGTATTGCAAGACTTGAAACTACGTCGATCGAAGCAACTGTAAAATTTAAAACTGCAAAGAAATCGATTCTCGACATTAATTCTTTAATAAGTAAACAAAAGGTACAGGCTAATGCGTTTATTCTGTTAATTTCGAAACTCTTATTAAATTTTCACGCCAATATACTTTAGCATTCAGGATTCTCGAGCTCCAAGACAAGATACGTGATTCATATTATATAAGACTTTACTCTGCACTTAAGGTGTTGTGCGGCGTTCACAAAGTACCTGCTGAAGTGTCGAAAGCTTCAACCCCGGAAAGTTTTAAGTGTACTGTGAATTTCATGCGGTTCGGATTGTGTGTTGTCGAAACTCGGAATCAGCTATGGAATGAACTTTTGGAATCACTATGCTTTGTAACAGTGCCTTTAATGTAAAAACATTTCAGAGAAACCACATTTAATACTTTGTTTGTTTTAGTAGTATGTACACTCAATGCATCTTCCCTTACTTCTTTTATTCAAAGGTGCTTTGACTGTAATTCAATTTGCACGTTGTCGTATAGATATCCTTACGTATTCAACTTTTGCTTTGGACAATTATATATACTTACCTACCTAGTAGCATTTTCAGAATGTTGAGCATAGTGGGTCTAGATCAACAGGAGTTCCTTATAATGTAGGTGAATGATAAGAAAGGCTTTTTGTTATTCTTGTAACAACTCGAGCCTAGGTTTGTCCCTCGGTGTGGAGCCCTCGAGCATGTTTCTCGCGCGAATACAGTGACTCACGCTTGTTTTTCATTTACCCAGATCACCCCACACACGTGCACACCTACGTACACATAGTGGTGGGCTGTTTTTTTTTGCCCTTTTCGGACTGAAATAGGTAAGATTCGGCTGCACTTAATAAGATTATGAAGCGATGATGGTTCAGTTGGTAGTGTGTTCGGACACAGCGTCGAAGGACGTAGGTACGAATCCAAGCAACTGAGTCGGAGCTTTCGGTGAAGGAAAACATCGTGATGAAACCATAGCATGGTGGTAGGGCTCTTTCTAAGTCCGTCTGGCTAGCTACCACCCTCAAATTGAAAATCTGTCGCCAAGCACCTGTAGGTGTGTTCCCGCAGCTGCACTTGAGAGCCAGTTTCCCTCTAGGTTAAGCGTGACTTACCATCTTAGACAACATCATCACTTAATATCACAATGTTAACAAAAAGTGAATTAAGGCTTTATCCTTTTGGCAGTTGTGTAATATATATAACAAAAGTCTTTACTTTTGTTTAATACAGTGCAATACTATGGCAAAAAGCGTTAATAGAAAATAGAGCTTCGATAAAAGAACAGTTTATGATACAGTATTTAAATAAGTAAAACAATAAGAGAAACGTATTACACTGTTTTTATGTATGTATTGGTTTCGATTTAATGTAAAGAGATTTTGCACTAAATAAATATAAAGTAAACTGGACATGAGACTCTTATTATCTATGTACATATAATAAAAATGAAGTGTCTGTATGTAATATCAAAATAACGACTTTTTACTGATTGGATATGAACGTATACACTATACTGATAACAAAAACACAATTTTTAAAATGTTTGTCTGTCTGTATGTTCCGGGTAATCTTCGAAACGGATGGGACCGATTTTGACAGAAAATTCACTGACGGATAGTTAATATTACAGCGGGTTTTTTTTTAAGTTTTTATTATTGTGGACTACCTTTTACCCGTGGTTTCGTTTGCAGTATTATCTCCAAACCGTTTGAACCATTTTTTACGGAACTTTCACTAACAGATAGCTGATCTTTTAAGAAGTCATTTACAATTATAAAAAAAACGCATGCGGAGTTGCGGGCAATAGCTAGTACGTAATATATATAATATATGATATCTTCTTGGCTTTGCTTTACCAAATTAGGTTGAGCAAAGTATACTTTCCTTTTCCTTCTCTACCTTACCTTAACAATTATCATTTCAGTATTCACTTCTTTAACACCACATATCAGTTTTCCTGCAATCTATGTATACCTGGTTTGTTCTTCCTTTATTCTTATATCCGCCCATCCTCATTCTTCAAATTTTTTTAATTACTATTGTAACCAAGATTCGTTAAAATAACACTGAAAAGGTCTATTGGATAGTTCTGTCCCTTTTTGCCATAACACAACATTCAATTTTTTCTTACCATTAGTATAATTTATCAAATGATATAATTTCCACTATTATTAATGACATCTTGCCCTCGTGAGAGGAATTTGGATATCCTATTTTCAGGCCATACAAGGTATCATATGGCAATATACTAGCAAACGACACTCGGGTTGTTTCCAAATTAGCTGGAAGAGTCCTTTTAAAAAGGAGTCTGTTTTTATTGTTCTTGACAAGAAAGAGCTGGAAGGTGTTGCTCATTATTGTACTAAATGTATACCCTTTCTGTGAGTTCTATGTTCATCACAAGCGACTATACTATTACTACATTATTTTTAATTACATTCGAATAACTTAATAATATATCATTCACTGTCACAAGCACACAATATTAAATACATTAACTAAAGGGGTTGCAGATACAAAGAGTGCACAAACCCACCTGTGGTCAGGTAATCGTATTTTGACGAGGGTCCCACATCTGGACACCTGTGCTTTTGAATTATTATTCAAACGTACAGTTTACGGTTTGAATGAAACGCGAAATAGTTAGCCTCGGGTCCTCCTTTCCGACGCTTAATGAGTTAATAATACATCTTTGCATATGTATTTATACAATAAAAGATTATAGACAAGAAATTTCCGCTTCGCTTAATGTTGATTTGATCTGTCCCTCGGGAACAGTAAATTGTATGATGATTGGTATAGTAGAAAGCGTTGAAGCGTAACTAACATACTCACGTTCGCATTTATAATAATAATAAGGATTTAATTCGAACGCTTTGTAAATATATTTTTAAGCTGTATCTACATTATGAAAAACGTGTGAAAGAATCTGTGCAAGATCCTATTGCAAGCACAGCACTACTAAACCTATTTCTGTTGCAAAAAAGCAGTTCTCGCACTGCTATGTTCTGGTACAGAGAGTGCGATTAGCAATACGCAATGCCAACGAGACATTACAATTAGTCCTCGGGAATAGTGACCTATTGTAACTGGCCACAGGGCTGAGATATTATTGATATCGACCATAGATAGTCATAAGGTGCAGTGACCGCTACAAGGTGGATAATATGTCCTTTTGCTACTTTGATAACTACATTGTTTTGAACTCTCGATGCTGGAAACAGAAATCAACAAAGAAAGTGCAAATTATTTATTACCCATGTTCGAATACATAATACAGACATCTATATAAATAAAATGAGAGAAGTCTGTCTGCCTTTGTGTGTGCATCACGCGAAAACTAGTGGATAGAATTTTTTGTTTTACTTAGGAACTTCGCCCTTATTTAAAAATTATGACAATACCTCCATTTAATATACAGTTCTTTTTTTATTATTATTTTTATTGTCGTGAAGTAATGGGGCAAGCGGTGTGATGCACAGACGAAGTCGCGGTTATCAACTAGTTTTATATAAACCCTCCATTTATGATCGTAAAATATTTTCATAACTAAGCATCGCATTATTTTTTTTCTCTTTGCGAATTATGTATATGAAATGTTATTACGAACATTTAAAAAACTTGAAAATTTTAATCCAATTAATTCTAAAATATTATTTGCTCCATCCAGATCGTTAACCCCGAATGTGCCTATATCTATGAGCATACATGAAATATACCTATAGATTAAGTAGGCAAGCTGAGCATAATATATGTGTAAATGTTTACCATATATCATTACGTCAAAGCATGAATAACGGGCGTACAGTTTGTTGGCACTACGTCATCCCCGTGCCACTTCAGTGCTACACCGAATGGGCTATTTGCGACTGTGAATTACGTTTGATATATGAAAAATATACAACGGAGCTGATTTATGTGTATACATACACGTAGACTTGATATTTGATATTGTACCTATGATTATTTTCAATAGACTTTTATTAGGGTTCCGTTTTTCTTTAGGATTTTGTACGTACGCGATTTTCTCAGAAACCACATAACCGACTTTTACATTATTTTTACCGTAGTAGATATACATTTTCATTTGTCATTTTGAACTTGAGGCTTAACAATGCTTGCTCTATATTGATACCATAAACTATTTCCTACTACAGCTATTATAAAATAAGTAATCTGGAAAAAAGTAAAGAACATATAAAGTAGACAATTTTTTAAATATTCATAAAATATAGAATCCATTCATTTGTAAAAAGAAGAACTTATTTTAAATTCAAGATATCTTGCAGACTTTTATTGCACTTAACTTAATATAAGTAGATATGATATTATAATTTTGGACTGACAGCCCTATGTCTGAAAAATATGAAGGGAAATAAATCACTTAAGTCAAACCAAAAAAGATTACCAACCCCTTTTTGCACTAATAGTACTATACGTATATTCATACAGCGCCTTTGAAAAATAGAACTTGGTAGTTTCGTGAACGCGTTTCATAAACAGAGTCCCTTTACGAAAATAGTACCTTTAGATGTGCATTTCATTACAAATCGGAAAAAAAAATTAGTAATAACAGCTATAAATTAACAACGAATTGGACTGTTATGTTATTTTTACATATTGTTTTTATAAACTATTTTCAAAGTAATACAGTAATTAAATGAGTAGTGTTCATATTGTGATTTCCAGTGTGAGCAACATGAAGTGCTTACCTTTTCACACCTATTGGTTGTTTTATAATACTTTCTTGCTCGTACATACCGATAATAATTCCCGTTTTCAGTTATAACGAAAACAGATAATCAACAGCAGAATAATGATCTCTCCAATAACTTCTTATCTATTGAGTAAGAATAATGTATTAAATTCTGGAGATCGCAGGATATCGACAATTGTGTCCGATTATTTTATACTTTATATATTTTAACATTTGATCACAATCTCATCTGATGGTAAATGACGATGTGGCCTAAGATGGTAAACACTCTAAGCCTATGCAGGACTGACTTTGCAGTTGCCGGAACAGACCAACAAGTGCTTGGCGATAGATTTTCAACGTGAGTGTGGTAGCCAGCCAGGTGGACTTAGGAAAACCTCTACTACCATGGTATGAAAAAATGACTCCGACTGAATTACCACCATACACTAGATGTAACCGTCACCATAGACGCACACTTATGTGTGTAGCAATCCAGGATTAGTTGGTGTATATCCATTAATTAAGCAAGGTAGTAGGGATCTTTTTTTTTATATTATAGGGGGCAAACGAACAGATGGGTCACCAGATGGTAAGTGATCACCACCGTCCATAGACACTAGCAACACCAAGGGAGTCGCAAATACGTTGCCGGCCTTTTAATATATGTGGGCCTCCGGCGCTCTCACTGACCGAACGAAACGCAACAGTGCAACCACTATTACTTCACGTCGGTTTTCTGTGAGAGGGTGGTACTACCCCGGGCGAGCCGACCCATTCATGCTGAAACCAGTGATAGTTTCAGCGTAGCTCTACCACCTACCCGATATAGTGAAAAATCCGTTATATTGCATTTCTTTTAATTTATTGTATTAAGTATGTATGGGTCACCCAGTATATGACAGCGACGCCCGTCGTCGGATCTCTCAATGGTCACTGTTGATTTTAAATTGCGCTCATCTTCGTATCGCACGCAGTAAAGTTACGATTATACGAAAGTAATACAACTCCAGACCGATATTAAAATACCAGACGTCAAGTTAAAATAGTACAGTAAACTAATAAAGTTCCATTACCTCTCAACCCTACGCTAGAATCTCGGAGCCGCCTGTTGCTTTTATTTTCATTTACCCAACGAAACCTAATAAAGTGGTCTCTTTACACACAAAGAGTTTTGTCGTTTCATTAAAAAATCATATTTGCCGAGTAAAAGCCTTCGTATTCTTTTTCTATTAAATTATCAGACTGAGGGATCTAATTACGTTTCTTTTCTCGAAAGGTATTTTACGTGTGAAAAGTAAAAATTAGAATAAAATATTGTGTACGAACGTAGTAAAAGAATTAGTGAAAAAAAATATTTAATAAACTTATTTTCTTTTACCTCGCTAACCCTAACGACTAATAAAAGCAGACAATTTTTTAGGTAATATTTTTTATTTCTCTTTGTTTGACCACGATAGAGGTGAAAATAAAATTAAGATTCGTTTATTATGCAAATATGTATTTTTTGTAAATGTTTTGATCTTTGTCTACATATTCGTTTATATTTTTCTAATATATATATATTACTAGTGGCCCGATCCGGCTTCGCACCGGTATAAAATATATAGCCTATGTCATTCATTGAAAAAATGATAAAAATCAATCCATTAGTTTTGACTTATTCATTACTGCCCGTGGATTGCACGCGTTAAATTTGGAATAACCTCAAAAATAACAGTATTTCTCCACTATTTAATTTATGCTATTATACATATAAACCTTCCTCTTTAATCACTCTATCTATTAAAAAAAACCTCATCAAAATCCGTTGCGTAGTTTTAAAGATTTAAGCATACATAGGGATATAGGGACAGAGAAAGCGACTTTGTTTTATACTATGTAGTGATATTGAATCAAGTTTGCAATCTTTTTATCAATGCTCCAAAACCGCAAACACCAACTTATTGGCCATGTTCCTAAAAATATTAATCAATTAGGTGAGAATCTAAACTCGAAATAATTATAGGCAACCCTAAAATATCTATTAATATTTAGTATTTAAAAAAATCCCATGACATTAATACTTAATCAGTATATACCTGACTAAACTATAATTAAATAATGCATACAAATATTAAAACAGTCAATTGTTTGTTTAAGGCAATATTTGAAACGGTTGAACTTGTTTTGACAAGATTATCACCACAAATATAGTTATCCAAGTATAACATGAATTTAAAAAGTAAAGTATAAATCTCACTTTTTTTATATTACAGAGGGCAAACGAACAGGTAGGTCACCTGATGGTAAGTGATCACCACCGTCCATAGACACTAGCAACACTAGGGGGGTCGCAAATGTGTTGCCGGCCTTTTAAATATGTGGGCCTACGGCACTGTCACTGACCGAACGAAACGCAACAGTGCAAGCACTGTTACTTCACGTCGGTTTTCTGTGAGCGGTTGGTACTACCCCGGGCGAGCCGACCCATTCATACTGAAACCAGTAATAGCTTCAGCGTAGCTCTATCACCTCTTATTTGCTTATTTATTATGCTCATCATTTAAAAGGTTAGGTACCTTGGTCGGGATCTAACCCGAGACCGCAACAGTAGGGCTTACTATTATTACTGCACTACGAGGCTTATTGTATAGTGATATAAAAAATAATAAAATCAAGGTTAAATAAGCGTATCCACTAAACATTATTTCAAGTTTTACAAAATGCAACTTAGCTTAAGAAAATTAATTGAAGGACAAGGCACAGTAGTTGTATCCCCCTTCGTCTATAACATTAAATAAATTAAAAACGTGACACGTCATTACACGGGCGATAAGACAGAGAAAATTTTAAGCCCCCGTAAATCTTTCGCTGCATCATTTTCTTTTAGACGTAAAAAAATGCGATCTTTAATACAGTTCAGTTACTCGAGAAGTTCCCGAACTTTTTTATCATCCCTCGACACAGTCAAAACTATACTCTCGGGGGCGTCACCTTCTATGTAAAAGTTTTATGACTCGGAACAAAGGGATAGCGCCTATCAAACGTATACAGTAGAACTTTAGCATTGGTTTTTCCGTACTTAGTTTTATTTGTCGTATTCCAAAGATGTTAGGTACAAATTTTGAGTTAGTCGCTTATATGTTTTTTTATGAAAGTATCCCAATATAACACTTTTTTATCTTATCCACAGAACACATATATTTTTTAAAGTATTTTTTTTTTACCTCGCCTCACATTTTTTTGTCCATCTATATCGCATGTTGCCGCATTACAGCGGGCTGCAGAGGAAGGATAAAGTGAAAGGCGCACGGCATAGCAGCCAAGGCTAAAATAGCAGCGCCCGTAGCTCAATTCAAAATGATTTATATAAATATTATACTCAGTTCTTAAAATGAACTTTCCGAGAATTAAATAACTGATCCGAAAATAGTGTTCACTTGCATCGTAGTTTCATAAAATTTAACAATTGTTTATACCATCATAATCGCTCATGCATAATGTGGCAGATCTACGTTCCATCTTACTCACAATTTTTATCGGCTCAGAAGCAATCGACAAAAGTAATGACGCCTGAATGATAGCATGTTCAAACACAGCGTAGGTCAACGTAGTTTGGAATCCCTGCAAAGAATCTTTCCTTACATTTATATAAAATCGTAATGTTAGAGTTTTTCCTAAAACTTGTCCAACTGGTTACCACCCTCAAGTAAAAAAAATTGTCGCCCAGTTTCTTTAGGTGTGTTCCGGAAACGGAACTTATGAGCCAGTTCCTTAGAGTGAAAGCTTAGAGCTTTGTGCGCTTATCGTCACTTAACATTAGAGAAGATTATGGTCAGAAGTAAAATAATAATGCCTAAAGTAGATAAAAATCCAAGAAAATTCAGTTCTAACAAAATACACAGGGTAGGTAACATATATACCTAACTATTTTAAACAAAGAGTCAATCAATATTGATATTGAACAAGAGTGCTTAATATTCGTGCATCATATTTCTCTTCTGTTTCAAATTACGAATATCCAATTTAGCGATGGATAAAGGAGAATACTTTTTTTTTAATATTCTCAACATATTTCTCTAATAGCAATTTTACAAACAGCACGTTCCATCTAATGCAGGTGCTTTCAAACAAACGTGGGGTGAAGTTACTGTACGCTTTTAAATTTATATCAAAACTGTAAAACGTGTCCGACAAATGTTCTCGTTTCCGATTCAATTGTTACGCGGTACAGGAATATATGATGTGTAAGAATTAGTACCTTGATAATAATTTCTTTACAGATACATAATTATTAATATAGTTTCTTTCCTATATCATATATATTTATAAGATATATAATAAGAATTATCCTTATTAACATTATACATGCGAATTTGAGGTTGTTCATTTGTTTGTTGCACTTTCGCGCCTAAAATACTCGACCGATTATCATGATTTGTATACTCGTATACACATTGTCAGGAGTATAGAAAATTACCTAAGGTACCTTTCGTCTATAAAAAATTACTATACTCGAGAAATAGGCCAAATCTACATTAACGCGAGCGAAACCTTTGGCAAAAGTAAGTTAGTTTAATATAATATAATAAGCAATGATATAAGTACTTTTACTACCCATTTATTCACCTTCAAGTAATTTTGTGAATAGTTACTGTTTAATTTAATATAAGTAAAATTAATGAATAGTTACCAATTTTTTTACAATTTCATAGACGATATCAATGCTCAGTGAATCGATTGTCATTCGAAGCTTGGATTCCTATCGTCAGACGTCGCTAAATGATGTTTTATGTCGAGACAGTGTTGCAGGAATTGATACTTTAATTACAAATTACATTCAAATGAAAACAACAATGGCGATCAATGAGAATTGATACGTATTGTAATAGCACTTCACTGCTAATGTCGGTTATTTTTTACAAAGTTATATTAGCTACAGGTAAAGATAATTCAGTTCGGTTCAATTTTGTCGTCTGTTTGTCTAACTATTGACGAGCCTTATGCCCGGTTTCTGAAGCATTTTAACTGTAGTTTATCTGTTTAATAGCGCTATCGGTTCGATAACTTGTCAAATTGGGTTACTGAACACACAATGACACGAGAAATGTCAGTCTACGTCTCATTCTGTATTCAGAAACGCATTGACAGTTAGCCGCTTGTCTTATGGATAACGTTATTGAATCAATAGCTATTGATAGTTTAACTGACGGCTTCAGAAACCGGGCATTAGTGTCATAAAATGAGAATAATTTTTTTTTCCTTATTATCTACGAGTCGAAATTTGTCATACTTCACGATCCTTACATATGCTAATCTACAATATTTGTTGTCTACTCTTTGGCAAAAAACCTCAAAAATATTGATATTTAAAAAAACGATTGAATTATATATCAATTTTTGACCACTAGCCCACTTACATTATGGTATTTATTTCATTCTTAAAAGTCTTAAATTCTTACAATTTTCCTAAATAAGTAGGCTTTAAATTTGAAAATTTAATGCCTCATACAAAAAAATCCAGAGGTCAGCGCGTTGAAATAAAGAAACAAGGTTTTACACATTAGGGTTTTTCCAAGTGCTCCCGGCTGACTAGTTGTCACTGTCAATTTGAAATACTGCTGCTTCTTAAGTGTTCTTTTAAGATGCAGGTAACTATTTTAGGCTTAGCCTATTTACCATCTGACACCACATCGTCATTTAAAACCAGATTAGACCTCAAATATTATCAAAAGAGAATCAAACTGTAAAACCTATGAAATCTAAGAAAATATTTTTTTATTAATTGTTTTGATATACTGTCTATAAAAAATAATTAAGAACTATAATTTTCTTTTTCGTATAAAAATATTAATAAATTTAATATTCAGACAAAGAAAACAACATCACTTTAATTAAAAAGTAAACGTAATGAAATCTGTAAATATGATAAAACTTAAGGAATATTATAATTATATGAAAATTTCAGTGTTTAACAAAAACCTCCACTTTTGTAACGAGTAGTATAATACGATGAAGGAAATGTAGAATGTACGCTTGAATTTTTGTAATTTTTTGAGCGATCACTTTATAGGAAATCTTGGAACACACTGTAGGTGTGTTCTTGTCAAAATGTCGTGATTTTCATCTTAGTCTTACTCTACTTATTTCTACTTCGAAAGTTATGATAAAAATAATTTTAATAAAAATCTCAAAACACAACACAATATTTATACTAAGATGCGCTTTAAGTAAAAACTGATTAATGATTTTTGATAAGGATTTCGTAGAATTATCGTTTTGTAATGGACTCTTAAGCTATCACCTACGTTCCCAATGTTGTTCGTTATGAAAGCTGAGCAATAAAGCTGAATATAACAAAAAGATTTTTGGTTGTAGATCAGATATTACGCTACAAAATTGGCTACGGAATAGACCGATTAGTGGAATAGGAAATCTTCGTAATATTGAAATAACTTTTGCAATTATATTGAAACATATCATAAATATATGTTTCTCTGTAATCCACATTTAAATGCTCAAAAAAAATTAAATCTAATTATCTTGTCGGTGTGTTGACGATAACACCTCTCCTCGATTAAACCGCAATAGCGTATTATTTTTCTTTTGTCATAAATAAATAATAAAAAAATAAAAACTCAAATTACCTCGAAATCATTTCGTTGCTGTAACCTTTTTTGTTGTATCTATTTTTTTCCTCTACACTATAATAGATAATATTAGCTTATCTCTTTTTAAATTGATTGTTTTACTGTTACTTTTGCCATTTCTCTGTTAATTTAAATTTTAGTTATATTTTTTTCTATGTTATTTCCTTATACATGCCGTTGTTTTGTGTATTTTATATAAAACTTAATGTACACACGTCAACTTTTCAATCACTATACTGAAAACTATGTTCATTTCGGAGGCAATAAAGAGTAAGAATATCCCTTGAAAATTATATTATATTATGCCCACAAAATTAGGTCACTAGTATACGTATACGTGTCGATATATATTTGAATCGCCGGACCCGATAAAGGGCACCTAATAGGCCCAACCGCCTTCTACTTAAAGGGAATCAATTCACTTGTCATCGTGGCCGTCGATAAAAACTTAGGAAATTGCCCGAAGAATAGGTCGAAGAAAATGCCGTGTAAAGCTGTGGACATATGGTCGAATTGTCGTTTATTGAGTTGACATTGAAAGTTACGATAGCAGTAATTTTATAGATCTCGGTTACACTTATGCAATATAACCCTTATTTACGAAGAACGGTTATTACAGAGAGAATATTGTCAATGCTTTCAGGATAAGATCCGGACACGTTCTATTTAACAAATATAAATATTTAACAAAAACTGTCGGGTTTATGAGGAAGGAAAAATACACATCATGTACTTGCAAAATGTGTTCGGCTCCAAGCATGTAGACAGTCTGATGTCGACTCTTAATTTGAATTTACAAGATATTGGAATGTTTCCTGAGTTGATGACTAAATCTAATATTGTTGAAGCACTGAGTCTTTGTAAATTGTTGAGTCGTGTTGTCTTGAATAATCAGTTTATTTATATTATCCAGCCTGTAGATTAAATTATGTTTGCTATAGGATTGATATACTGAAAAGCGACTAATTGAATTAAGAAAAAACGTTTATGCTTTATTACATTTTTACCTGACTGTGTCAATTGCACAAAAAAAAATTAATGCCATTTAAATTTATATATGTGCAAATATACTCCTTTGTCACGCTCCGTATCCTGTACCAAGGATAAAATATGGCTACAGATACGACAATAAAACATATGGGGAGGGCAAAGTATATAGCGCGCTCGTTAGTACTTATAAACAGTCTTATGTTGACATGTAGTGACGTACAGTGCTTATATCGATAATCCTCGCATCTCGTTAAGTATCCGAATACTTAATGAATATAAATTACGCCTTGCTAGACTTAAAAATGAATGAATGCGCTTTACGCTGTGTGACTAACTCATATCTGTTTATTATCGATAGAGCCTATACTTTAGATCAGATGGCCAGCACGTGCACATGACTATGCAAAATATGATTTATGATACCACATGCAGCAGAGACTTCGTCTCTGGACTGTACTGGACTTCTATTTATAAGATGCCGAAAAATTCTTCTTATTTGCGTGAGTGACATATATTATATGCATATAATACATTATATACGCATGACGTGTGCAGAGAAAAGGAATGTAAATAAGTATTTTACAAACCAATAGTCAAGTGTAATTTAAATAGGTATCGAGATTATACGCATAACTTTATGGATATCAATTGATTGATAATTAACAGTAGGTGGCTATAAACATGGCATGGCTATGGCATAATTACTCATCATCTCATACGCGCTCCGTTAACTTCATTTAGAGCTGAAATAATTTATTTAGAAAAGTTATAAAAACAGATTATGCTAGCAACAATTAAGCCGTCTTCTGTACTAACCATAGAATTTTAAGGCTGAGTTGCACCAAAATCGTGGTTATTGTAATTGTTAAAGTTAACTTTAACAATTACAAGAGGTGCTAACAGTTTACATTTGCCAAAACGAGTTGCACCATCAAACATTTTGTAATTGTTAAAGTTATTAGGGTTGCCACTTCAATAAACCAATTAGTCCCTAAAATCGAAAAGGTTAACATTTTTTACTTGGCAGGACTTAGTTATAACTGCCACTATTGTTATTTTGTGACTGTCACCAGATTTCAAGTGCTATATAAACTTGTTACAATTATTTTGCTCTGTTATTTAATCTTTTTCTGTGAAGTTGTATATGGGATTTTTTTATCAATATATTATTATTAATGGCTAATTCCGAGAAAATTAATACCACATATGTTACCACATTCGAGAACAGTATAAAGTAAGTATTATTCAGTTTATTCAAATCTACAATAATATTTGAAAATTTCATATAAAATGTTTTTGTATGCACTATATAATAAAAGTGTTATCAGTATACAAGCATTCGATCCTGTAACGATAAAACGTTAGCTTCTCCCATCTTGTGGGCATTTTCTAATTCTGTGTTTATTATTTAGAGAAAGAAACATTATCTTCAGCAAAAATGAAGTGAACTAGTGAACTTGACAACCGATTCAAACATTGACATTAACAATAACGTTAACCGGCCAACATGGAGCAGTAACAGTTAACGTTAAATCGTGACGTCATTTGAACCATTGTTATTTGGTGTAACCTATTTTTTGCCTAACAATAACTTTAACCGATTTTTTAACTTTAACATTAACTGGTACAATTCAGCCTAAATGTCTAACTTTATTTTATAACGTGTACAATAAAGCACAAATAAATAAATAAAAGGGGAGTCTTTCGCTGCGAGATATGTAATTCTTTATTCAGTATACAATACCTTGACAACTCGTTTTAGATTTTGAAAGAATTTAAAATTGTATATATTTTAAAAACTAATAAGTAACAGAAATATTTTCCTACGTAGAATATACAAATGTTATACATAATAGAAATCACAAAAATTCATCAATTGACAGTCAAATTTCAATATGCTAACGTACAATCAAAATTAAGACTGACATAATAATTCAGATAGACTTAAAACAGAAAATAAAAGAATCTAATCTTAGTCCTAAATGAAGAATCACAACATAAGAGTTGTTTCATCTTAAATAATAAAACACGAAGGTTTCTGATGTACCCTAAGCTTATATTTGTAAGTCGCTTGACACGAAACTTATATCCCAGGCCGAACAGAGAAAAACGGGCACGTAATGTATACTATACGGAGACGACACGGACGAATGATTTATCAGAAACGGGAGGACCGGCTCGAAGCAGCGACCGAGGATAACCCGACAAATCACATCGACCTCCGACACGTCACTATTTAGAATCCCTTCAACTTGGCGACATTCAACGACGGCTTTTATTGGACTTTAGCCAATATAAAATGTATAAAAAAGTATTTGTCAGTTTAAATCTATTTATTGCTGATATTATTTGAAGTTTCTTATAATGCTTTCGGTACATCAAGCTACTTGCAAGTGGAACGTGAACATCGACAAAGTCCACGAGATGTTTAACAGTATAATAATATGGACCTCCAGATTCTAATTCATATTATAAATGCGAAAGTGTTTTTTTTGTATGCTAAAGGGCAGTAAACAGTGCGGACGGCCCGTCTGCACTTTAAATGGTTACCTTCGCCTATGAACATTTGCAACAACAGGGACCTCACTACTGTGTTTGCCGACCTTGAATAGTATTTGTCAATACCTTTTTGAAGAGTCCAATGTCATAACCCTGGAGGAACACCGTGCTGGGTAACCCATTCCACAACGCTGGCATACGCATAATGAAGTTCTAGAAAGTATTACGGTTGTCTCCATTCTGCTTGGCTTTAGAGTAGTATGGGTGAGCAACCAGCCAGCGGCGAGTGGTGCGAGCTTGGAACGGTGATGAGAGCACTATATCCAAAAAGTACTTCAGAACACTCTCCTCTATACATGCAGTAAAGCACACATAGAGACCTACGACCTTTCATACCCTAACTATTTAATCGATTGCCACGAAATTTTGCATATACGTTGTCAGGAGTAGGGAAAAGGACGTAAGGTACCCTTTATATATATTGTACTGTTCTCAAGGGAGAAATGGAATCTACATTAACGCGAGTAAAGTCGAGAGCAAAAGCTAGTTATGTATTGACCGTGGGTATGATATTAATAAACTATCTATATGGCTGTAATTGACCCAAAGACAGCTTGGCCGTTTTCAATGAGATTGTGTACTCGTATATGCAGGGAGTATATTTAATATCCGAATAGCCTATTGTTAAAAATAAGTATTTCCTTGATTGAACTCTTTATTCCACTAAATATTTTACAAATGATCTTTGAAAAACAACATTAATTGTATTTACGATCCTATAAAAATATGTACATCCACAGATAAACTAAACCATTCGCCCCATTTTTCCTCTGTCACTTCTTCCATCGTCAATTGTTGCCAACACTATAATATTAATTTTATCAGTAATAGTTTTGGATTGTGTGGAATTTTGTCATCATTTATAAGATAGCTTTGTGAATATATTAAGATTAAGATACGATGTGGAGTTTTTGGCGGGATCTTAGTCTGTCATGTAGTGGTTTTTATATTTTATTCATAATCTTGTGTTATTAGACTCTATATTTTGTAATATTGGTGGTGTTTTACGTAAATAGTACGGTTATTATGCACAAGTGAAGTGAATGGGAAATAATACCACGGAACATGCATTCTGATATGCCACCAAAACTCCATGGAAAGTTCTAACAAGGAAACCACCACCTTGTTAGAACATTATAATTATCGCAAAACACTTGGCAAAATCTTGTCACTTGACGCTGGCTAGTGCACAAACCGTGACGGAGCCAAAAAAAATAAAGAAGAAGAAAGATACGATGTACGTGCAGTATAGGATGAAACTGACATGTTGTTTGTGGATTTAAGTCCCTAAATGAGATAAAGATGAAAAAATGTACTTTTAAACATTATAATATATGAGTAAACCTAAAATCATGAGATACGATAATAATTACTGCGTATTAAATGCACGTGGAACCGCGGACACAACAATTATTATTATAATGCTACTCCCATACCTGCGTGTATCGGCACGAAGTTTTGTCTAAAGTCAGAGTAAATGCAGATGTGGGAAGATATTATCGTTATACGTTACGAATTATTGGATTGTATGACGATACATGCAGCACGATAACTGGGCGCGCGGTTTTTACGCACATCATAGGAATTTATCGGACGCTAATCTCAAGTTATTGGAAAGACACAGGTTTTGGAACGGGAATTATGTGCCTTTATCGGAATGATTTTTTACGTTAATTTTAACGCAACAAGTAGTCGAAGCTTCATCACGCAGATATGGGAGTAGCATAACACTAGTATATTTTTATATATTCATAATACCTGGACGATATCAGAAAAGCATCTTGGGAAACAAAAAAAGCAATAAATGTGTAATGGAAAATAGGTTATGTAGTTAAAATTAAATTCAACTTTATATTAATGGGTATTAAGAGTGTGTATCTGTATATTTACAACATTTTAGGAAGTCGTGAATTGATAAGCATTCGTGTTCTTTTTAATATAGTTAGTATTACTTTGTAGCGATAATGTATACGGAGGCGAAAATAAAACTGACAACTAAAATTGCACGGACAGCTTCCGTTGTGCTTGTTAAAATATACAAACAGTTGTAAAAGTTGAAAAATATTTGCCCACTTTGGTACCTCGCTGTCCCCGGCGTACTGGAAGGGTCGTTTGGTGAAAGCCTCTTTTTGGTATCCTTATTCTGTTAGAATACCTCATACTAAGGAATTAATTTCTCCTGTCATAAAAACTGTACCTTACCTAACCCTTACTTATTATTGAATACTTATTTGAAGAGATGATGGCTCAGTTGGTAGTGTATTCGGACACAGCGTCGAAGAACGTAGGTTCGAATCCAAGCAACTGAGTCGGAGCTTTCGGTGAAGAAAAACATTGTGATAAAATCATAGAATGGAGGTAGGTCTTTTTCTAAGTCCGTCTGGCTAGCTACCACCCTCAAGTTGAAAATCTGTCGCCAAGCACCTGTTGATGTGTTCCGGCAGCTGCACTTGAGAGTCATTCTCCCTCCAGGTTTAGCGTGACTACACTTACATCATCATTTTTGATCAGATGAGATTGTGGTCAATCAAAAATACCTTATTCAGTTTGAATTCTGAAAAGATGTTTAAAAGTTTAATATACCACCGGTTCGGAAAACAGAAAGAGCCGTCAATAAACTTAATTTGGTTCATTTTTTTTTTTGTATATAACATTTGTAGTACAAACCGTTATAGTCACGGTCGTTTTTAGTGGATGTACAGAGAGGGGTGCCTTTTCCAGACATGACTATCGTTCACGTAATGATCTACCTTGTAACCTTTTGACATTTAAACCTGATTAATATGGTGCTTAAATTTACAATTTGCCAAAAGAACTTAATACTATTACCTAAAAAATGTTAATAATCTTACTGATTTATTTGTAATTACTTCAGTAAATCAAACAAAATTATATCAGCCTTTTATAAAACCTCGCTTATCTAAATTTTTGCAGACGTACGTTATAATATTAAAAAAATATATTGGAAGGGCAGAGTTAAAATAATGAATTCCCGAACTTTCTCTTTAACTGTTCGCGAAGTCTCATACCATAGATTAAATCACTTAGACGGGTAATAGCACCGCTGCTAATAACTTAAAGTTGTTAGAAATATTTTCAATATTATACCTTATTATATATTTCACGGGAATTTCTAAAATTATAGTCTACGAATCAATCCCAGTTCAACTTGGCAGAGTTATACGTTGTATTTCGAAATTAATATTGAAATTCGAAGGCTTATGAATAGTAATTCGAACATATAATATATATTTATCGCTATTATTTCAATTTGATAAAATATGTTGTAAAATCCTTTATTTATTACGAAGTTTTTAGATATTTATCTTCACGACGTTGACCGATGACTTTAACATATATTTTTAATAATATAGTATTATTAAGTACAAGCAACCATCTACCTAATATGACCTCGTCACAACACCGTAAAGCTTTATATAATAAGCTACAAAAATAACCGTAATTTTGACTGAAACCTGAAATAATAGGTTGCAAGTTCTCAGATTTGGAACCTTGTCTGCGCTAGTGAGCGTTACTAACTAATGCACCCTTCAACCTTAAACACTGTAGTTCAGGTACTGTTTCCAGTAGAAATAAGTGACGTGGTACTGCGTCCACAGTCGAACCTTGTACAGGTTTAAAAAAAAACAAATTGTAAATGTCACAAAGCTGAGCACGTTCACCGAAAGAATGCATGGATTTAATGAAAGCGCCAAATCACGAAGAAATATCTATTTCAAATTCCAAAAAATCATAATTTCGTACACCGAAACTTCAGGTACATTTTAGATAAAATGTAGCAAATTATTCCTAAGGTTTTTTAAGTGTATAATAATATTCTTAATGCTTAATAATGGACGAAGTAAATCAGGAAATGTTGTACAGGAGATGCTTTTTTTAAAGTAAATGAGTACAAAGAATCAAACTTTGAAATTTTCTTTACTAACTCCTACTACTAACAACTATATAATTCATAACATAAAATGTGAAAGACGCGCTTTACTACTTTATCCATCAGAATAAGACCTCAGGCTAGGAGCGACTGCCGAGAATCCCTATTGTTGTTTTGATTAAATTTGGACAGGGCGATGCAGATTGTTCTTTTTATGCAGCCCCAGGAAAAAAAATTATACGCGACAGAATATTTTTATGGTCTCGAATCAGAGGTGCCATGACGTAAGTGGTTTACATACCTAGAGGCTGATAAAATTATAAGTACTGTTTGTATCGTAATGTCAAATAGAAACAGAATTCCATTCAAAGAAATATTTTATTTTTTATCAAGAGAGATACGATGAAATTCTGATTAAAATTTCGATGAAATGACGCAATTATTACATCACTTTCTAAGCCAACAAAAATCATTAAAATTGGAATACGGTTATGGACTGGACATGTAGTAAAGATTTAAGTAACCGCTGATTCCTAAAAGGATGGAACCTGTAAGGAATTATAATGAACAAAAAACTCGAGGCAGGCCTCAATTCAGATGGTTGTATCACATTTATAAATACCTAAAAAAATGTTTAGCGTTAGACCTTGGAAGAATATACTGGACTAGGCTGTACTCCCTCCCGGTTGTAATTTTTCTACAGCTGTACTGCCTCAGTTGATGATAATTTAAATTATACCTATCAATGAGATATATCTGAGAGATTTCAGATTTATTTATTGAATTACATTTTTTGTTATGAAGATCTTAAGTTTTATAATAAACACTTGTTTCATTCCTATGAAGTTCTTATTTAATTAACTACAATTTAAGTAAATTTCCATATATCCGTTTACAAAACTTAAAATTTTATTACGAATACTCATACCATTATGAATTACATCGCAATTGTGTACAAGGAAATTAATTGTTGAAGATATAGATAAATAATAAAATTCCAATTAAAATCTGAAAAGCATATACTGGGCAATCCGTACACAATGAAATCTGTTTTGGCACTCGGTAACGCTCCATCGCCCTCCGACCGAGAGACTCGTCCCTGAGTGGTTGCGCATACTCCTTGCCCAACGTTTTCTTCATTATCAGACGAACTATAAATACAGATACTTGAAACTGAAAAGTACAGAGCAACAGCCAACATGAGGGTGTTAGCAGCATTAGCACTCCTGTGCCTTGTGGCGGTCTACGCCAGAGAAATCCCCGAAGAAGAGAAAGACTTGGTCGCCTGCAGCGAGCGGCAAGGGCCACCATCACGAAGAAGGTGGTGGTCATCACCACCACGCTCACCACCACCACGACCATGGACACAAGGATCACAAAGGCCACAAAGGGCATCACCATCACCATAAAGGCGACCATGGCCACCATGGTAAACATCACCACCATGGGCATCATGAAGAACATGGCGGCGGTCACAAGAAGCACTGGGATGAACATGACCACCACGGCCATCATCACGAGCATGGGCATCACCACAAAGGCGGCAAGCACGGCCACCACGAACATCATGACAAGGGCGAAAAGACTGACGGCTATCACAAGAAATACCATAAGGATCACTTCCACAAGGATCATCACTTCTACGATGACCATCATAAGGAAGGCAAACATCATAAGCACGGCCATCATCACGGGCATCATGACCATAAAGGCGGGCATCACAAGAAAGGAGGACATGGCGAGCATGGCCACCACGAGCACCACCACGGACACCATGGACACCACGATAAGCACCATCATGATGAAGATCATCACGGGCACAAGGGTCATCATGGGCATGAGGAGCATCATCACGACCATCATGATCATGGCAAAAAGGGAGGTCATCACGACCATAAGGACTGGGGCTTCCATCATGGCAAACACTAATCTATTCTGTGATATTATCTGTTATTTTTACGGGTTTGTTATAGTTTTTTATAAATGTAATAATTATAGCTCTGTTATTAAAAAATAAATAATATAAAATTTTTATTATTTACTACAAAATACTTCTCCTTTGTTCATAAAAAGTTATATATTACTTTTACTAGCTAATAAAATATAAAAAAATATATACTTATGTGCATGTAACGCTTAAGGCGGCTTGACTATTTCCGATTCTTTCAACAATGATCATTATATTTCAATCAACTTACAAAAAACCTTGACAAATTATATACCTAAGCCTTCCCCGTTGATTACTCTATCTATTGGTGGTACGTTTGCATTAGAATCCGTTCAGTAGTTTTTGAGCTTATAACGAACATCCAGACAAACAGACAGACGCGGCGGGCGACTTTGTTTTATAATGTGTATTGATATCTCCTATGCACAAAGAGAACCTATTTCATTAAAAGCCATCGTAGACCGCTCATAAAATCTGTATTAATTTTAGAGTTTCTAACAGCCAAAGTATTAAGTATAAGTATTAGTAAGTATGGAACACATGCAATAAGTTTATTTATATTAAGGAAATTTAACAATTAGGTCAAGGTAGTTGATTAGGACAACAATATTATCATTTTGCTATTTCATTTAAAAAGACTACAAATATATTAAAAAAAAATTCGTAAAACTACAATCTTTGCACACAGATAAACCACAAATAAATTTATTTATTAAATTTCATGGTCTATAGGACACAAATTAAAGCAAATAGGCAAATTGCTATTAATGGCTTCATTATGTAAATATTAATTTAAATGTTTTTTTTTTTCGAACTGACATACCCTGTTGGCACTATGGCGTTTAAAGATTCACCGGACGACAAATTTATATGTTCCCATAATTTATGATAATATACACGGCACTCCTAATAAATATTATAAAGAATAAATAAAACAAAAATGATTACTACAAAAAATTCCATTGTCATTGCCATAGCACGGTTCTGCGAAAGTCGTTGTTGTCAAATGTCCGTCGGCCTTGAACTTACGCAATCGATTTTCAATGAATTAAATCAACCAGTTAACGGTTGAATAGAGCGTTTTTATACAGCAATTTCAGTTGCGGTCAACATTTCTCTTTATATCAATTTAATTTGGTGTCTATTTATTATTAATTTACGAAATAATTTCTACGTAAATTTTATTTATTTTAATGTCGCCTGCGAAATTATCGACTCCAGTTTAACTCCAGTTCATGATGAACAGCACCACAGTCTGTCGTGCTGCTACTGATGAGGTTTTCTGATCCTTTTATATATAAAATTTATTCTGTGAAACTCAAATGCACCGCTTCTGATTAACATATTAGTTACAAATGTCAAACCTTATTTGTAAGAATCCTTTATACATAAACTATACTTACATCATAACTGGCCATACGACACTAACGCACTAACGTAAAAAAAATTAGATCTCGCCTTTACAATACTAGCATGTAATCAAATAAAGTGGCACTGCACAACTGATCATCAATCTGTCAATATTTCATTCCTTCACTTTTTTATATGGAGATGTTTAAACCCAAATTTACCAGTTTTCTATACGAGTTTTCAAATATTTTCGCTCATACAAAACTTGTTCTGCCAAAAAATAATGAGCCAAATAGGAGCAACCATTCTGAAATGATGCGCTTACATTTACATATATTTACCAATTTATTTTCATTTATATATATATAAATCGAGGGGGTTACTATTGACCTGCGTCCGTACTATTGACTCGTGTTAATGATTGGCTACTATTTACCCCGTTCTGAAACATCATTGGTTGGAGGTATCAGCTGTTTGTGCATCTTAATTATTATTGGCTGTGTGCTTTGGCCGAATGCCTTAAAAGGCGACCGATGACTAAACATGATATGACTTGACGACTGGACATTCTCGCTCAGATAGCTGGACTATTCACATCTACGAATAATCCGTAACTATATTCAATACTGCATTTCTGTATCGGCTAACGTTTTATTCGGTTAATCATGGTGGATTTATCGGTCTAACCATACCCATGACATCACTATGGATGACGTCATACTCTTATGTGGACGCCATTTTGATTGACCCCACATATAGAATATAATTATTATTCTACAACTTCAAAATATTAACCGAACAGAATGAAATCAATAATCAGAACTCTTTTTGTAAATTGTTCATACGATGTACTTGACAAGACCAGAAATCTGTGATATAAATAAGTCAATAAACGAATGATTTCCGTTGTGTTAAAATAAAGTATATAGATAAAATATCCCAGCGAAATTACACGTCGCTATCAGTTTAATCAGTCTCGGCCAGATAAGGGTAACCTGTCCTGCAGGATTAGTAAGGAAACGTGTCAGGCTAATTTCAAATCCACTGTGATAGATTGCTCTGCCTTTTCCACGTCCCGTGTGTTTAAAAAATATTTTCGTAGAATTCTTTTCTCCACACCCCCATTTAATCCGCAAACAGTTTGGGAATCCGTCGAAACGTCTTTCATTATGAAACTTTTATATATGTGACACTAACTGGAGCTTGGTACTTCTTTCGCCTGTGATTTTATATGTGATGGGAACTATGCGTCGCATTTAATAATTTCTAGATTGAATCTTTTATTCATCTAAAGTACGCGCCAGCATCATGCCTCATGTCATCATGATCAAAAATTGCAAGCCATTGCTCTACGAACTAAATTATTTTTTTACATATAATAAGATAAGAGTAAATTTTATAATAACAATTTATTATTGGTACATAAAGGGATATTTTAAACTTGTTATCTCGTATACGGAATGTAATAAATGACTCCCCAATTGATATGGAACAAAAATATTAATTATTCTTGAAAGTTTTATAAAAAAGAAAGTATATCAAGAAATTAATTTTGTTATTTATGTTCATCCAATTTTTTAATGATAATTTGTGTACAGGCAGTATTTATCCCACCTAAGTAAGGTCGGCACATTATGTTTTCCTTTTCCACTCTCCTCTGATAGATATCATTTCAGTATTTACACATATCATTTTTCACACAATCAATGCATAGATTCTTCTGTCTTCCTCTACTCTTATATCCGTCCACCTTGATAAAACTTTTCTAGTTACATGACTTTCATCTCCCCTCATGACATGCGTATATATATGTATATGATTTCGAAAAATCTAGGCAAGAGATATCATAAAACCAAACAAATTGGTAGTCTGTAAAGTCGGTTAACGGACGATAATTTTACGTTATAACGTTATAAGAAAACATTACTGAAAAATTATGTGTTACAAGCCGAACGCTTAGGCCGATCGCGCCTCACTATCTCTTGTTCCGCGTTCTCGCTTGTATGCTCGGTTCAGGCGGAACGTGACAAAGAGTCATGCTTATTCATGCGTGTAGCCGGCGTTCATCGATTTATAAGAATGTTAACACGTCTAGAAAACATAGTCAAAACAAATTACTTGAGTAAAGGTTCTTACCATAACTATTTGAGGATTATGAAACTATTTTTAAAGATTTCTTGGATACAAAGCTATAACAGATTAAATATATGAACAGCCTTATAAGTTTGG
This sequence comes from Antheraea assamensis, assembly GCA_035772565.1. NCBI lineage: Eukaryota > Metazoa > Arthropoda > Insecta > Lepidoptera > Saturniidae > Antheraea > Antheraea assamensis. The sequence continues at coordinate 738,149 of JAQQSE010000195.1, read as the reverse complement.
TTCCCGGAACATGCCGACAGGTATCTTGTGATAGATTTTTAACTTGAGAGCGATAGTAATCTACTGTCGCTTTATAACGATCTCTCCCACTTATATTAATTGTTCATATTAGAAGAAAAACCTTCCAATGATTTCAACTCTTTGAAACTCATATAATATTACCTTTCTTTCTCGTCTCCAATAATAAAAGTAGTAGTGGTTTCTACTTAAGCTACCTTTGTAATACTTAGTCGCTACTTACAAACAATAGTTTGTAGTAGTGTTGTCCATCAAAGTAACTTAATATTAACGTATATGTTTCAAAGAAACATTTACCTAATAAAAAATTTAAGGCTTAAAGATAGACAAAATACAGCTTATGTCAGGACTTTAGACGAATTAAATATCGTATAACAAAAAGCATTTTTTGAATATTCTTCATCTACGGACGTCAAGAATATTGCATATTGTATCCTTTATTTTTATCAATGAGAAATGTCATATCTGCAGGGCAAGTGCTAGTTTTCTTAGACATATAAATATAACTAGGATTTAACAATAATATACAGAATATTCACATCTGGAAACGTTTTTCTTGTAATAAAATAAGGCGAGCGTAAAAATTGTAATATGAATCACGAATGCACGTGAAATACTTGAAGTCTGTCACATTACTTACGGTTCAAGAGAAGCCGTTTATATGCCTAGTGTCTCATTACATGAGCGTGAGCGAAATTCTTAAATTGTCCAATACTTAAAATAAAAACAAAAATATATAATAAAATTATTCTATTGGCAAGTCGTGATGTTACAGTTCCACTTTGACCGATAATTCTAGTTTAATAAAACTCTTTCTCCCAATTCGTAACCTTACCATAAAACTCCGTTCATCGCTTTAAGTAAGCAAGTTATATCACCGTTTCGTACAATTTTTTCTCGGCTGTGTTCCTTAACATTTACTCTAAAGAACTGCTTTCCCAGATTGTTTGATCCTTCTCTTGTATATGGCCAAAATATAGGTACATTATAGCCTAAAATTATCAGTTTAAATATGGCATAACATTGTGAAATAATTTTTACAATGCCATCACTATTTGTAAAAGTAGTTAAAGCTGACTACATCAGTAATCATTCCCAGATAGAAGAATTCAATATTTATTTTCTCATCCATTTTATTTGTTAGTAATATAGAACGTTGATAGAGGGTACTTCATATATTGATGCTCATGGCTACTCTGTCAACGAGTTTTCCGATCAAGAAGGTAGTTTGTAAATATGGGGAATACTATTAATACTTTGCGTGTGCAATATAATACATATCTTTCGATTATTCTTGAGATTGCCGCGATTCCGTAGCGCATCTGGGATGTTTGCGTATGCTCGGGTTGATGATTTTTATGCAATCACGCGTAAGAGAGCAGCATCCATCCTAGGTAGACTTCGCGACAGTCCTAACAGAATAATTAAAACATTAGTAGATATATATGATAGTCCTTATCTGAAACATTGGATACCGGTGGTTATATAACACTGGGGCACAATATTGCCTTTTTTTTTGTATCAACGTCTATTTAATTTAATTATTATCTATAGTTTAATTATTATCTAATTTCTTTTTTTAAATTAAGTAGGTAGTTTTTAATATTTTGGGTTATGGACCTTCGTTGCCTTTTGAATGATTAAATGATTCGATTTGAATACGTAACTTTCAAATTCGTAATTCGCCGTGAAAACACATTTCAGTGCTAACTTGTACCACAATTATTTTTATATTGTATCATTCTAAGCTAATAGAAAATGGATGTATATTGTTCACAATGTATCTTCACATTTACGATCACAAAGTAAAACATTTTGTATAAAAGGAACTTTGGTTTGTATTAACAATTTCATATACTTTAATGTATAACAACTCATTTTAAACAAATCTAACGGATAAAATTACAATAAATGTTACAGTTTCGCATACTTTTAGAGATTATTGCTAAATGTTGAATATTAATTGCTTCACTCTTATAAACGTCTCTTGTAACTTATAACATACTAATCCCAGGTTTCATTCTACAAGGAATGGTCGCGTAGTAACGTGAAGGAGCGACCATTCAAGCGAATCCGTTTGAGGACACTCACTTTGCTATATCGGAACGTCACTTTGAGTTTGATAGGACTTTATCGTTTGATCTCAGAGTTGATTCAACTAGTGTTGACACGTGGATATGAAAATGTCTTATGTAATAACTGAAAAGTGTGCATTCTTCATTGTACTTACTTCAGAAATAATTTGTAGTTAATTTCTGATTTAATTTTCGATAGATATCACCGAGTCACTAAAGTGATGGTGAAGTGTGTGCATAGGAACTGCAGTGGAAGCATACTCGGACGCCGTGCCAATCAATGTAAGTTCAAATCCCGGGAATGAATAGATTCGGTCACGAATAACATCAGAATTCTTTTACCAAGCACCTATTGCTATGTATTTGGGCTTCATTGACATTTAGCATCAGGTAAGTTTGTGTTCAGACGGTAAAACTTAGATTGTATAAAATACAGAAGAATTTCTTTTGGAAATTTTATATTTGAAGAAACGGCAGATACCCGTTTAAATTAGGTAACTGTGTTCCAGACGATAAGTAGCACAGATTTCTATGTTCACTACCTTAAGACATATTGTCACATAACATCAAGTGTGACTGTAGTCAGACGATAAAGCCCAAAAAGTTAAACAAAAATATCATTCTCATATATGTCGTCTATTATATCGAATATAATGTGGATACATAAAATTCGTATTGGAAGTACACTACTCTATAACCTTATTGTTTCAGTTCGACACCATAGTACGATTCCTAATACAATTATATGACCACAAAAGTAAGCATATTTGTGAAGTCTTGGCCTAATATAATCATATGAAAGTTATCAATACAACTATTACGAAATCCTTTTAGTATAAATATATTAATAGAAGCGTATTCTCGATTTCATCCCGCCGGGTTAAGTGGACGAAAGTGCATTACTGTTAACTACTTCGTGTTATTTGTTCCTATTGCTGTTTCCTCTTTCGCAATATTAGCTACTGTTACGATGGTTTACGTTAATGACATCGCATTAGGCACTGTACTTAACGATCTATTATTTGCTGTACAGCTTCACTTATATTTGACAATATTCAATGATAGCGTTTTTCTCGAGATAACTTGTAATGTGTTTGTAGCACACGCCTGATGAGTAAAGAGCTATAAGATTATTTTCTTTAAAATCAGATGAAACCTTTCCATTAATACGTTATTGCAGTTATACTTCTTTTGGCGCGTTAGAGAAAAATGATGAGAGTAAATTTTTACGATGCGCGCGCACACCGTCACGTAAAACCGACACACTGGAGTTAGCTATAGTCAATATTTTATTTAAAAAAAAAGTATGTATGTATTAAATACCTTTTTTTCTATTGTTAGTGTCGTTTTTTATACAAACGTAGAATAAGGAGAAAGATAAAATTGATGAAAAGATTTTTAATTTGTTACGCCAAAAAAGTATAACTTCTAACGTGTGTACATAAGTACACACTACTTTCTTTTTTTATCTTATATTATGCTATCGCACGCAATTCCTAGAATCGTTTATTTCTTGTTCATAATAAGTAAATAGGTTACCTAATCTTTATCATAAATAATATTACAAATACAAATGGAGTATTTTTGTTTGAGTGAGTCTTTGAGTGAGTGTTTATTTGTTTGTTACGCTTTTGCTCATTAACCACTTAACCAATCAACCAGAAATTTTGCATACACGTTGTCGGAGTACATGGCATACTTTTTATTTGGAAAGAAAAACTACCATTCATACATACACATGTACTATACATTATCGCGAGTGAAGCAGCGGGCAAAAGCTAGTACGAGAATAAAGACGATCGCTTTCAAACGACACTCGTCATTATTTATGCTGGCTGGAAAATACCATTACAAAAATATCTGAATAGGCCAAAGAAAGAAAGACACTATAACATATTTCTAACCTTATTCTCTTGGTAACACCGATCTAGTTTGTCATAATTTCAGTTACCAAATATTTTACTACAGCTCTTGTATCATAACATTCCAAACTAATTTTATAACTACGAATGGGAGTTTGTTTATTACCGTCCAATTATATCCATCAGGGGTCCAGAAAACCATATTGGGTATCTCTCACTTTACCAAAGTATTGTTTCCCAGGAATAGTCGATATCCATATTAACGCAAACGAAGCTGACAGTATCTAGATTTACATATACGATACGCAATTCTACGAATTTAACATATATCAAATCAGTGGAATTCTTTTAACAGTAGGTATCAAATACAAAAACATTTACGTTAACGTACAAGTAACATCTCTCGAGATCGTTGCCTTGTATATCGAGGTAGTTTCCAGTCCGGGGATTTAGAATACAAATTGGTTTAGTTATAAAATAGTAAACGTGCATATACTGCGGTCCCCGACGTATTTAACGACAGTTGCACGGTCTATTGGCTACTGCTGTAAACTAGTTTTACCTGACCGGAGAGAATTGGCTGAAAGTGTTTGAAAATAAGAATGGATATTTTGCTAAAACCTTATTGTGTAAAAAAACCTTTGCTCCTTTTATTCCAATTGCGGTAATGTGGTAAGTTTTAAAAATGGAACTGGTTCTAATTAATCAACTCATATCAAACACTTTATGGGGTTTAACTACATTGAATAGACCAATCAAAACCAAGATCCAGTAGATAAAATCGACCAGTAATAAATATGTGTTCCTTCTTTTCTTGCTAATAAGAACAGAAGTTAGTAAAGCAAATGGACTTCGTGGTGAAGCTACTCATACGCCGTATTGTAATGAATATGTTCATACGACTTTGGACATTTCAGCTTTCGTACTATATTTCCTCAATATTTATTCATTGGCAAAAACTTGAAGATGCTAAATCGCAACTTTGCATCTGTAATCGCACAGGCGAAATAACTCTTATTACCGTTGTACTGCCTGGTTATTTTAATGGATCGACTTTGACCTGCATAGATTCTGAGTATTTAATCTATTTTATATTAGAATAGACTCTTAAAGCAAAGGCTTCGGTACTGTAATTGAGTATTAAGTTTATTTTATAAAATTACTTCTAAATATGATTAAGCTTAAAATTGGATTTAATTCTGAATATGTCTTACTTTAACCAAAAAAAAACTATATAGTTTCTGCATTTTAAAATAAAGTCGAATATTGTTCGCGCTAAATAACTTGCAGTATTTGCCGTCTTTGTGGACCCATAAATCTTGGCGAGTTGCGACGTCGACATCTAAGTTTGCCCTCAAGTTGCGTCTCAAGGGTATTGTGTTGGATAATGATCACCAAGTTGCCGCTGTAAGGAAATAAACAGAGTTTGTTCATAAATGATTCGACATTTAAATAGATCACGGATAACAAGCGTAAGTAAGCTAATTGTAGTCTTGGATAAGACGTCCCTACTAGTCTTATAAGCAACAATGTATGAAATAAAGAGTTGACCTTTTTAATAACCGCTCGGATAATTATTGTTATACTCTTCATAGCTGAATGCAGTGTCATTGTAAAATATCAGTACCTAAATGCCGATATACGTTCACCTACTTACTAATAAAAAGTGATGTTGTTAGTCCTTAATACAGATATTTAAAAGAAGCAAGATCTTGGCATATGAATACAGATAGAAATAAATAATATTTTTGTGAAAATTCAAGAATCCAAATTGTAGTACAATTTGCGTAAACGTCCATAAATAACCCTTAGGGTAAAGTTCTTCGTTGGTCACTTTACTACTCTTGTGGGCAATCACATTTCGAATGTTTGTTTTTTTTATTACTAGCCGTGTGCCCGGAGTACTTTCCAGTCGGATACATTTCGATAAGTACAATAGTTTTAGGATTTTTTTTTCAAAATTCGCGTGCCGTAAATTGGGAACAATATCGACTCTTGGTAAAGGAAAACATCGTAAGGATGGCTACATCTAAGAAATGTCTTTATATTATAGGGATATGGGAAATATATAGGACTTTTGATTTCTCATAGATTAAAATCGCCGATACGTCGGGGGCTGGCGTTATGATTATACCCCATACCTTCTCTCGGGAAAAAGTCTTTGTCCCAGTATAGAGATTCTTATGCCCAGATGTTATTATTATTACTATCATACATTATATAGGAAACATCTGTCAAAAAATTAATTGTTCTTAATTCGCCCATTTAAGACATGAGTTGTCTGTCAGTGAGTCTTAAAAAAATATTAAATAATAAGCCGTCATCATCAGCATTACTTAATATTGCTTGGAAGATTATTTGTATATTTTTTTTAATTAATTTTTTTAATTACAATTTGATACCAGCTGCTGAGTTCCATTACCAAACGACTCGCCATAAAATGAAATTCCATCAGTGTCATCACGATGGTTAGAAGTCGTCTACTGTGCGGTTCTAGCGTGCGTTTTTCCCACGTACGTCGGCCCTCTGGAATGAACTTCCAACAGCAGCGTTTTCGGACCAATACAACCCAGAGAACTTCAGGAAACAAGCCTACTCCTTCCTCAAAGGCCGGCAACGCATTTATGATACCTCTCGTGTCGCAAGTGTCTATCAGCGGCGGTGATTACTTACCAACAGGTAACCAGTCTGTTCGTTTACTTCCAATCTCATAAAAAAAAAACTGGTTAATTCAGTGCACCTCATATTCTACAACCATAAACCCTAATCACTAAAGCGTTTTAACTATTTATGTACTGCTAGTGTATAAGTAAGGTACACATTCAATACTACCTCACTATCACTGGAACTTGAATTATGATGTACCATTATAAAAAATACAAACTGGCACACGAGTAAATTAATCTTATACCTCAATATACATAGTTGTGTTATTGATTGGCTTTATTTCATTTTAAAATCCTATTCGTGGTCGGTTGAGTGCGATTTATATTTAACATCAGTTGAAGTAACAGTGTGAACGGGGGCTCATCTTCCCGTTGCACAGGTCCGGTGGATGGAGGAGACGGCCGAAGATGTGTACACGGTCGTCTCCTGGTAAGGACGGGGCCAACCGCTGGGGCGGTATGATGAATACTCAAGAGATCTCGTGTCGCCCCAACAAAAGCGGTGGATGTACACCGTGGGGTTTTAGTGAGTAGGAGTCTTAGACTACCCACCCTCTCTCCTGGGAGGGTGGCTTGTCCATGATAACTTTCCCCACGTAAAAAAAAATACAGTGTGAAAAGTAATAATGATCATGCCAGATACTATTGGGATTTGATCTGTGGTAACCATTTTAAACTAACCAAAATATAGGTCAATTAAATAGTTAACCATTATAATTCTATCTCTATTTGGGAAAAGAGAATATTGAGAGTTTCTCTCTTTGTGAAGTAAAACTCTGCTGGCTAAGAACGAAATAGACGACTGTGAATGAATTTTTATACAATATACTTATCTAATTTTAAGTGACGTTTAAAGAGACTTTTTTATTACCTATCTCTTGGGTTTTGATTACCTATCTCTTGGGTTTTGAATAATTCCCACAATTGATATGTTTAATAGCAGACATTGGCAGGATGTCATTAATGACGGATGCGTTCTAACTGCTTATTTCATTTTATCTAGACCTTTCGGCGCAATGGCACAGACTGATAATATATCATGGGTATGAACCTTAGTTATTTGTCTATTTGATGCCATAGTTCAAGTTATGCAAATAGATGTATCTAAGATTGTCTTATTACAATATAAGTGTACATCGGTATAACGCAGATAAAATGCCATAAAAACTACAACTAGCAATACTCAAAGCGTAAAGCGTTTACCATTCGCAATAACCTACAATGCAGTAACAAGTTGGTTTAGACTCGACCGCAAAATATTCCTGTACAATTTTCGATAATTGTAATAATTTTAGAGAAGCTGTGCAATCTCTGCCTAATTTATTTGCACTATATTATTTTCTATTTCAATTCGAAACCTTTTGCGAATCTAATTTATTGGTTATCGAGTATCTATTTCCCATTAAACTGCAGACAGTATTCAGAATATTAATAAACGTAACAAATGAAGTAAGAAAAATAAATGTGCCAGTTAATAAACAATCTTGTTCTGATAGTTATTACTGTATTCTACTTTCAACACGCGAAGTCGATCGATTTGTATTATAATTGTATACCAATTGAAAAATAATAATTAATTTTCTTTGTTTATCACACTTCTTCATCTCTACACCAGCCTTATTCGTGTTTCCTTTTGTTTCTTTTCTATATAAAAAGTTATTTAAATCACCTAATGTTTACTTGAATTAATATTCACTATTGCAGTCATTTATGGATGGTTGTATTACCATAATCGAATATTAAAATTGTCATGAACCATTGACATTAAGAAAAACAAATCGTCTGACAAGACAAAAAAACTAGTCGTCAGTGTGCTTTAGCATTCACACTTGGTAGATAGTTTACCTTTAAATGTTTTTCGTCTCATTTAATATTTATCATTATTAAAAGGCTACCAAAGTTTTAGTTCATTTATTCTCTAGTACAATTATGTAGTGGCGCAGTAGTTGTATCAATTTTATCACTGAACATAAGGTCTGCGTATTCTATGACCCGCATTTTAGCTATGCCCTTCAAACTATTTTGACACTATTTGAGTTTAATTATATAAATATATTCTTACAATAAAGATACAACGCTGAAAAGCACCGACTTTTCCGTGTCATATATTACACAAACAACGGACGCTGTAGGCGAGAGCTTTGCATCAAATTCATTATTCGGTCCATGCCTCCATGAAATACCATCCAACATTCTCTGTCAACCGCTAAACGTTTAGTTTGTTGTAGATTTACTGCTTTCACGCTATTCGCTCGTAGCTGTAGTGGGTACAATTTTATTAAGGAATTTCGTTGAAAATCCATGTGAACATAAATTGCACACTATATCAACTGTATAAAGTGACTTGTTTTTGTGAAATAATGGTGATGTAGCAGACAGTTACAATGTATATTTAATGGACGGTACAGCTGGAACCTTTCTATACCCAACGTCAAATATCTTGACTGAGATTCTTATCTCATAGGATTCTCCTAAGCCTAAGGACAAAAAGTACTCCCGAGAACTTAGTTGGAATACCTTGAACGCCAATGCATGTTACCAACAACACCCTTAATGGCGGAACACAGTATCAGAAGAACTACTTTATAACGGCAGTAATAGGTGTGGTGGTGAGTACATCCGGAGTTGATCTTGCACAGACAACGAATAACTACAATACTATGTATTTCAGGGTGTCGTACTTTAAGATCAAGAAACGGACCCTCATAGAGACCGCTCGGTTATTCGATTATAATCACGTTTTGATCTATCAACATTCTAATATAGAGAAGAATTCGAGTGATTATCCTTTATTTATACTAAATGCGATTTCTTTAATAGCAGCTAATTGACTTTATAAGTTCCATAATGATTACCAAGTGTTTTAAACCGTTTTTTCCGGTTATCGTTTTTGTGCAGCTGGAGAGATCTATTTTACAATTATAAAGAAGCTTACTTTGTAAGTTCGTATGGAATTTAATTTACTATCTCATCCAGCTAAAAAATCTAATAATTATTTCATCGCACGCAAGCAACATTCGGATTGATAATTATGTATTTAGAAACGCGAAAGTATGTAAAGATGGATGTATGCTTGTTACTATTTCACAAAATTGAACGATTGAATGGATTTCGGAGAAACTTTACAGTGACGTAGCTTATATATCAGAATTACGTGTAACAAATTAGCTGTAATAAATGAAGAAATTATTTAAATTTGCAATTTACAAGGTTGAAATATTCCTCCATGTGAGAGTTGTTTCAGCGTGTGTTGTCCCTTTAGAATTCCACGAAAACGAAGATACGAACAACTAAATAAATATAATCAATATTGTGGTTGTATTTAATTGAAAATAAGTTTAATTATGTAATTAAAATTATGTGTTTTTAGTAGATGATAATATGGAACTTTTGTATAGGTGGTAGCGTTACCTTGCGAGAATCTAACTAAATCTCTACCTAAACACTATGATTGATATTCATACTTCTACTGAATAGATTGATAGTTATAGCATCAATGAGATTTAAGTCGTAGGTTTAGTCGAGTGTACTAGGTATTTTTTTTTCATTGACACATGCTAGAAAAAATATTTTATGTAAATTTGATGGTAAATCTATAAGTACTATTATTATATAAGATAATATGTCAAATAAACCCAAAAACTCATCTAACTTTGGAGCACTACCTTTCAGGATAGTCTCATGTATATCCAGTTATCCAAAAGCTTTTACCTTAGTATTTGCAGGTCGGCATTAAAAATTACGACTATCAACGGTTCCTAAACTCTCGGAATTTATCGTTACTCTTATGTTTATTGGACTGAATGTTTGAAGTACATCAAGCATTTTAGTTTTACTTTGTGATAAAATGGTAACAGTGACTTTATTTTAACTTATAACGTATACAGCTGCAGAGCAGCGTGCAGGACGATATGACACCACAGTTGATAGGGTGTTCGGATACGGCGGCGATCGACCTAGGTTTGAATCATTGTAACGGAGACGGTGCTTTCGGTGAAGGAAAATATTTTGATGAAACCATAGCATGGTTGTAGGGTTTTTCCTAAACCAGCTTGGCTAGCCACGACTCTCAAGATGAAGGTTTTATAGGTGGTAGAGCTACACTAAAGCTATTACTGGTTTCAGAATGAGTGGGTCGGCTCGCCCGGGGTAGTACCACCCTCTCACAGAAAACCGACGTGAATTAACAGTGGTTGCACTGTTGCGTTTCGTTCGGCCAGTGAGAGCGCCGGAGGCCCACATATTTAAAAGGCCGGTAACGCACTTGCGACTCCCCTGATGTTGCTAGTGTCTATGTACGGCGGTGATCACTTACCATCAGGTGACCCACCTGTTCGTTTGCCCCCTATAATATAAAAAAAAGTCTCTCGCAAACACATATATGTTACGGCAGCTGCTTTTAGGAGTTTATCCCCCTCTAGGTTTAGCGCTTTTACCTTCCTAGACCACTTCGTCATTTACCATCAGATAAAACCTGAAATTTTTTCGGATATCATTGTTGTTTTTGGATTGTGCATATATCATCAGATACAGTATTGTTACTTTGGCTTGGTAAAATAGAAAAATAGAAATTAAATGTATAGGTCAATACGGTCGAATGCGAACATTTCTAACTGAATAAAGTGAGGTATTACGAAATACGTGCCACCTGCGGAAGTGGAAGGATATTATATCGTGTGCACAACACTCATGGCGTTATCCCCCGTATGTCCCGTGGGCTTGCCGAAACTTTTTGTTTTTCATTCCTTTTCCACGACGCGTATTCACAGTATTCATTGTTTGTGTAAAAATTTATCGGATTTCGAAACAGATTCGTTGTAGAATGAAATTGTATACGAAATAACGAAATTCTACTGTACGGTGAATTTGTTTGTGAAACGATTTTAATTGACAATGGACGTTGGTGAAACACTTCATTTGAGAAGTGGAACACAAAAAAGTTAATAAATGACAAGTTTTTTTCTTAATATATAATTTGTATTAACTAAATTGTCTTTTCATTACTAAAGCCACATCATAATTTATACCCTGGTTCATCTCAATTATTTACATTTAATTTCCTTATCCAAATTATGTACAGAAATGAGCAATCGCTGTGAATAACAATCTGTGTCTTATCATATGTCCCAAGTTAAAGAAGATTTAAATGAAACAAATGTAAATTTTAAGTTCTATATTATTCCAATTTCAACTCCATTTATATTTATTACTATGTATTTCCCGCAACAGAATGCCCTATTTACGTTGATTCGTAAAAGCCAAGCAACAGTCGAATGCGTATAAAGTAAATTCAGATGTCGTGGAACCGATCTCTCGACCAGATATGGTGGCCGAGTGATGGCAGACGAAGTATAGGAAGACTTATTCTAATATAGACCGAGACGACATGACAAGTGTTGTCAGAAAGCCTGAACAAGACTGACACAGAGCAGAACTGAATTGCGTAAAAGTGATGGAGGTTTATACATAGTTGTGATTGAAAACAGCTGTCCATGTCCTTAATAGTCGTGACTAAGATAATAAGGTTTTGAGATTACATTAACTAAAGTATCAATGATTTTGTTTTGCTAGAGCCTGACTGTGATGATTACGTTATCTAATTCTGCCATTTTGCGACTGTTGTTTGGTAATTTTGATACCGCTTTGCTCCTATAAAATCATAATTAGACATTAATCCATACGTAATAAATCCATAACATATAAACATGGTTTCTTCATTCGATGTAGCTTCGAATCCTTCGAAAAGCCTTGGCTATTGATGAAGGAAACCATCGTGATGAAACCATAGCATGCTGGTAGGGGTTTTTCTAAGCTTGGTGGTTAATTTAGGTGACTAATCTGGTGGTAACCTAAGGTGGGGCTAACTTCGACTCTCAAGCTGAAAATATGTTACCAAGCATCTATGGATGTGTTCCGGCAGCTGCACTTACATTCATTCTTCTAGGTTTAATATGTGTACCATCTTGGACTTTATGGTTATTTAACTTGAAGTGAGGCTGTGATCAAACACTAAAACCTATAAAGTATAGAAAAAAACTGCCATGAAGTAACGATGACCGATAATCAATATGATCGAGTTTAAATTTCTGATCTAGATATGTAAACTCTAATCTTAACAAAGACCTTATTGAATGAAATTTTAAAACATAATTTAATCAGTTCCCGACTCAGGATAATTTTTGAACCACAACTAATGTCCAATAATTTTGTGGCCTAAAATGATGATAACACGTCAAATTTAAAGGATAACTGATAGTCAAGTATGGCTGACATAACTCACTTATAGGGACATCTACTTAAGAATGTGGAAGCTATCCTTAGAAAATGCCCTACAAACGTGTTGCGGTTTCATCACAGTGTTTTCCTTCATCTCAAACTCTGGCTCACTGAAGAATCCTATCACTGACGCATCGTCCCTTTAATTATAATTAATTTTGGTAGTAACAATATCATACAAATGAAACTTTCTCTATAGGAAATATACTTCTTCAAAACTTACGCCAAACGTCACCTCTCGGCAAACCGGCTGCTCGTAAAAAGGCGTCTATCATAAAAATATTTGATTAGGCCCGTAGCTCTGGAGCACCGCGTTGAAAGTTTTATTAGCAAGACAGTATAAGTCAGAATTATTTATGGCAATGCAAATATGATTTACAAGCCGCAAGATAATAAAGGCAGTGGGTTAGGTTTAGTCAGCGTTATGAGAATTTTGAGACTTTTTTATTATTTCGCTTCTTAGTATCACCGAGTTTTGTGGTGGTAGCCCTAGTGTCATTCAGTGGCAGTTTGACGAGTAGATGTGACTGGTTGTCAGTTTATTCTCCGTACAATAAGGACACTTCACGATATTTTCCTTTACCGTTAATCGATGGTTGCAACAGTGAAGTTAAACTTAGGAATGAAAGTTATATAAATATTGGAAAGTTATTGGAAATGTCCAGCATAACGTGTGATAGCAGTCAGATATAAAGATCAGAAGACACCAACAGAAACCAGGCAGCAGGTTTTAAATTTGATAGCATTAACTGAGCCTTAGACGCCTCAGAGATTCAGCTTTAAAATTAAAGAATCAGTATTCAGTTGCTAGGAACTTCGTCAAAGTCGCTAAATTGTCATCATTTCATATAAGAGTCCCGATATAATAACAAGAATGAATAAGCTAATTTCTTAAGAACGTTCTCAAGAACTAAATCAGTTATTTGTTTGATCTTCGTTTCTTAGAGTGAAAGGACACTACTAAAATTAATAAAAGATTAAAATATAAATTTCTTAGAAAACTTTTGCAGCTCTCTCTTAGCGATACGTGCTAAACAACAGTTTAGACATCTTAAGCCGCTGCAGTGAAAGGTTGGTTTTAGTTCATTAACCCAATGACCTCAAAATCATTGTCAACTTGCAGAGAGTTTTCAAACAATATAAATAGTCGTGACCAACACTCATAAGTGTTAAATGGACGATCCATAACACCCAATTCGGTTTCAGAGTGTTTGCGTTTTAACCTTTTTGTTGTTATTGTTGTGGACTAAAGTGACGTCACTGTACCTGATGACAAGCATGATGCACTCCAAAAACAATGGTAATCACCACAATAGGAATAATCTGCCTATCGTCGCTGTAGTGTTGGTTTATCTCAAAAGGCCACAAATTAGAATATCCAATTTGACATGCGAATGATGGTAGTAATTCTGTCATGTATAGACACTCGAGCATTCTATTTGATTACTTCATATACCTAAAGCCTGGTATATTGTAAACGCGACCTTTTGGGGCACACCTGGTATATCCTATAAAAAACATGGTGCAAGGCCCGCATAATATAAATGTGATGAGATGAGATGTTATCTGCTTAATTAAATTGTTTTTGTGTACATGTCATGTGGATTCTGTTAATGATACCATCCAATAACAATTAGCAAATTAATTGGAGGACATCATGCAGCGAGTTGTCCATGTTATTGCATACACCTGGACCAGTTTTAAAATTGTCAAAACTAAAACTATGTAAGTCAAGTCTTGTAGGTGGTAGAGCTACGCTGAAGCTATTACTGGTTTCAGCATGAATGGGTCGGCTCGCCCGGGGTAGTACAACCCTCTCACAGAAAACCGACGTGAAGTAACAGTGCTTGCACTGTTGCGTTTCGTTCGGTCAGTGAGAGCGCCGGAGGCCCACATATATTAAAAGGCCGGCAACGTACTTGCGACTTCCCTGGTGTTGCTAGTGTCTATGGATGGCGGTGATCACTTATCATTAGGTGACCCACCTGTTCGTTTGCCCCCTATAATATTAAAAAAAGCCAATAAAAAAAAAACAATACTGATTTTTCTCATATTATAATTACTTAAATACCATTCAAAAATAATATAAAAATACATCACCCAAAAAGTGCTAGAATACTTATGACAAAAGTAGAATATAATACTAATAAGTAAAACGAAGAGACACACACGTTGCATTGGTTCTTCATTTTAGTACTTCCATGATACTGTTCTTATAAACATTATCCATCACTTTGTACTCCTTTTTGCAACAATTATAACTTAAACGTGTATTTTAGAAACATTCAACTTGTTATAGGTTTAAATTTCAACCATATATCCCTGGACACGACTCTTCCGAAGTCATGATCGGAGACTGGCAATTTGCTGGGTGTCTTGTCAGTTGGTTCCAGGATGAATCGATCCAATATAGCTTTGGTTACGTTTCGTATAATTTGAAGCGACAGTTTTTCACCTGGAAAATTAATTTACTGTGGTAAAGAATGTTTTAAGCAACATATTTTAGATCATACAGATACAGCTCGTGGATTAGGTATTCATTAAATCTGAGTACTTAGCGAATATTAAATTGAAGGGTGATGGGAAGTTGGGTGACGTGGGAGAAATGTAACGTACCCATCATTTTCTTACCCTTATCCCACCTAAATAGGGTCGGTATAAGGCACAACATGTTTGACATGTCGTGATGTATGATTTGGCTTAATTTTTATGACCGGCCGCCTGCCTGACATCAACCCTTCTTGGGATTATTTTGTAGTAGCACTATTTGTGGGGAAAAATATGTAACTGTTGATTTCTTTTCGTTTACTACAATGATGTAGGCTGAAGAAATGAATATGTTATTCAAAACCATTTGCATAATAATAAAATTTACCACATAATAAACGAATTTTGCTTATAATATAAAACATAGCTGATGGCAACGTGTAACATTGTTACAAACAAGGACTTTTAAAATACAATTAATATTAAAAACCAATTCAAAACGATTACTTTCACGTAGATTCTTGGTAAATTACAAAAGCTATGTATATGATAGAATACAAAAATTATGAAGGAACAACGCCCATAAATTCAGCTCGGATATGATTATAATGGAAATAACTTGCAAGATTGTAATAACACGTACAATATACTTATTAAACTTTCTCCTATTATTCGCTTACAATGTGTGTCGGTTACAGTTAGTTCAATAGAGAACGATGAATTCACAAGTATACTTGTAAACGTAGTTGTTCATTTTAAAACTTCTAAGAGTTATATAAATAAAAATATCGTGCGGTTGTGCTTTTTTATACACTGGAAGTAATTTCGTCTAATATTAGATGACGGTGTGGTCTCCTATGTTGACAGACTAAATCTAGAGAAAAAATCTCAAGAACACACCTATTATAGATAGATACTTGTCAGATTGTCTACTAGAACGTGTTAGCCAGCCAAATGGGCATCAGAAAATTTCAGTCACGAAGCGGCGTCCAAATACTCTACTATTGAGCCACTATCACTTCAAGATAGCATTTATACCAAGGCATAAAAAATCCAAAGCAAATTATGTTTAGTTCTACAGTTTTCAATATATCTAAAATACAAAAGATAAATCCATATTAAATGTACATTTTTTTTGGACGATTCAAAGTATCTAATCAGTCACACAAAAGCAAAAAGAATTAAAAGAATTTGAGACATAAACATATTAAATTATCAAATATCCCTTACCAACACATTTTCTGGGACCTGCACCAAAAGGTATATAAGAATAGCAATGTTTTGAAAAGCTTTCCTCCTCTAAAAATCTGTCAGGATTAAAATATTCTGCTTTCTTATAGTACTCTTCATCTTTATGAATGGCTTCTACTGGAATATTTATTGTGACTTTTTTGTCAATGATTAAACTGCTCTCCGGATATTGATACATGCTTGTACACTGCCTTGTTATAACTGAGTAAGGCGGGTGTAACCTTAACGCTTCTTTGATAGTGAGATCCATGTAGTCTTCTCTGTTGTCTTTTGATATAGAATTTCTTGCTTTCTCTTGTATATCAGGATTCGATGATAACTCCAATAACAAAGCTGTAATTGTATTAAGGCAAGGCATATATCCTTCCGTTACAAATAACGACAGAGTTGAAAACGCTAGTTCATTGTCAGGAACTTCTTTATTTTTCTGTTTAATATCGTAATCTTGCATAACTTCAACTTTCTGGATGACACGTAAAAGCTTAGATTCGTTGAGAGCATTAATAACATTTTTTACAGTTTGTGATGGTAAAGTTGTGAGTCCAAAAAATACGTACAGCGATGGAAAAACATTTTTCAAGTAACTTTTGAATTTATCTAGTAGGGTTCGTTTTTGAATAGACGATCTTAAAGCTTTTATTGCTGCTCCGTCAACGGCTAACAACTCCTCGAAGACATAGTCCAATAACTCTGACAATAGTTGTTGAACGTTCGTATCTCCATTTGTTCCCGACAAACATCCATGTAAGTTAAACTCACAGGTCATATTACTCAATAATGAATCTAAGCGTCTCCGTAGCAGAGTCCATTTTTCACCGTTTGCGTAGAATAAATTGTTTCGTATACAAACATCCAGAGATTTGTCTAAGCCGAGACCACGGCTATGGAAATTTGCAAAATCTGTTGACATCATCCTCTTTATCGCATCTGGCTCTTTGACTATCATGTCTGGTATTCTGCTTTTAGTTTACCAACGAATTTATCTTTAGGATATTGCCTGTAAAGGTTATTTATTTCATCCGTGTTGTTACGTAGCCCGAACAGTCTATGGTAATCACCTCCTAGGAACGGTATAGATGTTTTATATGGTATGTGCCTGACGTACCAATAACTGAAGAACTTTGTCACATAGTCAAATATTAGAGCTACAATCAAAACAACAATCACTGACAAATTTATAAGGAAACTTTCGAAGAACATGTTGCGTTCGCTCGGCACAGCGATGTGCCAGATACTGTAAGGTTTGATATGACTGAGTCTGCAAGTGGGTCAAAATAACGTTATGTTTCTATTCCGTACATCTCTTAGTATTTGGCGACTTTACATAGTCAAATTTGACACCAAGTAAACATAAAAAAAACTTTTTTTTGTAATTGTTAAAATTACGCTTAGTCCAAAAGTTCATAGTCCTTCTCTATATTACTCATAATTAAATGTATTGTTTATTTTTATTTCCACAATAACTGGTCTTAACTAGAAAATCAAATATTAGCTAGATATCACTTACTAAGCCCAAACTAGACCACATTATCTCCGATTTTAACTACAGCAGCGTGAATTTACAATTTAACCAACCAATTGTACGTTCTTAAAATATTTCTACCGCTGAATATGGTTTAAATAATTGCTTAGAATGTGGTTTACAATTTAAAAATGTCTAAATTGAATTTTTTAATCCTGTATTTAACTACATTTCATTAAAATTTTGGTACAATCAAAATAGCTAATATACATATTTTAATTCAAAGCGTCAATCAAAATAAAAAGATTTAGTTACAAGTAAGTAATAATTATATTTAATTTAAATAAATTTTAAAAGTCATTTTAACACTACATATTCGCTTTTATTTTACCAGCTTATGGTCAAGTCGTCGTTAGAAATTATATGTGTAAAGGTGACAAATTTTTAGATCTCATGGTGTAAAATCTCATAATAATTTATAAACATTACTGCGATGAATTTGGCTATTCTGACTGTCCTACTAACACGACCGCTATAGAAATGTTAATAACATATATTTATATTAGACACATAGTACAGAAAGATAATCAGTCTATACTTTGTCATATTTTTTTTTATTTTAAAGAATTCACTAATATGCAATAATTAATAATAAACCCTTGTTCTTATTAATGTCGAATTCAAAAAACAACAGTTTTTGTGTCGTTTATTCATTAATATTCTATTGGAGAATATAAGTATTCTATTAGCAATTAAGTAACTAATTGAATTGAGAAAAAAATCGACTATTATATGACTTAACTTTCAATATTTATAAGTCAAAAAATGTGGGTTTTTTTTTGTTTGGATTTTTTCATATAAATAAAGTTATTCTAATAAATTATATATAGGAAATGATTATTTTAGACGAACCTACCGTCGTAAGTTATAAGTAGGTTGGAAATATCGTCTTTTAATGATTTGTCTAAAAATAACCTTTTGTATATGCAAATCCAATATACCATTGAAGTATGTAAAGAACCGTTAAGTAGGTAGAATTATTTGCAATAAGTAGTATTTTATGCTACATTACTAACAGTTTACAATAAAATCATGGGTGTCTAATGCTCCGTAAAAAGTTATTTTTAGAGCCATCTGTTGGTACAGTCGACGAACTATTACGATGAAAATCTTGTCATCGCATATTTAAAATGCTTATTCTATAACCTTCTTCACATGTACTCTATCATTCATCGGATTCTAAAGATACACATAGAAAATAAAAGATGTCGCTATATTTGAAATACGTACCTTTCTATTAATCTGCGAGTTCGATTCCATCTCTGAGTATAATATTTATTTATATTAGTTTCATAATAATATTACGCGTTATATATTACTATAGTTCATTCTTTATATTTTTACTATATTTATTTTCATAATTAGCATCTGATCGTATTTTATATTACCCTGACTAAAATTATTTGAAACAGCGTTGTAAAATTACAAACGTATTAAAACATAGTCTCATGTTCTTTGAAATTATAAACAAATATCAGATTGTGAGGTGGCAACTACCATATCCACCCAGGCCGGGGTATTTAGCCTAGGTAGGAGACTGTATTTAAATCGACTGGAGGTAGAGAATCCTTTATAATTAATGCTAAAAGTATTCGAAATTAAAACTTAATTCAGTTTTGTTTTATTTTTAAGTGTCATCCTTAAGGGAGTGTCCCTAAAGTTGCATACATCGTAATCACCCGTTAAAGTTCCCTTAAAACCATTTTCTATTCTACAGCACACTTCAGATCTAATACAAAATACGACCGAAAATATTGCCTTAATCTTACAATATAAAATCTTTCGCTACTGTGTAATATTCGTATAATTTTAGCCAAACAGTATATCTAATGTATTTAATTTACTATTTCATGTATACATTCCTCAGTAAAATTATTTTAATCTTTATTTTTGGGCATCATTTGATAAGCATGAAAACTTTAGCACCTAAATTATAGTAGAATCATACCTCATTTCACCAATTATTAAAATATATTATCGTCCTTATCCTTTATCAGAGATGCGCGTGCGCAGCGCATACAGCAATGATTCAGTCGCACGTGACGTCATAAACTGAGATCTTGATAATCCCGGACACAACATCACCCATCAGTCATACCTTTGTTAGTCGACCAAACAAATGTATATGACATTTGTTAATTATTGCTTTATCTATATTAATTATTGTTAGAAACATAGTCTTCGGTGGCTGTAATAAATCACGGATTTTGTACAGCTTCGTATTGTACCGTCAAGTTGAGTCGCCAAGCAGCGATACGTCTGTTCCGGTAGCTTCGTACCAAAGTATTGTAGTGTCAAAAAGAAACGAACGAGTTTAACAATTTTTACTAACGACTCTCTCAAATATATGGGCAGTGAGTACTGTTACTCTTTTTAGCCTTATCTCACCTATGTAGGGTCGGCAGAATATGTTTTCCTTTTCTACTCTCCCCTGTAAGATGTCATTTCAGTATTTACACCTTTTATATACATATCGTTTTTCACACAATCTATCCGCACCTTCTTCGATCTTCCTCAACTCCTATATCCGTCCTCCTATATCTATGTGTTATTCTGTTGTATAATCTATATCACTGTAGACTTTCATCAAAATCAGTTAAATAGTTTTTGTATGACAGAGTAACAAATATACACACATCCTCACCGACTTTACTCGCGTTGATATATCGAGTTTTTCCTCGGGAATAGAACTTTTTTTCCGCATGAAAAATGCCCATGTCCTTTTTTGGATCTCTTACAACGCGTATAAGACGAGACTTGGCTTGGTCTTGCTTCAATACACCCGGTCTTGGTCTCGGTTTTGCGCTCTCAGTCTCGGTCTCGGTCTTGGTCTCGCAGTATTGCAAGTATTACAAGTCTTACAATCACCTATTAGTCTAACCTATTAGTCTTGCAAAAACGCAAAAACAAGACCAAGACTGCAAGACCAAGACCGTTTTTCGGCAACACTAATTCAAAAATTAATGATGGCCGCTTGAGCAGTTAAAGCGTAACGCACAAATAATCTTAAATTCGTATATTTATAATATTATTAGCATATAAATAGGAGTGTAAATAGGTTAATTATTGTATGAAATACTTATAGACACATTAAAAATATACTAAGGACGCATAAAATATTAATGAAAAAGCCGTATATACTTATACAAATATAATTTGTATAACATTTGCATTGCGTCACGGAGCCTGTAGTCAGATTCAAGATACATGTTTGAGTTCGTGAAACATACATGCTTGGTACACGTGTATGTTTCACGAATTTATATATGTACGAAATAATAGTTAGCTTAGTTAGACTCGGGATATTTGGTGACAGTCCAAGCCGAGGCGCGCCGTGCGCCATTATGCCGGTTGCCTATATAAAATCGGGCGAGTGCCTTAATTAAGCGCTCTCCTTAGCAGTCCGGTGAAACTGTAGAGCCCGTACCGGGTCAACAGTGTAGTCAGTTCGAAAACAAAAAAAAAAAAGAAACTAACGGAGCCTATCAATACTCTTACGACAAGTTCCTTGTATTTAAATTGTATTGTCTTTTAACCGGTATCAATTAGTTTGCTACATTGGTAATGTGATGTATTCAAAAAATCCCCAAATTACAGTATAAGAGACGACAGCCTCGAGCGAAAGAGTATCAAATCCTAGACATTGTAATTTGACACGGCCGGTCGCAGTTTTTCATACCCGAAACGTAAAGTTAATAAAGATGGATAAAAAACTCGTTATAGTCATTATCCCTAATAAACGAAGGTATATGGTCGAAGGCCGTAATGGTACGATCATTAGGGTAATGCTTAAGGATTACCGGTGTCCCGCCGTTGTGTCGCCACTCGTCGGTCGGAGCTCGTATGGTTTTATTAGCAACTAGTTTGTGTCGGTGGCTCTGTCTGCGTTGAACGTTTATTTATGCAACTGAAATTAACGATACTCCGCATTACGGCCTTGAGTTTTGATTTTTCAATGCGTGGTTGTCATTTTTTGTAACTAAGCGCTAGTATACTAGATACAATATAGCATAATATAGCCAGCAAGTGACCACAGCCCGTGCCGTGCTTAACGTGTTCTAGACCCTTTAAATCATATATCACTAATGAATAAATGTTTTTTTTTTTTTAATATTATAGGGGGCAAACGAACAGGTGGGTCACCTAATGGTAAGTGATCACCGCAGTCCATAGACACTAGCAACACCAGGGGAGTCGCAAGTGCGTTGCTGGCCTTTTAATATATATGAGCCTCCGGCGCTCTCACTGACCGAACGAAACGCAACAGTGCAAGCATTGTTACTTCACGTCGGCTTTCTATGAGAGGGTGGTACTACCCCGGGCGAGCCGACCCGCTCATTCTGAAACCAGTAATAGTTTCAGTGTAGCTCTACCACCTAGAACAACTAACGTGTTATAAACCCTTTAAATCATACATCACTAATGAATAACTGATATTATAAAAGCGAACAGTAGCTTGTTTATTTGTTACGCCTTAACCAGATCATTATGGAATTTTGGATATACGTTGTCACCGGATATAAAATAGAACACCTTTTATTTAGAAAAATAGTACTGTTCCCGAGAGATATGTTAAATTTTACATTAACGCGAGCGAGAAAAGGCTAGTAGTACATCATAAAATTATATATTAAACTAGATACAAAATGTCGCTGCAGGTAAGGTCATAAATCATATTATTAATAATTATATTGTATGCCGAATTGCATCAATCACAATCCGACTGCTTCTCGAATTTTACTATAAATGACAAGAGAAATGTAAAAGCCTTACATGGCCAACAGCGTAGTCAGTTACAAAAAAAAATCACATATGTGCATTTCAATGTTCTCGTATTGATGAGTATGAGGATGGATAAAATAAAAGCAATGGAGATGTGTGGAGATTTGTGATAATTCTTTGTTTGGTAAAGTTATAACCAAAAAGCATATATTTCTAGTTTTATAAATTTTATCTTTCAGACAACTCCTTTCACTATGAAATAGTTTAAGAAAAGTTTCAAAATTCTCAAGTACAGTGTTAGTTATGCTTGTGAGAATATGTTACTTCTATTCCCTGTAAAACAGAATAATGTCGACTGTAAATATACTTCGCTAAATATTTAACAGATGGCGCTATTCCGTAATAGTATTTAGAAGATAAAATAGTTCTTTAAAAAATTAACAGATGGCGTACCGTAATACTTTATAATATTGTGAAAAAAAACCAAGCTTATCATTTTATTGAACAGGTTAATGTAAAATAATCTTATGTATAACTTGGTATATAATAATACAGAGTATGGTAAATATTAAACATAGGACTTGGGTTTTTTTTCTTTGTTAATCGGTTTAGAACATGGAAGAAGTAATTGGAATCCGTTGACTTTTGCTGGTGGAAACGAAGGAAAATGAAATCGTACTTTGGCTTTTATTTTGTATAAATGTAACCATTCCAGGTTGCAGTTGTTTCTCTCGCGCTCTGCTTAATAGCTCGGGCAGAGTGCGAAAGCAACAGACTCTTAGTTTAATCTATTTTTCAATTATTATGCAGACGGTGTTTCTTCTTAATAAACAGAAGCGCTTAGGTAGCTAACGTGTATTTTAAAAATGATATTTCAAATAGTATGTGTTGATTACGAAATCTACGAATTTTGTCCTTATAATTTATCCATATTATTATGACGATCATCCTTCCCCCCCGTTCGTCATCCAATGTGAAATCCTAAATCAATATCTGATTGGAAAGACTTTAATTTGCAAACAGATAGTTCTTATTAAAAAAAAAAGTCCACAACACGCGCACACCTTTTGTAATAAAACCTTCACGGCCGATTTCAAATCAATAATGTCCACAAAAAGGCCACTTCCCTGGTCACAGTGAGAGATCGATCAGTGATCTATAGATCTTTTGTTACACGGAATCGATCTCGGTTTTGATTGCGTCGCAAATGAAACGGTCAGTGTGTTGTTACGAAATGATAATTTTTTTATTCACACGAGAGAGGAGACGGGTGTGATTGGATTTTTTAGTGACATGTTATATAGCGCCCGAGGCTTTTTGTATATGCGCGTACGGACAAGAATTCTCCTGTCATTATTACTAAATTGTGAAGCGAACCGATGCTTATATGTCATATGCAATGGCATCTATGACCAAATTTTTGAGGTCACGATACGAGTTCAAGGTTCATGATGTATTTTGACCATCGTTTAGTCAGCCATTTATTTCTAATATATATTAGTATTACAAGGAGAAAATATTTGATCGTATGTTTGTAATGGATAAACTAAAAGAAATACTTAATTGATTCATGATTCATTCACCTACAGAGAGAGCTACTTTATTAGCAAACAACATGGGCTATATTTAATATCCCAAATGTACATTAAAGCAAGCGAAACCGCAACTAAAAGCTGGTCTAATATATTTAGAGATAATTGACGACTGTTTAACTTAAGGAGACAACACGTAAAAGTAAAACAGATATTATTATAAGAAAGTATATGACATCAATTGAAACCGACTATAAATAAGCGAAGGCAAATAAATTAAATTAAATGTAATCAAGTAAATTAAATCAAAATAAGTTCAGTATGTGAAAAACTTAACTGAAAAAAAAACACAACAGAGCTAATGTGGTAAAAGGGGAAAAGGTAAAAAATCCTATTGTGCTCAAGATTTTCCACAAAACACGAACAAGAAATAAGTTCGAATTGTGTTTATTTGTCTGGGTTAATTTATTTACTTAGATTTAGACGAGAGATTTTCTTTTTTTTTGCAATACTTTTCAGAATACTATTTAGCCTAAGTTATTTATTAACTTTTACTAACGAAAGATACTTGTCTTCTAATCTAATGTCATCTAAACAACCCTTATGGAAATCAAGATATAATTCAAATGTTCTTACACCAGTGTATATAGGTTTACCGCCCCTACCGCCAGTCTAAACGCTTTTTTGCTTGTCTTCAAACAGCCACTGATGTCCTTTCGTCGTTTCTTCTGCCTTTACCCTGAACAATCACAAGAGTAGCCGCGTTTCCGTATCGACTAACTCTTTCTATATGCCACTGACTATCGTCAATGGTAGGTACCCTAATTAAGCCAGAAGAATGGCCCAGATTTCGTGCGAAGAGACTAAGGCACATGATACTCTGTAACAATCTTCGTAAATGTCCCTTCGAGCTTCTGGGCTTGATGCGAAAAAAGACTGCTACCAAATCGTTAGTTCATTTTGTAAAGCATGAGATCATTAATTTCAAAGCATTTAACGGACTTCCGAGAAATCTTTGCTACTTTATTATATAATGTTCATGTAACGCGTCAAGGGGAACAGAAGTGACTCGTATCATATTGCGACCACCTCCCTCTCCCATTATATTGCTAATTACGAATACATTTATGTGAAAACGACTAAATTAAAAATAAGCCAGACGTCGCGCTCTTCTATATGCAGCGAACTAAGATTATATCGAAAATGTAGTAATGCATTTTTTACTTTAAGAATACTATACTCTCGAATCTAAGGGGAATCTAAGTCAAATTATGTCTGCTACGTCTCTATGATCAAATCGGAGTACAGTTTCGATTTTAAAAAGCAAGTAGCTAGGTCTTCGTGATGCCGTATAATTATACTAATAAAAATATAGTACAGTACTGTGAAATATTGTGCACCACTGAACCAATTACGAACGAGATTACTAGTTGCGTCAATCACGCACTATCGGTTGTGACGTATCTTTATAGCTGGGACCTATCGTCTTGTGATTATTGATTTTTTTTTTAATTGAAACTGGTTTTTGGGTTAGCGGTACATTGTTTTTCTATTATTATCTTTAATAAGTAGTGTATAACATATTATTTGGGGTAAGTGATCTTCAAGAGACCTGCTTAAATGATTTGCTTTAAAATGAAGGCAGTGGAATTAACGTGTGGGTTTTTCAATACTTTCTAGGTTTTAGCGTTTGGTCACAATCTCGTTTGATGTGAAACAACGATGTGATCTAAGATGGTAAACGCGCTAAACCTAAAGGGAACTGACTCTCAAGTGCAGCTTCCGAAATACACCGATAGGTTTTTGGCGACGGATTTGCAACTTGAGGGTGGTTGCTAACCAGGCGAACTTAGAAAGAGTCCTATCACCATGCTATGGTATCATCACGATGTTTTCCTTCATCCAAAGCTCCAATTTAGTCGCATGGATACGGCGCTCGACCCGGTGTCTGAACACGATATAAGCCATCATCACTTAACTGCGTGTAATGTTCACAGTAGTTTTGGTAAAGAATCTTAAGATCTTGGTTATTGAATTATTTCCACATATCGCCGCATATTTGGATTAGCGATCACTTTCGAGGTGTAAAATTTAACACTAAGTACATATTAATTTGTTGCGACAACTGTTACAGCTGAAAGCAATTCGTTTCAGAAGGTCCGTAATGCGCGAGCGATTGGGCCAACATTTATGCCACAAGAACACTCACAATTTGAAGGTTTCATATATCTTACGATTGACGGGCTTAAGTATGGTGCCAAAACATTCTAACACCCTCAACTAGAGAGCTTATCACTTTAAGGAAATACAATTTAATCAAATCGACTTCATATGTTTTTGATAACGTCATACACTAATAATAACAAATGAAATAAAATTATTGGAACAGTGATCGTTCCAAATTTAAAATTTTGTTTTTAGTAGTATGTGCAAACACTATTGTGTACCAGAAAGTGTTCTATATTTGAATATCGTGAAGAATAGACACGGAATTCAATTATAGAATACTATGTGAATGATTTAATCACAAGTATAATACTTCCACTACGCTTTAATACACTACATTCTCTTATTGTATGAAAAAATACTTTATTAAATTTGACCAACTTACTCTGTCCCGATTTATTTCTCCAGTACAATGAAATTTTTCTTACATAAAAGCTAGTCGGTCCGCGTTCAATTTTTCATTGGCAAATTAACTCTATGCTTACCCACATCTCATGCTTGACCAAAAGTATTGACTTTTATCAAAGTAATTATCACAATGAAACATTTAATTATTCCTAAGATAATTCTGCTGTACCTCCTATGACTTCGGCTTTCACCATACTGACTCAGATAAAAAAAAAACAATGTATATACATAAAAATATATGTCGGTATATCTGAGATCGATAAACCTGTACATGTTTCACATCGTCATCATGAATTTGGCACACCTATAAATAAAAATCTAGGTATTACTGGAAAAATAAAACTGGCCAATAATAAAAAAAATAATTGAATGAAAACTAATAAAAATTGTATTGAGAAGAAACGTATTAGAAATGAAGATAAATCGTTATAGAAAACACCACACAAAGGCACAAATAAAACAAATCAACTCATTAGTTCCCACTGACCTTGCGGTCTGGGAACCGTTATAGCGGGACCTTTTTTAAAAAACGTCTCAAGGCGCAGCTATTCCTCTGATCCCTTGAGCCGCAAAAGGACCGAGTGATATACGAAGTTTTAATGGAACCTTCACACTGACTGACAATTAAAACTAACGTACTGACTACATAATTTTAAATACTATTACTTTAGTTTGGCTTCTTTAAAACTGCATTTTTTAATTAGATAGTATAAAAGTAATATTCTAGGTTACTATTTTTTGTAGTGAAAACTTCTTTAGCCGTTTTGTGCGATTTTTAGTAGGGGAAAAGTTATGGGTTCGCATCACCCATGACCTCGACATACTCGTGACGTAATGCGCTTGCGTCAAAATAGTAAAGCGTAGTATAACTGCCTGTGTACATGTAATATTTATTTTTTATATTGAGTTTGTGCAGCTCTTCATGTTTGATTAATTAATCGACTGCATAAAAATGTATATTATTATTGCTAGGAGTGTGAATAGATGTAAAAACTATACTAATGTTAATAATTTCAATTTACAAATTATGAAATTGAAATGATTAGGATTATAATTAATTTAAAATAAAAAAAATTTGAGGCGCCCATCACCTTGTGTTAAGCGTTTACACAAATTCAGAAAAATGCCAACCTTTCTTCGCGATTTTATGAACGCTATAAAAATGTATGAAGGACAAACTAAGATACAACGATTTTTAGTATATGCAATTATTTTTTTTGGAAATAATGGTGAATAGCAGGATTTTTGTTTTTAGAATTTAAAGAGAATTGGTGAAACAATACCAGATTTAGTCGCGGGGTAAGGACATGTCAATGTTGGCCCCCACGGTGTACCGGCCGCCGATTTTGGTTGGGGCGACATGGGATCGTGCTGATCATTGGCCAGTTGAACTATGATTATCACTCGTCAATGTCTAATTTTTACTTAATAATTTGTAGACTTGCCACATTTAAGTCTATGTAATATATATAATAAGTTGAGCATTTTGGTGACTTGAATTAAATTTCAAAGGTTGCACTTGTGTACAGTATTTTTTTCTAAATGTACATACTAAACTGTTTTAGTGTAATTCTTATTGATGTTTTGAATAAATAAAAATATGTCTATATATAGACAAAAGCAGTTCCTACTTAAGGTGTATCTATGTTAAAACTACTGAACATATAGTCGTCATATGGCTGTAATTATTCGATGCGGAAGTTTTCGTAGATGGTTCTCGGCTACTTGTTTTTTAGATTGCATTGACCCTTTGCCACTTTTTTTTATATCTAGCAAATCGCACGGTTATCAGCTAATATTAAATAAAACACATACAAATTTTCATCAATACACAATCGAAAAGGAAAATAAATATTGAATTTTAAATAATAAATCTTATGTACACACCCAACAATAAGATCGCCGGGACGCTATGGCGACGACAGTTTTGACTATAAATAAGTGTTGTATTGTATTCAATGTATGCCGCCGCTACCGTTCGCCTCCGCGGCACTCTTCAAAAGAATTGGGAATCTTTAGGCTGAGACTAGGGTCCGCTCGGGACCAACTGTACGTCATCATGCTTACTAGATTCAGTTTTTAATGTATACCTATATATAGCTAATATTTTACTTTTTTCAAGTTATATATCTTTTGGCGCGTTAGGAAAAAATGATGAGAGTAAATTTTTTCGATGCGCGCGCGTACACCGTCACGAAAAACCGACACCCTGAGGTTAGCTATAGTCAACATTTTATTCAAAATAAGTATGTATAAATAATAATTTTTAATATGTTCACAACATAAACTTTTAGCTCAGTATAATTATATAAAGTTAAACTTGTTTGAAGGTAATGATTATGTAAAAAAAGTTAATTTTAATTCATGCCGATAATAATAATAATTCATATAATAATAGTGTCAATCATGCAAATAACTTTGAGTTATCAACGGTTTCTGTTACATACATAATATACTGAGTATAATAAATAGTAAAGTGTTACTTACTAAGGACGGATACAAGAGTAGAGGAAGACCAAAAAAGTAAGGATTGGATGGATTCTTAAGGAATGATATGCGGTGTATAAAAAGTGTAAGTACATAGATAAGGGTCCATAGAAGCGAGTGGAAAAGGACAAAACTAGTGAACTAGTAAGGTGCGATAAGGTTACAAAAAAGCAATTAATAATATATTCTAAGGGTCTGTATACAAACTTCTTGCGATAATAACAATTGTATAAAATGTTATTTCAAACGATTTTCAACCCAACTTATATAAAACTACTCCCCAGTGTACACATTAGATTCAATTACGATACCGATGGTGGATTTTATGGTTTACATTACACGAACTACTAGCCGATCATTACAATAATAATTGTATCACGAACATTTAATTTATTTGCAATCAATAGCCATAGTCCATTCATATGTCTTTTTAGATGCATCCCCGATTTATTGCCCGTCGTTTGCGGAATCGAAGGCAGCGCATAAAATGTTTAATTAAATAAACATAAACGGAGCCACTTACTTAGGTAGAATAGTTTTGAAATAAGATTTTATTGTTATTTGAAACTTAATAAAGTGGGAGTATAAAGTTTTAATGGTTTCGTTAGCTTGGTTATATGAAACGCTCATTATGTCACAAAGATTACGATGAACCAATGACTACTCGATCTTTATTCGGGAGACCTTAAGGTCCTAAGTAAAAGTATAGTATCAGCTATACTGGATCAGGTTCAATTCTGGCTTTGGTCAATGTTTACGCAGGCACTGATAGTAAAAGTTAATTCTCATGATGAAAATGTCAGGAGAGATAAGTGGGAGTGCAGTTTAGCACGGGTTTTCGATTAACCTGTTCATTTATGTTGTAATATTGTCGCATAAAGATGAGTCGCTATATATAACATATATATTAGTCGCAGAAGTTCCGGAGTCTGATAAATTCCATAAAACTGATCACAAAATGCCTCTCAAAGTCATTAATAATTTTGACAGTAACATCTTTTCAATAATTATAAAAAAATCGATTATCAGAAGAGACAGGGGATGGGGTAAGGAAGAGCCTGTCTCAGCTCGCTCGTCAGAAGGTGAAAGGAGAAAACTTCGTTAAGAAGATACAGAGGGTGAGAAGATAACGATAATAAAAGCATTGACGGGTTTTGGTTGAAGGCGTCCCTGTCATTGCCAAGCCGGTCCAAGATGGGAAAGGACGGAGGATCTAACGTTCCATTGCATTGATTCGGCGGACAGAGGGACAATTAAACCGGACTGTTTCATTCAGCGGGCGGCCTGATAGTTACGCTGGAACTTGACGACTGAGTGTTGCGGTGCGTGCTAGCATCATCCCTTGGCATAATCTTAGCGTGGTTTCAAACTATCTAGCATTTCCCAGTGGGGGAATGAGTGTCCAATACAAGATCTCTCCATTTTAAAAAAAAAAAACTTTCATTCAGAAACCTGTACTGTTCTCGAAGGTTAGGTGTAATCTATATTAACGTGAAAGAAGTCTCTGGTAAAAGGTAGTCATAAAATAATTAAACAAAAAACACACATTACAAGCTATATATTATACATATTTTTAGAAGCACACTTAACTTTAATTGCGTAATTTCATTAAGCATGCAAATGGTAAAATCTATCTTTTTATATTTAAGTTAGAAAACATTTTGATTTGTTTTTATTTAATGTATTATAATGCACGTACTCTGAGCAATGATTACTATTCGACTTTATAATTTATAGGTTAGATATCATAGTAAAAAAAAAAAAACATCTCATCCGGTACGCGATGCTGAAGATTTATAATCAAACTAATGAAATCGAGACTAGAGTAATATGGAGAAAATAACAACTATGTGTAGGGTGTCTATCAATTATCCGTTTGTTTTGATTTAATATAACCCATAACACTTATTTGAAAATCTAATATTCTTGTAAAAACCAATAGACGACTGCAATTATTCTATCTCTCTCAGAAATAATTTGAATTATGTGTATAGATAGCTAGACTACATTAGTAAATTTGGACAAAATTTTGCGTGTGAACATATTGCCAACCCGAATAAGGAATTTTTGTAAACTATTACAGTTATACAACATAAATATATTTTTTTGTGGTGATCCCAAAATATACAGAAACACTGGCGACCCTAACAACCGCTTGCGCGTGTAAGAAATTACTATAATTGAGTTTGAATTCGAACCGGCTACCGTCCTAGTGAAGCTATCAAAATTCCAACCCACAATGTAGGTACAAGGTCCGGCCGCTAGCCATAGATTTGCAATTTTATTTGATAGATAAGGTTCGAGATAACGCTGTATAATTAGTTTTTCGATCGTAATATTGCGAAAGCATTTTGTACTTCACAATCATTTCTTATTTAATAGTTCACTGTAAATATTAAATATTCTACGTTATATTTTAATCTTTTTATAATATTGTAAAGTGCTTTACGTGAAGGCCTTTATTAGTGAGTGAATAAGCTGGTTGTGCACGCGGCTTTGTTCACTTAATAATACGTTATTATTAAGATGACTTTTTAATAAATGTCATATAGTTTATCCATAATATAAAAATGAATCGCTGAATGCGTTGCTAAGCGCAAATCTCGAGAGCAACTGAACCGATTTCGCTAATTCTTTTTTTATAACATTCCTTAAAGGACGAGGATGGTTCTTTAGGAGAGAGAACTTTAAAAAAATTGCCTGAAAACGTCTAAAAACAACATTTTTCTATGCTCCCATATAAACGATTCGTAATAATACTTAAAAGTCAATTTGAACTTTAATACCATACCCCTAAAGTTTAAGTGTTTGTGGAGAGGTTCCGGGAAGGAAAAACAATTGAGTGACGTTATTATCGTATAAATATTAATGTCAATATTTATACGATGGTAACATTTAACATTATATAGCGTCCCGAATAGCAGAATAAGTATTAAAGAAAAAAAAAATCGACTGTTACGCGGTACGAAGTTCGCCGGGTCAGCTAGATTTTTATATAAATATTTATTATAAACACACAATATTTATTATTATTCATTAACAACAATCATATATTTATTCATAATATACCCAAAGAAGTAATAATGGATATGGTAGTTTTAGGGTTATAAACATGTTACTAGACAGATATACCTTTTCTTTTATAATATTATTATGTAAGGTAAGGGTAAATGCAAGGCTTATTAAATAGATGTAGCTATATTAAGGTTACAGTCAAGTGATATGATAAGTATCCTTTCTTAAATTATTTAGTCCATTATTCCGTGTACAACTAAAAATTTGTCTTGAGCAATGTTACAATGATTTCACACAAATGATTTATATTATCTAAGTGTTTTTTTTTTCTTCTGAACATCTCCTGGTTTAATTAAAGGTAGGTCAGAGACACACTACTTACTTCTTACTTCACACATAACTACAATTAATTTTTTATTTGCCGCTTAAATCGAGACAAAATTATAATAACCTCCATGACATTTTACAAGTGTTTTCAATTAAATTACAAGTTACAAAATTAAACCAAATAATATACCAAAAATACATACCACAAATACACATAATCTAATACATTACGACTATACTGTTATGTTTTATTGTCATTTATTTAACCCTTTTAACTTACAGACTATGTGCTTCATACATTTTAAATACACTTTAATTTTTTTCTCATCTTCTATTGTCGCTTTTAGATTCCTTTGACTTAACGATATATCAGTTTTCGTTTCAAATTCTATTCGAGCTTTATTCATTATTCTATAGTCAAGCAAGGCATGTAATCCCGCTTGGTCATTTTGTCCGTCGCACACGATTGAAGGGTTAACATTTAAAAAATACTTTTATTATTTTCTCATATTCTATTGTTTCTTTTAGATTCCCTTTACTTAACAATATATTAGTTTTCATTTCAAATTATATTCGAGCTTTATTAATTATTCTATAATCAAGCAAGGCATGTAATACCGTTTAGTCATTTGGCCATCGCACACGAATGAAGGGATAATAATCCTTTATATTGTATTTAAATAAGTAACCTGCGAAAGCTCTATTAATATCTAAGTGTTACTAAAGATTTGGTATATATAATAAATATGTAGTTTAAAATTTTATTTAATTTAATATTCGTCGACCGGCTTCTTTCATTATTAGTCAAGATATCTGAATAAATAACAAAGGTTCTACGTATGCCTAGGATTTACCGCGTGACCTAATTTCGATTTCTGGTAATCTCTCTATGATATGCTAAGTTATGACGTAACTTTTATTTTTAAACTTGTGAATACAATTTCTTATTTTGCTCTGAATTTTGTAATATTGGTGACATCTTTTACACTGCAGTTCGCTTATTGTGCACAAATTAATTGAATGAAAAATAATAAAACTGAACATGGACGCAGAGTTGTAACAAAAAATCCTTACATAGTTCTAAGATGTCATCACAAGACACTTTATAATAATTGTTTACTAGGTAATAGTAGAAAAAATCTTCAGTAATAAATATTGATAGCCAAAGTAAGAAGGGGAACACACGTTATTGAAGTAAATATAGAGAACGCCTTATGTAAAATTACATTTAGCCCTAAGTATAACAAGAATACTCATGTTCCAAGTAAGAAAAAAAACTAAATTAAGTGGAGTTATTGCAGGCGTCTTAAAGTGATCTGTGAATTAGACAGTGCGGCAGGAAATGGCTTCTTAACCCGTCAGTACAGAGTGATTAGCAATCGGTGCGATCGCCGATCGACTATCGCTTTTGATTGGCTGATCGCCGTTGCTTGAGTGCCGGTAAGAATTAACGTCATAGAATATATAACCGCGGTATAAACCGACTACACACAGCCATATTAATTAAATATAATTTCTAAAGTTCCTAGTTTCTTGGGGCTTTAACTCCATACCCCACAAGGCGGCCATCCTCGAGGTTAGGGGGCCGCGCAAAGACGCATTTAACGAACTATCTCGAGTCCGCATAAAGAAACCTGCAGATAAAGTACAACGACTCGTAGTATAAAGAAGCTACATCACTTAGTGCGAGTCCCTATGAAGACCCAAGACCAAGAACGGAGACCGGTAAACCGGGCTACACTCAGACATTCAAGGGTAGAAAAATGATATCGTAAGGGTAGGAGAGTGATACAAAGTCTTAATTATGTGCGCTCATAAAGTCTAAGTGATTTTATACAATAGGTACACAGATCTTATGAGGGTTCTTTTTTTTGCTAGGTAGGTTTAGTGAATATTAAATATATGTAAGACTAGTAACCGCCCGCAACGTTCTTCGTATTTGTATAGTTTTAAATGATGTTATCATACATTATCTCCGTGTGACGCTGATAATTCATGCAACGGACACAGAGATAGCTGTCTGCGAGTACGATTTTTATCGAACTTGATACTTAGCTATTTAGCCAATCTAAACGATGTCTTTACAAATTATTGTTTATGTGTTATTTTGATGTATTCTACCCTCATAAACAAATAATAATTTGTTTTGTATTATACAATTTACACACATTTTAAGCGATGAGGGAGTAATTGCAGCGTATTCTGAAACCCCGTCGATGTGCGTCGGTCTGAAGCTCACAATGATTTGAAGATTTCGGTAAAGGAAAACATTGCGTCTATCTTTCCTTATTGTGACCACCTTAAGGTCCCACGTACGTAGCTACCACTCTCAAGTAGAAATCTGTCACCAACCACCCAAAAATATGTTCCAACAGTTGTACTTGACAACTGGTTCATCTAAGTTTAGCGAGTTCACCACGTTAGACCACATGTTTATTTATTTATTAAGTCGTCTACTGTGCGGATCTCACGTGCGTTCTTCCCACGTACGTCGGCCCTCTGGAATGAACTCCCAGCGGCAGCGTTTCCGGACCAATACAACCCACAGACCTTCAAGAAACGAGCCTACTCCTTCCTCAAAGGCCGGCAACGAATCTGTGATACCTCTCGTGTTGCAGGTATCCATGGGCGGCGGTGATTACTTACCGTCAGGTAACCCGTCTGTTCGTGTGCCTCCAATCATATTAAAAAAAAAATTGTCTTTTAACATCAGTTGAGATTGTGGTCAAGTACCTATACAGAAGTAAGCATATACAAATATTAGTATTATATACTCTATGATAAAGAAGTAAGCGTCGATACAGTCTGTTTAAGTAACGCACGATAATTGAAGACAAGCTCGTATCATACGTGCCGGAGCACTTCCATTGAGTGACGTGTGATTACTTTGTACCCGTCCCGATGAGATTACTGTCGGGGCTATTAAGAAAGCTCGATTGTAAGTATGGAATTTCCTATCATTATAAGAATAACAAATTTCTGAATACAGTATGTTAAAATGTCATGAAGTTATAATTCACTTCCGCGATTAACATCAGATTTGTTTTAATGCCATCTATCCCATATTTTTAGTACTCTATTCTTAGTCACAGATAAATGTTTGATATTTTTGTGTTCTATACTTGTAACTCGTTTAATGAATATTTTAAATGTCTCTTTGTTAATTATAGGTATATTAGCCATATTTAAAAGCCATGTTTTGCGTCTCGTCCGTTTGTGAAACCAATTAACTAATGACACTTGATTAGTAGGTACGAAGTTGACTTAACAATCTGTTTCCATATTATACATCTGCCGGCCATGCCATGAGCCTTCACTTTTTTAATTAGACACATTATAGTAATATAAAATATCTCTAGATGAGGCGCGTATATGAAATGAAGATAAGTAAATAAATCGCCATCTCTGTGGCCTAAAGTTATACATATTTTTTATAACGAATATGCCATGTATTGGTAATATAAATTATTTGTTATAATTTATACTAAAGAAAGTTAAAAAGTTCTAGTATTTGTAATTATTTTATACATAATCGGAAAAATGAACGACCATTTACACTCACATAAGTTAATTATTTTTCCAAATTAGAAATATTAAATAAACAGTTGTCTAAAAGTAAGTTGATAAGCTTTCAACTTCTTGGTCGCAGCCACCTAGTTGGGTCTTAGAAAATATTTTACCACCATTCGACGATTAGAAAAAAAAAGATTGCAGAGAACGCTAGAAGCAATGGAAAACAAACGCAGAGGGTTTAATAAATTTTAGTTAAACCATGGAGAAAAGTGTTACTCTAAAAGTCAACTCCATTGAAGAGACGGCGTGATGATCAGCATAAATAAAAAGTATATTTTTATATATCTATAATAAGACGACAGGTTTTATTTATTATTTAAATTTGAGTGCTGAGCTACGAAATAGACGGATGAGAAAAATTTATATGTAGCAGAGATGCGAATGTTAGGATGGATGTGTGGTGTAACTAGAATGGATAAGATTAAGAATGAGTATGTCAGAGAAAGTTTAAAAATAGCACCAGTGACAGAGAAGTTGAGGAGTAATAGGTTAGCATGGTACTGGCATATTATGAGAAGAGATGAAAGCCATGTAACAAGAAAAGTTTTGAATTTGAAAGTGGATGGATATAGGAGTAGAGGAAGACCGTAAAATGTGTGGATGGATTGTGTGAAAAATGATATGTGTGTGAAAAGTGTGAATATTAAGATGACATCTGACAGGGGAGACTGGTAAAAGAAAACCTGTTGTGCCGACCCTACTTAGTTGGGATAAGGGCAAGATGATGATGATGATTTTTATATAACTAATATTTATGATCACAAATGATCCGATGATGCGGCTATCAATAAGAAAATATTATTTTATAAAAGAGTAAATAAACAGAAAACTTATATTGCAGATAGGTCACAAATCATATACATGTCCCATGAAATTAACAGTATCGTCTCGTACACGCGTTGTGAAGTAATTAAGGGAAGCGTAGTTTTTTTTTGTTCTCGTCGCAGTCATAATGTACTTATAGGGTGGCTCCTATTTCGAAATAATGAGGACATTGCTTGTTATGTCTATAGGGAGCTCATTCTTGAGTGATAAATGCTGAAGTTTACTACTTTCCTACAAAATGCAAATATACACAAAAGGAGTCCAATGTAGTAAAACCTATGGCAAATATAGTTTTTTATTCTGCACGAATATATTTTAATAAATGTATTTACACACAGATAATAAGTTTTTCATAGTTTTTGGTTGTATAATTCTGTCATTCTGTATACAAAAACATTAAAATATCTGTTATTGTCTAGTCAATTGTCTAAAATGTTTGAACGGATTTTGATGAGACGTATACTGCGAGATAGAAGTATTTTCAGAATATAATTTAGAATCCTTTTCATTACGATTTTTAGAGAGGTTAAGTAATAGCGATAAAATTTAGAAGACGTAAATTAAAATCTATCAATGAAAGCCCATAATCAATCAGAACATTACGCGTAGTTTCCATGAAAATATTAATTATCAGACAATCTTCAATTTCAATTTTTATAAGCACTAAGTGGCCAACGACGTATACTTTCTTGCTGTAGAGAATTGAGGCAAAGGATATAATGTGCATATAAAAAAGAGGAGAAGTAAATGGATAACACTATTTACAAAGAAATATTGTAAGCAAGGTGTATTTTTCTTTATTTTTTTTAATATCATTTCCTAGGTATATTAAATACATTGTTAAGATAACAGAATAGTTTTTTAAACGACATCTGAAATAAGACAAAAAATTTGTCAAGTGAAATAAATTTGTCATCATTACCAAATATGTATATACATACAATAGAGTGACTTAAAGCAATATCACCAACAATAGGCTCAGTATAAATTTAATAAACCTGATTATAAAAGCCGTGAACTAATATGGTAACGAGATTAATTGTAAATTATGCTTTGACTCGAACCATAAAATAAGGGAAATGGCATTATTAAAAGATTATATAACAGTATAGGATCAAGACTGAATGAGAACGACTCTCGAGCAGCTAATCAGTTGTCAAGCACCCAAGATTTGTTATTAAATATGTAGGAATTCGTATTCTAAAAATAAAAAAATATTTTTAC
Organism: Antheraea assamensis; assembly: GCA_035772565.1. Taxonomy (NCBI): domain Eukaryota; kingdom Metazoa; phylum Arthropoda; class Insecta; order Lepidoptera; family Saturniidae; genus Antheraea; species Antheraea assamensis. The sequence continues at coordinate 699,653 of JAQQSE010000195.1, read as the reverse complement.
AAAACTAGTTTCTTCTGATTTTAAGTTATAACTAAAATACGCGTGTATCACGAGAGAATTATTTAAAATAACTTTTGACCGCGACTTCGCTTGGTTTTAATTATTTTTTTTCGATCTGACTACACCTGTTGACATCGTCAAGGATCTCTACAGTTTCACCGGACACAGCTGGTGTATTTCGATAACCGCACCGCACTCGAAAAATTTCCTTGTCATCAACAACAGTCCCTACGCATGATGAGATCGTGAAAACTAATTTGAAAGATGTACTGTAAAACACAACTTAAATGAGGTTGTATACCATCGTATACAGTACATTAATAAATCAAAGATATTAACTTGTCCCATAACAAATAGACTGATGGTCACATTAAGCGTAATAACAGGGAGTGGGCATCGAATCCGCGCTAATGGCGTGCCGCGGGCGCACTCTGTATCAGTAGCTCCATCGGTAGGCGATTGTGCTCCCAGCGACGGCCCATTATACGCTCCATCCTATGAATTTTTCCAAGGACTTTTATAATATACAGGTTGTTTGATACACTTGAGAATGTCATAATAATCTGTATGTAAACCATAGTAATTTGTATAAGCGATGTTATCCCCTTGAATATGTCTATACAAAATCTCTTTCCATAAATATTCACTTTTTGATAATTTATGAGAAATAATTTCAAATAATGATTTTTTTTTTACCACGTGAATGAAATGTTATTATGTACTTTAACTAAGTCTCTGGAGTACAGATATTTTAAATAACAAGATAGTACTCAGTGATCTTATGGCTGATGGGACACCTGATGGTAAATGGTTACCGTTGTCTAAGGACAACTGTAAGACCAAGGGTATCAATGTTGCGTTGGCGACCTTGAAGAATTTGAAGAATGGTTCATGAGAGCTCATTGACACCCACGTTGTCAATATTAAATTGGAATAAAATGCAAAATACTGTTAATGTATAATTCGAAGAAACTGAAAGAAATAATTATATTAAGATTGTTATAAGAAGCTTCGGTGAATGTAAGATTTCATATGTATATGTGGGTTCCTAGAAATAAATCAAAACCAATGTTTTTGCTAGTTAATGATTAGCTTCTTATCCTATTTTATATTATAAATGCGAAAATGAGTTTATATATGTATTTTTTTATTTCTGTTTGTTACGGTACCTTTCGAAATACCGTAGTGTACTCAATGGATAGTTCAAACCTACATTAAAAAGAGTTCGACAGTCCAAGCCGAAGCGCGCCGTGCGCCCTTGTACTGGTTGCCTATATAAAATCGGGTGAATGCCTTAAGCGCTTCCCTTTAGTAGTCTAGTGAAACTGTAGAGACCTTGCCAGGTCAACAGTGCAGTCAGTTTGAAAAAAAAAAACATTAAAAAGAGCGAAGTCGTGGTCAAAAGTTAATTTTAAATAATTCTCAGGTGGTACACGCGTATTTTAGTCAAAAATTTATAATCATAAATAGCCGCCGTGTAAGAATATATATATTTTTTTATTTTTGAAATACAAATTCTACATTTTTAATAACAAATAAGTTAATATTTAAAAAAAAAGTATACCAAGTAAAGTAAAGGCCCACATATTTAAAAGGCCGGCAACGCACTTGCGACTCCCCTGGTGTCGCTAGTGTCTATGGACGGCGGTGATCACTTACCATCAGGTGACCCACCTGTCCGTTTGCCCCCTATGATATAAAAAAAAAAAAAAAAAAAAATACCAATTCCCAAAAAAAGTTAATAGACATTATTTCCATGTTTCCAATGTGGCTCTTTTGGAAATTCGTCTTTTTGTTTATTTCTCGTTTTATTGTATTGCCATCAGGATTGAACGATGATGCAAAATTGAAAAGTCGTAGGTCTAGAAACTGGCAACTCGTTTTAATTCGTCTTGCAACATTTGACTAAGCAAACATTGCAAGCTAAATAAAAGCTTGTACTAATAATGACTTAAATTAAAATTGACATCTATTTGCAACGTGTTATTCACTGCTATTCTATTGAGTATTAAAAATTTCGTTTACTAATAACAACTTAATCAGGAACACTGTTGGCTGACGATGCTAGAACTCCTCCGTACGCTCATGCTTCCCTCGCCTCTTCTGACTTTCGTTTCGTACTTGTAGAGCAGTAACAGTATAACCTCAAAAACTATCACAATATTTACTTTATATTTTCAAGTTGAAAATAAAAATGTCAAATGACCAGCACCATAAGACTCGGTGATTGAAAACGAAAATGGATATTTTGAACCTAATCTCGAAGACGCTGACAAACTAAAATTGCTAAAACGATTCTCTCTATATACAGTATTTAATTATTTCAACACCTGCATAACATGGGCAGAAGAAAATAATGTATCTGTTAAAGATATCATAATTTTTCGAAACATGACGAGAGGAAGTTTTTAAACAAGGTAGTATATGTTGCAAAAAAGCAGACCTCAATTAAGGATTACATACTTTAAGACTAGTTATCACTGTGATAATCTAGAGAAGAAATATTGAATAAATTATAGTATCCAATTGTAGTATAACATCCTATAAGGGAGATACAAAGTTGGTCGATTTAAATCAGGTGTTGCGGTCAGAATTGTCCCGTATCCGACGAACAGGTTTAAACAATGCATCAATGTTTCTATTCTTTGTGTGGCTTTGCAAACAGATCTTTTACATTTATGAAAGTACTAAATATTGGCCGTATTATGCTGTATTTTAGACCTAGAATATGATATCGGTAAGTATCATTTGTATCAATTTTGTGTATTTTCTTAAACGAAGTTTCTTAACGAGTTGACTAGAAGAAATTGTCACGTAAGGAAAAATCGTTATGTCCCCTCCATTTTTCTCTCTCAATTTATCCTTTTCTCTTGTATATGAATGCGTGTACGTATCTAAATTCCAATAAATAAAAATATTACACAGCCAGAGAGAGAGAGACCCTTAGAAGAGGTATACCTTTCTTTCTTAAGAGACGAAAATACCTCCCTCAAGTTGAAAACCTGTCGCCAAGCACCTGTTGGTGTGTTCCGGCAGCTGCACTTGAGAGCCAGTCTCCCTCTAGGTTAAGCGTGACTTACCATCTTAGACCACATCATCATTTAATATCAGATGAGATTGTGGTCAAAACGTTTACCTATAAAGTATTAAAAAAAATAGCAAATCCAGCTCTCCCTTTTGGAACTACACATGGTGTTGAAGAATAAGAGTAAAGAACTTCGTTATTAACAAGGGACGGGGATCCCTTGACGGTACGCAGTTTTTTTAACGCAAATTACAAACACACCACTATCCAAAACAATGGTGACTCCTGAATGATCTACAGTATATCACCTATCACCGATACCATAGGTAGCGTGCCAGGCTCTTGGCATTTGCATTTTGCGTATACATATGGCAGTTGTGTATACACTATCTGATTTCCAAATAACGCAAAACAAAAGAGAGTCAGTGTGACTGGTGTACCTACCCATTTAACATCAAATACAGTTTAGACGCGGAGCGGAGCAGTATGAGGAAGACAAAATATAGAAAAATAACAATATAAAAATAGAAACGGCAACAAAATAGCGCTTTAATCATTTCACTGAACCCCACTTCACATTAATGAAGAACGAAACATTCTGGTCATAATTGTCTTCTACAGTCATCAACATCTGGTCTATTTTAGATCATTACCTTCACGCATGCAAAACAATACTTTCTACTTATAAAATATCTTACAAAGTAGACGTAATGGTGCGGTTTTAGTGAGAGAAAATGGCGGAATATCGTATCATATTATTATCGAATAACAAGCACTATTATTTAAGAATATTTATCATACTTATGTTTACACGCTTTGGAATAAAATTCATTAATAATTAATATTTATTAGTTTACTGGTTTAATCATAAGGGCATAAGTTCGGAATAAAAATATAAACATGTCACAAAAGAAAATAGTGATTAAGTAGTTGAGGAGTTATAGAGTTAATAACTTAACATTGGGCATGTCCTGAGAAGAAATGATAGCTATATAACCAGAATAGTGTTTTAAGCATGATATTTGAGGAACATGGGAGTAAAGGGAGACCGAAGAAGGTATAGATGAATTATGTGAAGTTTTTATATGTATATAAAAAGTGTGAATACTGAAATGCAGCTGACAGAGGAGAATAGAAGAAGAAAATGTTTTGTCCCAACTCTACTTGGGTGAGATTAGAGTAAAAAAAATGATGAACTACATAGCTTTTACCAATAGATACAGTCATATTTTTGTCTTTTTCGAGGTTTTTCAAACGTGGATTTCAAAATGGTAATTCTACGTGTAATACCCTCAGGTTCAGAATAGTAAGTGTATATAGTTTATAGGCTTAGAGTTTTGTAAGAAGCATTCTAAAACATCTTCCAGCTCTTTGATATTCGGGGTCTATGCTTTACAGATTTTCGATGACATGAAGGAGAGGAACGGAGATAGGTCTGATGATGTTTACGCCAGGAGTATTTACTTATTTAGCTTTTTTTTTAAATTTCAATTTCATTATTTTAAAATAGCGTTTTTGCTGTCGTTTTCCTGCTATAATTGAGAACAGTTTCCTGCTTGCCGATTTGCAAAGAATGTATGATAACTAATGAAATAGCAGAATTCATCGCAATGTGTCCTAACCCTAATACATGTACCAGCTTCGACGTACAAACTATTTACCACATAAGTTATAATCACTGCTGGAAATGGATTGTTATTTTTGTTAAATAGAAGAAAAAAAAAAACACGAGTCTTTTGAAACGATAAACATTTTGTACCGTTCGTCTTGTACAAAGGTGGGAATAAACATACATACATACATACAAGTTGTAGTAACGATTGAATGGAACAAATTAAAATAATATCAGCTAATAACACTTTTTAAACTAGACTAAGAAAATTGTGCTTCATAATTGTCTTTGTTGGTGTAACTGTTCGGCTATTAAAAGGAATAGTAATATTTTATTTTAAAATTAACTTCTGCCAGCGATTCCGGGTTCTGATTGTATGAAACATAGTTTTGTCTCCAAACGTACAGCTAAAGTCGCAATAATTATCAGTAGATATTAACAGTATAATACGTTGTAATTCCATATATATAAATAAGATTGAAGTGTCTCGTGTTTATGCGAACTAATATCCGAAATGGTTGAACCGATTTCGGTGAGATATTCACTTGATCATAACGGACACACGTTTTATTTATATAGGCCAAGTAAGTAGTAAGTAATTTAAAATAGGTTAAAAGAGTTGTAGAGATTATGCAGTTATTAATTCATATATATATTGTATAGTGACCATTAAATTGGTAAACCATTTTATTGACAATAAATAAATAATATTTACAACGATAATCAACGTAGCATATATTTTATTTTATTAAGACACTAGCAACCCGCTCCGGCTTCGTACCGGTATAAAATATATAGCCTATGTCATTCACTGAAAAAATCATTAAATTCGATCCAGTAGTTTTGATTTATTCATTACTGCCCGTGGCCCGCTCGCGTTAAATTTGGAGTAACCTCAAAAATAACAGTATTTCTCCACTATTTAATTTATGTTATTATATACATATAAACCTTCCTCTTGAATCACTCTATCTATTAAAAAAAACCGCATCAAAAACCGTTGTGTCGTTTTAAAGATTTAAGCATACATAGGGATATAGGGACAGAGAAAGCGACTTTGTTTTATACTATGTAGTGATTTCTAAGCTACAATACGATATATGAATTTTAAACATCTGACACAGTAAATCCTGATTCGTGATGTCTTATTTCCCTTATTGTCGGTATAAAATGCAATAAAAAAGACATCAGTCAACACAACCGTCTAACTTCAAAGAACTTGGATTATTATCTTATCCAATTAAAAAAGAGCTTCAAACTATAAAATGGAAACCTTTTAATTTTATTGTCTCTGTGATATGAAGTGAGCTACTGTTCGGCATTCTTCAATAATTATATTTTATATTCAATTAGACGGATTGTTGTTTTGTGTTCATTCGATTTTCCCATAAACGTATAATATATTCGTCAATTCGGTTCACATTTGATTAGTTCTAATGCCTATTCATAAACTATGGCCATTAAACAAGCGTATATGTGAATATGTTTTAAAGAGCGACAGCGATAAATAGTCATTGAAGCCTTGCAGAGATATTATTTGCAATGGCCACCCACGTGTTGCTTCGTGTTATTTAGACAACGCTCTCATTTGTATATTGTATCTGTAAATCGTGATGGTCGAGTGGTTTGTCTATAGGAATATCAATCCGATGTCTCTAGGTTCTCGAACCCCGGTATGTGCCAATGGATTTTTCGGAATTCGCGTACATTTACTTACTGTTTAAATTGGTAACATTATCGGCTCACAGTGAAGGAAAACAAGGAAACCTGAACCTGAAAAATGTTCTAGTAGTACCGCCGAATGTGAGAAAATATAGAACTGTGGAATTCGCAGAGTTTACGATTACCAATACGTCGTGGGCTGGCGTGGTGTTTATGTCCATATCTTCCTTCCTTGGCTCTACAGTGGTTCTCTTACAGGCTGATGATGATAATGATAATTTTCTACTCCCTGATACTTGAAACTCGATCATGTTCCTTTATTAAAAGAGAAAAAAAAAGAACTGTTTCCAAATATTTTTAATCATAACACTAAATACCTATTAACAAATATCGGTTGAGAAACAAAGAAAGAAGATATACTTACGGCTGTACTTTTACATATTTATATACTGAAGTTAATAGCCAAATAAAATGCAAATATTTCTCTACACAATTACTAGTAAAAAGATTTATGTATGAACGTATGATGGCTCTGTAACCACAACTGTTGTTGTTCAGATAAGATATGGTTATTCTGTTTTTAACCCTTTATTCTGTCGCTTTGCTATTGCATAATATGCAAGAAGGGTGCGGATATATACATTGTATACATTAGCCCTCTTGGTAATCTTACAATGTACCAACTTGTAGCTTATAGGGTTCAAATTTTGTGGCAAGAGATCTAATTTTGGGTTAAATTTGCGTTAGCCCAAATATAATTTATCGAGTTTATTGGATTTGTAGTTTCACGGCTTCGACAATTACGCTTCTAAAAGGAGTAACACGATTTACCAACATTATATTAAATTAAGCATCTACGCTCTAATAGGAATATGAAGTGGTAGATCTGTAATAAGTAAGAATTAAAAATAAATTTGAAACTCGCTTATGCAACGTCATTTTTAATGGCCTCAAACAATCCAACCAGCAGTACAGAGAAGCCTCCGTATTTATTGAGCTAATTGGTTGTAAATTGAAGTTGGATTGTTGAAAACGGACGGCAACGATTTTGTGTAGTAAAACTCATAAACCTCCCTACGTGTCCGTTGTCGGTTAATGGCTTCATGATAAGGCCCCGTTTATGGTCTAATTGGTGAGTCAAAATGTAGTTCTTTATGTATTCTTTTTTCTTTCAACCATTATTAATTTAAACGCCAATTAATTGAATGAGATTTCTTTGAATAATAATTATTTTGTAGGTATCGTCTAATTGCTTAAGTAATTGTATATAGTTGACGTATAAAATATATATGGTTAAGTGAACGCAATGTATACCTATTCCATATTGTATAAGTTTTAAGTTAAATTATATTTACTTATTACATTAAAACAGGGTAGTCTTTAAAAGCTATTGTAATATTAAAAAAAAATGCTTGAACGATTTCTGAGAATTTTTCTTCGCGGGAAGTGTATTTTATTTCTCAATTGATTTTTTTTTATGTGATTGGAGGCAAACGAAAAGACAGATTACCTGGCGGTGAATAATCACCGGCGCCCATGGACACCTGCGACACGAGAGCCAACACAGATGCATTGCCGGCCTTTGAGGAAAGAGTAGGCTCGTTTCTTGAATGTCTGTGGGTTGTATTGGCCCGGAAATGCTGAGGCTGGGAATTCATTCCAGAGGGACGACGTACGTGGGGAGAACGCACGCGAGAACCGCACAGTAGACGATTTCCAACCATCGAGATGACATCGATGGAGTTTAAACTGTGATTATAATAAAATAATTATTTTTTCCAACTGACTACACTGTTGACTTGGCATGGCTTCTACGGTTTCACCGAACTACGACAAGAATAATTCTATTAAAATGTAGTTCTTATTCATTGACAACCGATTTTAAGTAAACTGTAATAATGCATATTTTGCCTCTAATATATGTTCCTTAGACAGGCCGTAATAGATACTAATTCTACTTCTAGAAACATAAAACTACAAGGATGTAATAATCAAAGCGTAAAAACCTGCGCACCAGGCCCGCGAGTGTAACTAGTTAATGCATATAAATAAAATTAAAGTGTCTGTTATTTGTGTCGCCTAAACGCCGAATTTTTACTATAATATATAAGTTTTAATAGTATTATCTAAGCTACATATCATAACCGTATTCCATAGGGCCTAAGCAACAATGATAAAAAAGTTTACACGGGTAATTTAAAATCGGCGCAAACTAATTAAGGTGAAGTGGTAAATACGAAATTACAATCTTTAAAACCAAAAATAGTTGTTTTTGTACGTGGTAGAGCTACGCTGAAGCTATTACTTGTTTCAGAATGAATGGGTCGGTTTGCCCGGGGTAGTACCACCCTCTCACAGAAAGCCGACGTGAAGTAGCAGTGCTTGCACTGTTGCGTTTCGTTCGGCCAGTGAGAGTGCCGGAGGCCCACATATTTAAAAGGCCGGCAACGCACTTGCGACTTCCCTGGTGTTGCTAGTGTCTATGGACGGCGGTGATCACTTACCATCAGGTGACCCACCTGTTCGTTTGCCCCCTATAATATAAAAAAAAAGTTGTCAATACCTACTGATAATTTCCGTAGAAAACAAACATTTATTTTTTGAAAAAGGGTATCGTGGCCACTCTCTAGTAATAATTCTAGTAATAAGTGTAAATACATACTATGATAATAGCTTCAACTATAAGGAACATCAACTCTAATAAGTAAAAAAAAAGTAAATTAAACATAACTTTAATATAGTCTTGACCTAAAACCGATTTTGGTACTAATTTACGGTTTATGTGCTATAATTTTCCGTTGGACAAGGGAATAGCGAGTCGTCGGCGCATTATTACGTCATTACCGTAATGTACCCAAATTTTTAGCGTGCATTATGAATAAAACACCAATTTATATGTATGACTTGTAGTTTTGTGGTAAATTGCACAATTCGATTCGATTACGTGTTTTTTTTTTCACTCATTATTCATGCTTTCTACATACAAACAGGTATGTTTTGATAATCATTTTAAGTTTATTTCACATAATTTTTAGTTAGTTATTTATTTAGTTAGTCTAGTTAACATTTTAGTTCTTTGTAAAGGTTCTTTCGGTACCTCGGTTCATTGATCCAAAACGACGGTGGCATAGACAGGGACGTCAAGAACAGGATAAGTGCAGGGTGGATGAATTGGCGAAAGATGTCTGGGGTAGTTTGTGACCCACGAATGCCGTTGAAACTTAAGGGGAAGGTGTATAAGTCTATAATCAGACCAGTCGTGCTATATGGATCCGAGTGCTGGGCTACGAAACAGACGGATGAGAAAAGATTACATGTGGCAGAAATGCGAATGTTAAGATGGATATTCGGTGTAACAAGAATAACATATCAGAGGAAGTTTGAAAATAGCACCAGTGACAGAGAAGTTGAGGAGTAATAGGTTATCATGGTACGGGCATATTATGAGAAGAGATGAAAGTCATATAACAAGAAAAGTTTTGAGTTTGAAAGTGGACGGATATAGAGGTAGAGGAAGACCGAAAAAGGTGTGGATGGATAGTGTGGAAAATGATATGTGTATAAAAGGTGTGAATACTGAGATGGCTTTCGACCCTACTTAGATGGGATAAGGGTAAGATGATGATGAGTAAAGATTAGTGTAAAGTTTTTTTTAAAATCAATATATAATAATTTGCTCTATATTATACTACAAATAGCGCTAAACTTATTATTACACTTGTAATATTCTGTCCCTTTTATGATAACAACTTTCAGGACGTAGGCACATTTTTAATTGGCACATGTGTGACGTAAAAAAAAAAACAAAAAAAAATTTAATCAAGTTAATCTTACGTGTGAAACGATGGCTATTGTTAAAGTTTATTTACGCCATTGTATTTTATACGAATTTTTGTAATGCTATAGAGGCATGTAGATGACATATTCCTTGACGATCACTTGATACTGTCCTTACAAAATTTTTGGAAAGGCAAAAAGTTTAAAAAGGATGAAGATATCAAACAAGCACTGATTCAAGTCTTCGTATCAAAAGATGACACATGTATCAAAAATGGGAAATCCCAATTACCCTCACGAAGGCAAGAAGTCGTTTATAATAATGGCTATTATATTATTTAATTAATTTTTTTGACGGTAAGAAAAAAATATATTTGGTTTTATAACAAAAACGGACAGAATTTTGCAGTAGACCTATTATATACATTTTTATTCTGGTTAATAATAATCAACAAATATATATTTTTATCGATAACCACCGAAATGGTTACGCCCATCACCATAACCATCATAAGCGTGTATTCACTGCTGATATTATAAATATTAGGCAAGCTTTAAGTATAACCTTATTGACATTATGTCAATACACGTCTATAATCATTATGGTGACGAGCATAAGCATAAAAAAAAACAATTAAAAAGAGTGTTTTAGGTATGTACTAGGTAGTAATCTCCACTTGTAAAATACAAATTAGAATTCAATGAACAAAATACACAGTTCAGATATGCCTATTACCGTATTCCATCTAAGGGCATAAATCTAAATATGTTTGTGATATTGTTGCTTGTAATTTAATTAGGCTAATCTGGAGGCTAGATCCGTGCCTGTGTAATATGCCTTGTACTTCAAAGATTTGACTATCACTCCTTATTACTCGCAAAGACTCTTCAATTATAATACGCTTAATAATATGAGATTTACTGTACTTAGGAAGTCAGTGCCACCGTTGTTACAACAAAACATTTCATTCTCATTCGACAACCAACAGAAGCTGTATCGAGAACTAATGATAGGATTCGCCAATCGGTGTGATCTATTTCGCGTCTTAGTCCGTTTTATTAAAGTTCATAATTCAAATGTTTCGTATGAAGGAAGGTGTTCGGAGGGCCACTTCTCTTATAATTTAATGTTACCAGCAAATTGCATAGAATGATGAAACCTGGCTTCGCTGTCACGTAACTTCATAATGAATCCCTCCCAATAATTACAGCAAGGTAATATCCTGCGCAGTGTCGCACTCTGGAGTTGTGAGTGGTGCTTTATTGATTTGAACTAGTACATTAATATTATACGAGTATTGTAAATTGTCCGCTTTTTCAATGTTATCGTGTTTTTTTTTTTTAATTTATTAAGGGACTATGTATACCATTATAATTACACGCTAAGCCTAAAGAGACTGGCTCTCAATTGCATTTGCCGTCATCTATACATTCTCGCTGACAGATCATCAACTGAATTATGAAATGTGACCAGGCAGATATTATAAAATATCCTACTTTAGACGCATTGAGGTATGAGATGGTACCCAAACAGGGTATCACGGAGTCATGATTACTTCAATGGTTTATTTCAATTCGTATTGCGTTTAATTACTTACCAACTATAGTTTGAGGTTATATTTGTTTTCCGATATGACGAAGCGACGGTGGTTTTGTCAGATCCTTTATTGCCGCTATTTTTAAACCATTTTACCATCAGAGTTATTTAGCAAACAGGCAACTGGATGTTAAATGGTTATTGCAGACTATAGTTATGTACAGCTAACTTCAAAAGGGATGTATTCTTGAGGTCAATCATAATTAGTGATATGTATTCACAAAAGGTCTGTATTTTTTGGATATAATTGATTTATTTTAATAAGACAAGTACAAATGAATATTCCATAACTATGTTACAGACGGAAGGAAGGAACGACAGAGTGTTATCAGTATAATGGTGCTTATTTTATTCAGGATCTCGCGGTTTACTTCTTCTGACGACTAAGTTGGAATACTTGTCAGTATATATTACCTATCGCATCCTCGGTACCAGAATGCAGCAGTGGATGAAATTATGCTTTGATGCAGATGTAGTTGTGTCGATACTACTTTAGTTTAGCAAAGTAGGAAAATTTAATATTCCGCTTTTATTTATTCTTACATACTAAATCCATATCTGGTAACGGTTATGAAAACCTGTTCTGTCAATTCATATTATAAGGTTCGATAGCGAGTTTCGATATTGAAAAGGTACATCGAGAGTATTTTCATGATTATCAATACGTTATGGCGGTTGTGATGTCAGCTTACTATTTTATGTTAAGCGTTTAATTAATCCGATGGTTCGCGTCCTAAGCTTACGTTATACGCTTCCTTTAATAAACGCATGTTAGTGCGTCACAAAATAGTGAATGGGATTTAAAAATCGAATTGGTCATCGCGTATTCGAGTTGTAACTGTGTCTGTTATCGTTATAATAGGTGTTTAAACTAATATTTCCATAGTTTAACCTGTGTGGTGTCAGTTTTCAACCAACAGTTTTTCACGCGAAAAATTCTTAATTTAAAATAAAAATTTCATTTGTTTGTTCAAACTTCGATTATTTATGCATAAAGCTTCTAAAATCAAGATGGAGTATCGAAAGCAAAAATTGTATGCAATGTCAATGTAGTGTTTGTAAAGGATACAAGTTAACGAACGCTCTATGGATTTTTGGTGTAACCCTGTACGTCCCGTTGAAACCAACTGACGCAGAGCCGGCTTTAAACTGTTCTACAAGCCGTACTAAGCTGAGCATACGTCCAAAATTTTAAATTATGATATACTAGCTTTTGGTCGCGACTTCGCTCGTGTTAATCTAAAATTGATTTATGACACTATGTATTTTTTTGCACCTTTGAGAAAGTGCATGCAAACTTTCATGATGAACAGTAGAGTAGTTAAGTCGTGAAAGTGGAACAAACAAATTCACTTACAACATTTATAATAACTAATAACTTTATAACTGGAGAATGTTGGTTTAAAGATTAGTAGGATGAAAAGTGAACATTTGTTCAGTGACTTCGGGGCTCCATCCAGTTTTTGTCATATTACCTTAAACGGTGTATTCTTACCAGCCTGCTCCAATTTTCAGTACCTCGGCTCATTGATCCAAAACGACGGTGGAATAGACAAGGACGTGAGGAATAGGATAAATGCAGGGTGAATGAATTGGCGAAAGGTATCTGGGGTGATTTGGGACCCACGAATGCCGTTGAAATTTAAGGGGAAGATGTATAAAACTATAATAAGACTAGCCGTGTTATATGGATCCGAGTGCTGGGCTACGAAAGAGACGGATGAGAAAAGATTACATATGTCAGAAATGCGAATGTTATGATGCATGTGTGGTCTAATAAGAATGGATAAGACTAAGAATGAGTATATCAGATGAAGTTTGAAAATAGCACCAATGACAGAGAAGTTGAAAAGGTTAACATGGTTCGGGCATATTATGAAAAGATATGAAAGTCATGTAACAAGAAAAGTTTTGAGTTTGAAAGTGGACGGATATAGGAGTAGAGGAAGACCGAAAAAGGTATGGCTGGATTGTGTGAAAAATGATACATGTATAAAAAGTGTGAATACTAAGATGACATCTGATACAGGAGAGTGGAAAAGAAAAATGTATTCTGTTGCACTCAATGAATATATAAGACACGAGAGTGCTACAATTGGCATGATGACAGTAATCACGAATTACAAAAATAATCTGTTTATCCCATAGAACCGTATGAATACGTTAGGAAAAATGTATTTATTCAATTCAAGTTGAAACTGATAATTTAATTAATAAAATAAAACTATAAAATACAGCAATCGTCCATCTTATGTTGAACACCAATCAGAGTGAATTACGTCACGCTTCTGCAAACGTCACTTTGTACTAGGGCTGTTGATATTTTTATTATATATCTTATAGTATTATATTTTATTGAAGTATTAATGCACTGAGGAACAGCACACCACTTATACACTTTATTATTCATATTTATAACTCAAAATAACTAATTTGTTGCTTTGTTCACGTTAAGTTCTAATCTATGACATAAAGTACTCTGTAGTTCGCTCGTTTTGTGCTCGCTGCTTATATTGTCAATATCATGACGTCATAAGCAGACGCCATGACACGGGCAAGCGTTTTGACAAGCATTTTAAATTTAAAATTACATTTGCATTTATTTTGTAAAAAATGTTTGTTTTCTCCAAAAATATTATGCTTTTTTGGAAAGAGTATATATTCTAGAGTATTATAGGACAGTAATTGAAAATCAGTCATCATGGTAAGCTTATCAAAAAGATACAAGATTTATTAAAACTTTAAATTATCTATACTTTACTCGTATGGTTGGTTCAGTTTAATTTATTAAATTATGAAACAAATGTTTTCGTTTTAAATCGTTTCTAATTATTGCTCTCTGTAATCCACATCCATAATCCATAAAAACCGTAATAACACCCAGAAGGAAGCACCTAATAATGTCCAAGACATTACGTGCCCTCGGGCGATACTGTTATTGCTGTGGTAATCGGAAACTGCTTTAATTTTAGTTCAATGAATTTGTGAATGCAAATCAAGATTCAAATCCAATTAAGTATAAACCATATTTCTTTAGCCATAGGGAAGTAGGTCGTACGACAGATATTACTGTAGCATATCCGGCCACCAAAAAGCCTAGAGGCTGTTATTTATTAAGTTTTTTTTTTTTGATCACATTCGATAGCCGAAATTAGAGAAAATTCATAGAACTTTATTAAAAAAAAAACAAAATCTATGTTTTAATCTGTCGTATTGAACAACGTAGATGATAAATATAGTTACGTATAAACTGCACAGCGGCTTTATCAAAGCCGAACGTATAGTACAAGACGCCCGCGACTTCGTTAGAATTTTTAACTTCACATATGTTAACACCATACATTACCTTTCTGTTACTCTAACAGTTTATGTAACGCACGCTGAGATAGCTCTCAGATGACAGGATTTTATCTAATCTACTTGCCACATATATAGTTTAGCTAAATTAAACAAAACCTTTTAAGCAAAACGCGCTAATATAAATTTGACCTAGCCATGGCAAACATTACCTTTTTCATTATAAAGGTACCGTATGTGTTTTTATGTTACCGTGTCAACGTGTACGCATAAATTTAGGTCGATTGGTTGTGTAGTTAAGGCGAGAACACGTTACAAACAAACAGGCACTGAAATTTGCAAATATAATATTACCTAGGATTAGGATCTCATTATCATCATCAGCCTGTAAGAGACCCACTGCAGGGTCATAGGCCTCTTCCCAAAGGAAGGATCTATAATTACAATATTATTATGAAATTTTATAAAAATCCTTACAAGACTTTTTGCGAGAAAGAATACCAAACATCTACCCATCCTCACAAGGTTATCGTTGTTAGCATTAAGGAATTAGGAATAACAACCGTCAGAGACTTCATTCCCATTAAACTATAATACAAAACTATATAAAAATAATATGATATCGCAAATTATGTAAAAATTACAGCATAAAAACTGTCTCCAAGGATAAACACTCAGATCTGCCAACTCGTAGTGACTTATTTTTCTCGCATGGGAACTTTACCCAGCTCACCGGGCTGTATATTTGGGAATATCAGATTTGTACTAACTAAATCCCTTCGATGTTCTCCTTGCACTCTTTAGCTGGATGGGCAGGAACTGCCTCTGCAATACCTCTACTTGACCCGGCAAATGTTAGTCCCTTAGCAAGGTGATAACCCTGGTGACTTGCGGTCTTAAGATGGAAGGCATAGTATTAAACCCCCCCTCGATGATTTGAACTCCTAGCGTCTGTATCAACGTCCACTTATTATTTATGTATTGTATGTTTCTCTTGTCCCCATTATATGTTTCTTATAAATGTTGATTTCATAACAAATAAATAAGCATAATAATTACTGAAAGACAGTCACTTTTGAAATGTTTGAAACATTTTCAGAAAATTTAATCCCGTTTTCATGAGACGTTGTAAAACTATTTTACATAATCGACTTACACTTGTTCAAGCTATTAATCATTGGAAAGCATATTTTTATAGTAAAAATAATGACTCACTTACAGCCGTCAGTTGTTTTAGGAAGGAAATGTAAAAAAAAATGAATAAATTCCCTACGGCTTTTATTTTGGCTTCTGACGTGATTTATAACTTATAAGAGAGGAATGTAAACGTTTCGCAATTAAGCATTTTAAAGTTGCTCATACTGCCTAGATAAAATTTGGTGTACTATATGGACGTGTATATTAGTGGACGTCGCGTCGTATTAGACGATTTGGAGCAATTAATAAATTTTAAAAATATGCTTCACAGAGAATTGACCTATGGACAGTTTAACAAAGGATTTTATTGCAAAAGCCTTAAAATTTGAAAAGCATGTAAATGAAGGTATACGAATCTGTTTCTATGAGCTTAAATCATTGTACAAACTTAGACTATATCTGAATTAGTAACTCATGCTGCATTCATATGAGTTTACGGCCCGTGTCTTCTTGGTCGTACACAGAAATTGAGTCAGTGTGTACAATATGCCTGTGTGCCTATCCAAATTAAATCTAAACTCTTGAAAATGGAAGCAAGACAGAAGCTACACTTGGGCAGTGTGCTATTTGGCATTATACCAATCAAGACGCCTAGTCATCCTTATAATATGTCTATGTGGACTTATAAATCGATATTGTAATTTGAAATCGTAGTATAATTTTGTCCATGTATATCAAATTTCGTCCATGTGTCTGTGTATATCAGATCTTGTCAGAAAATCAGCTCTGAAACGCATGCACTTAGAAGTCTTGCAGCCTTATGCTGAGACAAAGACCTATTCGACTCTGCAACACTCTCAGTTCTGTGTCTCACGTTTTATAGAATTTACAATCAGATTTTCAGAATAATCCATAAGAATTGAGGAAATTCTGTGGAGTTTTAAGTTTAAACCTCAGTTTAGAGAAATGATTTTATATAAAACATGGTATATATAATAACATGTCATTAATAAATATTTAAAATTGCAACAATTGCTTTTCTTGGAAAGTTCTTCAGATCATCAGGAAATTAGTCAAAAGTTAATTACAAAATTCCACCGTAACAGACATTTAATAAAAGCATGGGTAAAATGGTTCTTTATTTATCCAATAAACATATCTATTAGTTATTTAAAATGTGTTGGTGTTGACACAAAAGTACACAAATTAGTGCAATCATTTACAATACGTAACGTGCGAGTCGATTTCGATGACTGAACACAAAAGCTAGTTAATTCTAAATTATCAGCTTTACATTTCAAGATACGTTATACATTATATCATGCCAATTCATAAACAATCTACTATTATAGATAGATACACCGATTAAATTGAATAATAACAAACGTTTACAATATCAGTAGACAGTATCTCGCTTCAAGCATTCCAAAATAATTCTACGCTCGTGGAACGGCCGGCGCGTGCGCGTCCGACTACTAAAACCTTTCATCTATATGTAATAACTATTCATTGTGGAGTAATAAAAAAAATCGTATCTCCAACCAAATTGCCAGTTTACCGTAATAGCTGGGAGCTGATTTCGTCTACTATTTATTACTTTTTTTTTTCTTCTACAACGATACGTACCGTTTACGAACTCTATACAACAAGTCCATTCAACCTACGTAACATCACTGGTATATTACGAGTATATTCAATAGTATTGATATATTAAGAATTAATATAGTGACGATCGAATAAATCATAAAGCTTTTTGCGATTTGACAGTCAGTTGGACCTTGTTTGATGACCTAAGAGGCCATTAAAATGAAGGTATTATTTGTTTATTTATTGAAGGTCCACAAAACTAAGTTCAATATTCTAAAACTGATAAGAAGCCTGCAAAATGTGAACACAGCATGTATAAAATAAGAGAAAGTATTTAGAAGTATTAAAACAAAGAAAACTCAAAGAATATATCGGAATTTGAAACGTATAAAAAGCAGGGTATAAGGTTTTTGTCGCTAATTAAAATTTACCATCTGTATTTATTCATAATTAGTTGACCCGGCGAACTTCGTACCGCTTAACAGTCGATTCTTTAATACTTTTTTTTAATACTTATTCTGCTATTCGGGACGCTATATAATGTTAAATGTTACCATGGTATAAATGTTGACATTAATATTTATACGATACTAACATCACTCAATTGTTTATCCTTCCCGGAACCTCTCCACTAACACTTAAACTTTATGATATGGTATTAAAGTTCAAATTGATTTTTAAGTATTATTACGAATCGATTGGAATGAGAGTATAGAAAAGTGTTGTTTTTAGACTATTTCAAGTAATTTTTTAAATTTTCTCTCCGTATGAACCATCCTTGTACTTTAAGGTATATTCTAAAAAAAGTAATTAGCGAAATCGGTTCAGCTGTTCTCGAGATTTGCGCTTAGCAACACATTCAGCGATTCATTTTTATATTATAGATTTGTGCTATTCTCTCACATATGGTGACAATTCTTACCTAAACTCATTGTATTTTTTCCCAGATGAAGAAGTTTTGATAAGCAATGTAGAATAATATGGAATGTCAGTGACATAAGTGGATATAATGTGTTAGAATGAAAATCAGCTGAGAGCACTCGTTAATTCATAATTGAATTTTGTAGTAGTTTTTAGTTTATTGACCTCAACTATATGAAGTCAAAATGAACAAGCTTGTCTTTGTAATATATTCATTTCGTCAGATGTGTACGCGTTACACTATATTGAATTTAAATGTTTTGCAATATACAAAATGCGTGTACTGGGATCGGTAATAGAATTAAAATAGCGTCTCGATTAGAGATACGTCATTTTAAAATAAGTAGTAAATATAAATGTTTAATATAAAGGAGTATTTTACAAAAAAAAAATATATATATAAATATTTAAAAATTACAAAGATCATGTATACGAAATCATTCAAAATGTATTAAAATAAGTAGTCCGGTGAATCTGTAGAGGGCAAAAGAAACAACAGGGTTTGTCAGTTCGAAGAAAAAAAAAGTATAAAACGTGATTAAATAATGACTTATATTAATATGATGTGTATATTGATAACACTTTAATATATAAAATGTATAATGACCTAAATTAAATCAAAGCCTTATTATAACTCAAATAATTAATACCTTAATATTGATAAAATAAACCTAACACAAAATGTAGATTTTCCAAACTTTTTTTTTTAATTATCCAATTTTCCCAACTTCGTGCTCTTACTACACGCTTGTGCTTAGAAATATTTAGCAATTTTATTTAAAACAAATATTAAACTTCACTAAAAATCAGAAGAGGCTAAATTACACAAGTTGAATTCTATCAAGTGTAAATATTAGCATTACATTTATAACTTGTATCATAAGCTAAATATATAATAGCTCTCTGCTATACAATGAATCGATATAGAGATATAAAAAATACACATTCTAAATATATTCACATATATAAAATCATACGCAAAACATATAATTCTATTAGTTATGATTTATTAAAATCTCTATAATCCAGCCCACATTCTGTGTTGCCGCCTATCTCGCGTGTTCGAGGTGGGCTCGTATTTATCACAGAAATAATGCGAAGTTTCTCTATATATTTGTGTTGTTTAAACTAAAATACAATTGCAACTAATAATTTGGTCTGTAATACCGTTGGGCTATAGATCAGCTCAGGTGGTGTCCCCTGCGGGCTCGTCGTGTGGAATAAGTTACAGACTTAAAGATGCACCGATCCGTCTGAGCGCTTTCATCGACTTTTTACTGTATAATCTTTCATTATTATGTCAAGAATATTTGTATTTTTTATTATATACTATTTCTTTTTCTAGGAGAATCGCAGACTTTACCTGCAATATAGAATATATATATTATTGTCTTTGCTTCACCACAAAGAACTTTATTCCAGCCTGCATTTCTTCTTTCTATACTAGTAATTACTTTGAGGGTAGTGTGAAGAGACATTGTAGAGTCTCACGCAATAAAGGACTTTGGACATTTGGTTCTCGCTATTATTTTTCAGTTTTGTTAATTGGGTGCGATGTGTCGTACCAAGCCAAAAGTATTTTCGTCTTTAGTTTAATGGTTTATACAAAATACCCTCCTTAAAAAATCTTCCTTCCTACACTCAAATTTTTTACCTTAATCGTGTGACAAATTGTTTTGATTTTGTAATTAATAATTTCTCGAAAATTCTAATAATATTATGGATTATTATTAGATGCAATTATACTTTGATATTTGATTCATTTTATAACTACATGCGATCTTTATTACTTACACTTTTCATATAAAACATAAACAAATTAGTACTTTACAATTACTATGTTTTATATATTACTTTGTAATACGAATTTTCCTCGCAACAAAATTAGGAAGTATTTTCCAAAAGGGGACATTTTAACTAGATAGGTAAATGTAGTGGATGATATGGCATACTTGACATATTTAACCCATGTATAGTAGTCAATATCCAGTTATTACAGCAATAACATCTCGCTGCTTTATCTCAGCAATTAATTTACGTGTCTATAAATATTCTTACGGTTTGTATAAAAATGCATTATTTTCGAATACTATGGAAATGTCTAGGAAAGTCTAGAACTTTCTACAAACATGTACACATTGTAATTTTATGGATCCTGTAAACAAACAAATGACATCTAAGGACATTTTTTCTTTACACGTTATCGGTCTGTATCGAAATCCTGACTTCTTAATATACGGTATACAAGCCATAATCCAGTTTATTAAATTCCATTCTGACATTCTGAATTAACAGCCGGGAAGATTCTGTAAGAAGACTGTGTCGACTGAGAAAGCCTGTTATATTGAATATTTTTAATCTTCATTTTGTATTTAAATAAATTATGGTACTTGTAATTTTATCAATTGCAGTAGTAAAATAACTTTCAAGGGTCACGTTCCTTCGTGTAATTATGTAGTCTCTTTCAGCTTATCACTTAGACAGCTTGTCAATCGAATGGCAGGTGAGATCACTGTGGCCACCATATGGAAGAATATATTCGAAGCTCATTGTAAAGCGTCGTTGTTTCTACTTTATGATGTTTAAACTGTCATCGGTTATATGAACGTGTTTATAAACAAAAGTCATTGTGTATATTCGAAAAGAGATTACACTCTTCTTATATTTCTATCAAATGTATATATTTATTGCGGACATACTTCAAATAAAATAAATTTCGGCTAATAATAAAGCCATTGTAATCTAGTGGTTTGACCGGTGGAATATCAAACCGATGTCTGCAGCTTCGAACCCCGAAAAAAGAGTTGAGTTTATTGTATATTTCTTTTTTGTTTTGTAAATACTAAGAGTTTTTTTTCTACACATAAAAAGTATAAAAAAGGCGTGGTGGTCAACTGGCTTGATCAGTGGAATATCAAACCGATGTCCGCTGGTTCGAACCCCGGCATGTACTAACGAATTTTTCGTAATTTCCGTATATTTACTAATTTAAATTGGTAACAATAACGGTTGACGGTGAAGGAAAATATCATGAGGAAACCTGTACCTCAGAAATCTTCTTGTAGTACCTACCACCGCATGTGGGAAAATATAGAACTGTGGATTTCTCAGAGTTTGAAATCACCAATACGTCGTCGACTGACGTGGTGATTATATCCATACCTTCCTTCGGGAAGAGGCCTATGGACCTGCAGTGGGTATTTTACGGACTGATGATGATGATACATAAAGGTCAAATAAAACGTAGAAGGAATAAAAAAGCTAGTCCGGTGAAACTGTAGAGACCTTGCCAGATCAACAGTGAAGGCAGTTCGAAGAAAAAAAGGAATAAAACGTAGATACTATTCATTCAAGTATAGTTAAAACTTTTTCAACGAATACTCTTTATTAACGATTATTATCGCTATATTTAAATGGGAAATATTAATACGAAATGTCTTCTTAGGATTACTTCAATATAAACACTCCTTCTTGATTAAAATTATAGTTTAAAAAAACATAGTTCGTGCTGTGGTGAAAATGATTGCCAATCAATGATATTTGGCACTGACTACCCAGGGTTGTACCGAGCATATTCTGGTCAATTCAAACTTTAAAAAACAATTATCATAATAGAATATCTCCTTACACATACGAAACGAATTATCTAATGACATTTCTATCACGAAAACTACTATAAAAATTACTACAAATGACTCATTTTATGGCGTGTGTTTCTTAAAATTGACCATTAAAGATTACTTATAAAATTTAAATAACTACAAAAGTTATTTTTAATTAATTAAATATCGGCAATTCACTTTGATGAATCAACCGAACTGTGGCAATCAGTTGAGACGTTCAGATAAGTGAGTTGTCCAATCCCGTGAAATTAATATTGCCCTTACATTTGTAATGAAACTGACTATTTATAACGATCGAACTGTATGATTTCTGTACGCGTTTATAGTAATCAAAGCAGTATGTTTATACCATTATAGTACATATTACTATACAATGATGTAATGCTGGAGTTAATAATCCAGATTTAAGTAATCGTCCAAAAGTAAAGATGCAAGATATTAATTCTGCTATAAATGTAATGAGTATACACGAAAGAATTAACTTTTAAGTCCAATTTCTACCAACTTATTAGGATTTTATACATATCTACGGATAGTATGTGCTTTGCTATGCTTACTGTCACCTCGAGTAATTGAATAGTCACAATAAAGGATAGAACGTCACTTAAATTACATTAAGTAAGAGGTTTGGCTCTCGTGTCGCCCCAACAAAAGCGATGGATGTATACCGTGGGGTTTTAGTGAGTAGGAGTCTCACACTACCCACCCTCTTTCTCGGAGGTTTGGCTGCATACGCAAATGACCTGTAAAACAAAACCCTTATGCTGTAGTAACTGAAAGCAAACTTGGTATTAAAGTGCTTACCAAGCATGTGGTCAAAGTAAGTCGAAGTGATAATCAGTTCCAGACAATACTATAGTTCGGTTTAAGGCTATTCACGTATCTATCTACTCTTTTCCTCATATATTATATATATTACCAATACCACTCTCTAGAGAGGAATAGCAAATCGAGCATGACTGTTATTAATAGAAGAATTCAATCTTGAATTCTGCATGCTTAACATGTGACAAAAAGAAATCTGAAATAAGGGTATTTTTTTTTTTTTTCTCTTTAATATGGGCTTTGTCGCATAGCGACTATGATGCCCCGTAACAACATCACAGACATGTTCAGTTCCACAATACAATCATTATGACATATTAAAAGCTAGGGTTAAATAATACAATAACATTAGGTTAAGTTAGTATGCGTCCATTAATTACGCGAGGAGATCGGGGAGCAATGGAATCAAACCGAACCTCACTAAATCTTACGTGGGGCGATAGAGGGAGTTTCAGAAAATATTACGTAAGCTTTTCGGGTGTAAAATTATGAGAAATTCAGATTAATTTGAAGTAAAATATGCCAAAATGTGATACAATTTTTTTATTTATTTTATTAGTACTCATTTAAGTATCATTTAATGTTATCACTGTGATATTAGATTAGGATTTAAACAATCTCAAATACTAGTCTTTACTAGTCTTCGTAAAATAATAAGGCAAATAGTGTTTTTTTTAATAAATCCAGTGTTTTTATATACCCAAAATACATATTTTAAAGGAATCTCATGAGAGATTAAGGGAGTGGAGAGGATGAGGATCAAAAAATCCTCAAAAACCCCTCACGTAATTAATAGATGCCCGAATTAATCAATTTTATTCAAAGAAATAATATATATATATATTGTGTGTATATTTTTTGTTATCAAATTAAATCGTTATCGCAAGACGTTGACTTCGCAGCCAAGAGTTCGAATAAACAAACTCTCATCACATGTGGGAGTTAATTTAAATTATAACATGTTGCGTAAAAAGCAAACATTTTCTCGGATAAGAGCACGCCTCGAGTTGATCGATTTCGACTAACGTTAGCTTTAATTACGGAACTGTCGCCTACGCAGGCGGCATTTTGGATGTCTGGTTATCTGTAATGATTTATTGGTTCAAGTTAAGACAGTGCTCTAAGGAAGCAGTCTTCTATAAATGAGAATAAATTAAACGCGTCTCGTTGATACGTGCGATGATATTTTGTCGTATGAACCATCTTAAATCTTCAGAAAACTTTATCTTCAAAGCTATACATTTATACTCACATTACGAAGCTTTGAAATTTGTAACTAATTAATGCCTCATAAAGGTAAAATCAAAATCAAAAATACTTTATTCAGTTTAGGCCCTGAGAAGGCGCTTATGAACGTCAAAGTTACCATCGGTTCGGAAAACAACCAAGTCACCGAGAAGAACGGCCAAGAAACACGATTTGGTTTATCTTTCCATCAAACAGATTGTAATCCATAATTTTAAAACATTGTTATGAACATAGATAACTACGTTCTGTTTTGGTGGATGCACAAAGAAGGCGTCATTTCCAGACGTCACCATCGTTCACATATTGATCCGCCCTGTAATAATAGCCTTTAGACATTAATATACAGTATAGGTAAATAATTATACTAACTTTGCTGGATCAAGGGTCACAAGTGCATTATGACCTGCGAGAAGAGACTCTTTAATTGGCTACAAACAGATTTTCCCTAAAGCATACTTAAGTAATATTAAGCTATCAAGCGTTGATTAGCTATAATACATTTTGGGTGCCATTATTTCTATTTCCTCATCGAATGGCAACAGGGTTTGTTATAGGACAATTTTTTTTTTTTTATACTCCATTGGATTTAGCATTTGATAACAATCTTACCTGATGTTAAATGATGATGTGGTCTAAGACGCTAAACACCTTAAGCCTTGCTTTACGTAGCCGTAATCACAAATTTTTCATCTAGCATACGATGGTCTAAAACGAAATAAGGTCGAGTACGTTACCGCATCTCAATAGAGCTACTTCAATTGTCACTTTCAGCAAGTTGATTTAATCTATATATATAATAAAAATCAAGTGTCTGTATGTAGTATCTAAATAACGACTTTTTACTGATTGGATATGAACGTATACACGATACTCATAAGAAAACCAGAATTTTAAAATTTTTGTCTGTCTGTCTGTCTGTTTGTTCCGGGTAATCTCCGAAACGGCTGGACCGATTTTGAAAAAAATTTCACTGACGGACAGTTAAAATTACAGCGGGTGACATAGGCTACTTTATTTTAGACTAGCTGTCATCCGTGGCTTCGTCTGTAGTACTATCTCCAAAACGATTAGACTTATTTTCACGGGACTTTCACTGACAGATAGCTAACGTTATGAGAAGTAATTTACAATTATAAAAAAAAAACGCATGCGGAGCTGTGGGGAACAGGTAGTTGTTAATATATTTTTCACAAGGTTTTACGACAATCGTTACTAATATTATAAATGTGAATACAAGTTTGTTTGTTACGCTTTCACGCCTAAGATAGGTACCCAAAGAGTATAATAAGGGTACTCGAAAAAAGTACGAGTCCTGTTTCCGAGGCATAGGTATAATCTACATCAACGCGAGCAACGCTTCTAGCAGAAGTTAGTGTTAGATATAGTAGAATATAGATATTGTTTTTGAATTTCAAAGATATAAAACCGCTAAAACAATATTTCTCCGCGTTTATATAATTATAAATCATTGAACTATAACAGTTTTTACGGTGTTTAATAATATAATAATAATAATTTAATAATTAAAAACAACTTCTTGCCCGATGAATATTGTTATCGTTCAGTAGGCGTGGCTATTTTACACGAACGCGCGATATACTTTAAGAAAGCAAACCTTCACCTCCGTATAATTTAATCCATTCTACCAATTCTTAATAAAGCAACGCATACGTTGCTTGTCAACTACTAAATACATCAATAAACATAACGCTATACACGCAATGTTTTTTACATAAACGACAGTAACACTATCAAGAGAAATTGAATCGGTAGCTATGAAAATATTTTTGTTTTTGACAAAGAATATTTCGACACCGGAAGTCATTTAGTAATTTCAAATATGTTTTTACAGTAACAAAAATGTTAGTACCTTTAGGAATAATATAAAATAAAACGTTTTGATAGTACCTAACTCGAAGAAAATGAACTGTTATTTTATAATGAGCTATCGATCTAAGTTTTCAGTTAATATGGTCACCTATCATAACAAAAGTATTTTTCACGTGGCATAGGTCAAATCTACATTAATGCGAGTAAAGTCGCGAGTAAAAGCTTGTTATAAATAAAAAAACAAAAATCAACTGCTAAAATACGGAGACTTTTCCAGTTGTTTTGACAAACAAGTTGTTAATTTTATTTGGTAAACAATAATCTTGTGTTTATCCTTCTCTTTTTTGTATTTTCTTCTATATAGCTTTAAATTTTTTGGTCCGTCTATCGCATGTCGCAATACAGCAGGCCGCGGAGTAGGGGTAAAGTGTAGGGCAACTAAAACAAACAAAAGACTAAATAATTTAAATAATTGTATTTTTTATGAATTCCGTACTCTAATACACAGATTGAAAAACGCAATTTTAATACCTTAAAGCGAATAATTTTTAGTTAAATGCGTACGATTCAAAAACAAGTTTCACTTGCATCGTGGTTTCATAAAACCACATATATTTAATTTTCAAATGTCATAACTAAAATAAATTTACGTTAGCTTCTTTAAACTATCATTAAAGACGTGACAATGAAATACCTACATACATACACTTGAAAAATATAGCTTTCCTTTCTCGGAGTCTGGTTAAAATATACTTGCTTCATTTATACTTAAGTCCTGTCGATTAAGGAATATTATAAAGAGCATATAATAAGGACCTATATAAATTTTATTTCATATCGGTTTAAACAAAAACAATTCACTCGTTACAATATCCATTGTACGAACAACGTAACAAGAAGCCATTCGTAAACAAATCTAAAACACAATCAATCTTCCTCAGGGGAATACAATGGGCCTAATTGACGCCCTGTCCGCTACCATTCTGTCGGCGCCCGAAAAGGGTGAAGATAAAAAAAATGGAAGAAAAGGTGTAAAAATTACCTGATTGTTATGAATATGTATGTCTGTATGTATGTATGTATGTAATTATGTGGAACATATGCGCGACACATGGCCGATGGAGCGTACGGTTCCCGATCTGTACTCGATATTCTTTTGTATTCATCAATAAAATATCATCGTTGGAAACGTATGGTCTTTTTGTAGTTCAATTAATATCGGATATAAGATTATATAGGAATGGATTATACATTTACTCAACATAAAACTTGGCACTATTAATCGTTTTCTCATGAAGGTTGAAGGATGTTTATTAGAAATAAATGACAACTAGATGGCGTTGTAACACAATGTCATAAAAAACTGGTACGTGTAGATATTGGAGCACAGAGAATATTTAAACTACATCAATTTGAAAGTAATCGATTTTTTTAATACTTTATAGGTGAACGTTGTGACCACAATCTCTCATCTGATATTAAATGATGATGTGGTCTAAAATAGTATGTCACGCTTAACCTAGGGGGTGACTGGCTCTCGAGTGCAGCTGCCGGAACACAAGAGTTGCTTGCTGACAGTGGTAGCTAGCCAGACGGACTTAGAAAAAGCCCTACCACCATGTAAACTGAACTATGTAGTTACTAGAATAAAGCTGAACTATTTATTAGAATAAATAATAAGAAACGCATACGAATCTGCGGGTGAATGTTGTATAATATATTGTATATTATTTAGTTATAAATTGACACATTAAAAAAATATATATATTTATGTATTATGATTTAAAGAACTGACCATCGGTAACTTGCTTAATAAAATTTGTTTCTCTTTTTTGTCACACAAAGACAAGATGTTGCTGTACCTACTAGTTTGTATAAATGACTTCGCCTGTAAGAGACTAAGACAAATCTATTAAAAAATACGTTATGATTTTTTATCTTACGCAAGTAAACTAGTTTCGGAGTTTGGCAGATGCCATAGTATACGCCTACTATGTTTCCAAGAATATTGAAATTTGCTTTACGTCAAGAAACTTCAGCGCAAAGAACGCAGAGATTGATGTGTATTCTTTTATTTTTGCATTATATCACTGACCGAATTGAGTCTATATCTTAAATTAATGTCGCTTCTACTAAATGCTTTCAATATTAATTGTATTTTACTAAGTTACAATGCACTGTAATGAGAAATAAACATGTACTTATCTGCAGACCAAAATTTCAATACTGACCAACTAGCGAAATTTCTTAATAAGCGGGTGGTAGGTCATGCCAGTTGTATTTGACTGCATCGCGATTACCATATACCAAGAGTAGCACTCACTATAGTGGCCATCTGTCGGTTTGTTTTTGAATCGCACTTTTCTTACAATTATGTGACGTCACTATATCGCGCCACGACAAAAAATAAACAATAAAAGCGGCCATCTGTCGGTTTGATTTTGGATCACACTTTTCTTACAATTATGTGACGTCACTATATCGCGCCACGACAAAAAATAAACAATAAAAGCACTGCGTTGGTAATGAACTGATACATTAATGCGTCGTTTTGTTTTTCACACTGAGCTTGTAACATATACAGTATGAATTAAAATAACGATCGCTGCTTGAATTAATCGATAATTGTTCATAAATCATCGATGTTCGATTTGCACGATCGGGGTGCGAAGAGGAGAATTTACGAGCACCGCATAATGCTACGAGATGGCGTGCTAAACGTACATAACTCCGCAGGAGGATCGCCAATCTGTGTTTATGACGGTCAGACTCGACTGGAATCGGTAGGCGATCCTGTATTTAATGGTCCGACTTATCCACTCACAGACGTTTGGTATGATTCTTCCGTATCAAAAGTTTGTTGCTTTTACAAGGTAAATATAGAAGTAGAATTACTCAATAAGTGAAGTGTAGCATTACCTCTGAACCGCTGTTTTAAATGCGTTAAATTTGTACTGCTTATGACCTTTAAAATTCCACACCGCGTCACCAGACTGTGGCTATTTCGTTCCCACATAGCATACTCTCTAGCCCATGTTTTTGTATGGTAATTGCTCTGGTTTTAAAGGTGCAAAGACGTTAAACACTTACGGTCTTATTACAAAAACAAAAAAGAACATGTGTTTAATAGGAGTTTTACTTAACAGTGTCTAATATTTTAAACCTTCTTAAACACGTGTTTAAAATACTTTATTCCAAAAGAGTGTTCAAACAGTCTCTAACTAAACATCTGTTAAGTTTTATATGCGAGCAACTCTGAATAGCATTCATTCAATTCAATGTCATTATTAAAAAACGTTCCAATTTACTTAGAATATTAATTTAATTCAAAGTAATATTGGTTATTATTATCGTGACATATGGTTCAAAGAAAATTAGGTCATTTTAAAATAAGTATTACATAAGTTTAAAATATTGCACAAAAGTACCTACGTAAAGCGGAACAACAACATAATCTGAGAATAAATATATTGTGAAATGTCATATTATAGGAGTTGTGATTCTAATGGCCTACATAAATAGTTTATAAAATGCAAACAAATATAGCAAACAGACTGGCGGTTTCAGAGATTATCGCATTCAAATAAACAAATAATCTATTGACCTTTATAACGTTTGTATAGATAAAAGTCATAAACGATTAGTATAGGTAGATGATAGCTCGAGATTACTTTTTCTTTCAATACAACTTATTCTTAAACGAATAACACCGACTAACGTTATTGGAACCACAAGCGAATACCAACTAGATGTAATTTAACCTAATGCCCGTGCAAAAACAATCCGATTGTCTATCAACTCACTGTATCTACATCTGCAGTTTGCTTTAGATATAGGGGTGTAAGCAACATTATTATTTAAAGTTTAAAATAAACAGAAATCTATTGCAATGTATATAATCTTAAATTATACATAAACTTGCTTCTTGGCGTGTTTTTATTACATCGTATTATTTATTTTCGTCTTCTAATTCTCTTTTTACTAAAAGTTAATTATTTTGTTAAAGTATTTATACATAACCATAATAGGCTGTCAATTTTGACATGATATATAAAGCATGTATTTTTTTTTTTTTTATAAAAAAGGTAAATGGTTTTTGGGTTAAATTAAGACATACAAACAACCAGAGAATTCCATTTTAACATGTATCGGATCATCAGTAACCTTTTTAATAGACGTCTATCACAAAATTAAGAAAGAAAAACATATATAAACAGAATTATAGATTTATTAATATATATATTTATAACTATACCAAGATTGGTCACTCTTCACTAGATATTATAAAACAAAGTCGACCGCCGTGTCTGTATGTATGTTCGCGATAAGCTCAAAAACTACTGAACGGATTATAATGCAGTATTCGCCAGTAGATAGAGTAATACATGAGGAAGGTTTAGGTATATAATTCGTCAAGTTTTTTTTGTAAATTGGTTGAAATATAACGATAACTGTCGGCAGTGTTGGAAAAAGTGAAGCCACCTGGGAGGTTTCATCGAATACGCTGTCTAACTCTATTGAGATATAACAATACAATGCACAGTGAGATATTCCTCTTTTACAGACTTACTAAAAAGTCTGCGATGGCATATACCTATATTTTAAGGATAGCTTACTATACCCATTTATCTACTAAAAAATGGTCACATGTAATAAGGTAATTGATTTTTTTTGAAAAACAATAAACTTATAAGTTCTGTGACAGAAAAGTTAAGTAAAACCTATATCAATAAAAAGAAATAATAAAATGTAATAACAAAAAAAATATTAAAATATCATCGAAATAAAAAAGTATGTTTTACAAGAGATATTAAGAATGAAAAAAAAAATGATTTACAGTTAAAATAATAATTACCGCGTGGTAAATTACAGGACTTATGAAAAAAATTGGCTTGAATAATCTGTCCTAAAATCTATTTTTCAATAATTTGATTCTTAAAATAGGTATAACTCTTAATACAAATTTATTGATAAATATGAAGTAACCCTAACAATAATTCACCTTAAGGCTTCAACTGGACTAAAGAGGCGCGTGCTGCTCCTTGAAGCAAAAACAATTTCAGTGTTATAGAGCACAAATTTATGTTTGCCGCTTCGTGACCGTTATTACAAACGAATAAGATTCGAATTCCTTTGAGTTGTGATATAAACGATTTAGCCAAAAGATAGTAGACTCACGTTCCAGTATTATTATTGTTTGCAGTGTTGATTATTATTGACCATGTAACGATTCGTATTGATTTCTATGGATATAGGCTACATACAATATGATACGAATGATACAGCGCTAAAAATAATGGGCAGATAAAAGTTTTGATACACAGTACGACAAAGTTAAATGCACAGACCATTTGCTAAATTTCGTATTAGCAGTAAATATATTATCTGGAAATTGATCTGAGCATATTGATGGTTTCAGACAGATATCTACCTATTGAGACATACTTAATAATTATGGCGCTTATAAGAAAGCAATGGAGAGCGTTACGCACGGAAATTTCTCTAAATGTCCAACTCAAAAATCAAGAGATTTGCAATTATAACCAAATTCAGCTGCAGAACTTTAAGAATATCTAAACTTAATTAGCAGTAGATGAAGCATAGTGTTCGTAGAATATGTGGTCGATGGAGCTGAAGAGTTTATTAGAAGACGCTACAAGGAGGATCGGCGACTTGGTTAAAGTTTTGGGTACTGGTTGTATGCGATCAGCGAAGAACCGGTCATTGTGGCAACTTTTGGAAGAAGTCTAGGTCCAAGAGTGGACTTCTTTTGTCTGTATGAACGGATGGATGGATTTTTATAATATTGTTTTCTTGTTACATGGTGGTGTATTTGTTATTTTGTAAGTTTTTCTGATGACGGTATTAGTTTTTAATTAAATTTTTTGTCGGGATGTAGTCAGATAACAGTTGTAATATTCATAAATAATAAACCTCGTGCTAGTTTATGATATATTGTGTAATTTTTGTAGCGTACAATGTGATTATACAATTACGCACGAGTGGAAAGTTATGGAACGGTAATTTAATTTGGAATTTGCTTATAATTCTCTAGATGATCACCAACCACAAACTTCAATTTTATTTATTTTAAAATTAGAATTGAAAAAAAAATCCATACAATTTGTTGATTACCTTAGTCAGGCAAGAACTAAAGGACGTACGATCGGTCGGTTCGCCAATTTTTACCGACCAGTGAGGTTACTGAGGTTTTTACAATTATTATTTTCATTTCTTCACAATACAAGAAAGATCCATTAAATAAACAAATTACTAACTACTTTGTCAAAATAAGAAATTAAATATAATTAAAAAGTAGAACTCACTCGACGTTGTAACCAAATGGAATATCACATTGTGTCACAGCATTATGCAACGACCAATGTCCAGTGCTTCTGCCAAGGGCTATCGTATATACCTACTAATGTTTTCATTATTCTGTTGGGTCTGTTACATGGTCTACCTCGGATGGATGCCGCTCTTTTACGCATGATTGCATAAAAATCATAAATTATTACAAAAGTGTGTATTATAAGTATTGATATTTCCATGAACTGTTTTCTGCATCACTTGCAAAAGTTTGGAAGCCAAATTATACCCACTGTCGTTTGACGAAAGCCTAATATTATATACGTTCTGATTTATAAATAGAGATAAAAATAGAAGCAATCAGTGGTTGTACACGACGGTATAGAATTTTATTATTGTTAAAGTATATTCTTTTTATATATCTAATTTTTTCTACAACTATTACAGTTTTTCAGACTACTGATATACAAAACATTCCTGTTATTTGTTAAAAAACGAATTTGATAGGCCTTTCAAAAGTTTTCGCAAAAAATATTATGTAGCAAAAACGTTTCTAATGTATATGTACATGATTAAAGTGTCGAATTTGTCAACAAGCTTGAGTTTTCTTTGAAGCCAAATATGCGCATGTACCCATAGTATGGTTAGAGGTTATAAAGTGGAAAAACGTATGTTATCCCCCTGATATTAACTGGTCTC
Source organism: Antheraea assamensis (assembly GCA_035772565.1). Lineage (NCBI taxonomy): Eukaryota > Metazoa > Arthropoda > Insecta > Lepidoptera > Saturniidae > Antheraea > Antheraea assamensis. Next base: position 666,504 of record JAQQSE010000195.1, on the reverse strand, counting down.
TGCGACGTATAGCTATGTACAACCAACCTCAAAGACCGTAAAACCGTGATAACTGCTGAAAACTGACATGAAGCACCTCCTGTGACAGCATCTTTCGAAGCTGAACATATCTGCGCAATTGCCTTGTTATAAAATTAGGTGTAGTGATAGTGATTCCTTAGTTTAAGTTTATCTAGAATCTATCAGTCTTAGAACCTCACTACACACTTCAAGAACTGTAACCAATGAATTCTATGTAAATCTAAGTGTTCCCATCACAATCACACTAGCCGTTAATTATAAATGTTGCTCAATACAGTAGTAACATGCACACTTATAGGTGCTTGATGACGTATCATGAGCTTGGTAGTGGTAGCGAACTAGGCGAGCTAATATAAATCTCAACACTGTTATGGATTCATCACAATGTTTCCAACTAACAGATGTTTAGGTTCATAGTAATCGTTTCAAAACGTTTGCTTGTACATGCTGCCGTTGAGTCTTTGTCGTTCAACTACCATATGTTTAGATAAATTTAATCTATTGCAAGTTAATATTTTTGTGATATATACCTATTATGAAGACAGCTGATCTCTAATTCATTGGTTATGCAAATTATAAAAAAATATAAAAAGATAACCTAAAGTATGCGTAAAAATCAATGTATAGTACGAAAATGTTGTATTGCACAACTAATTATGATATATTACTACGTTTAGTAGTGTTGTTACTTACAATTCGGTAAGATTATGCACAAATATTAACCTATAATAACGCAAAAAGCAAACAAGCAAAATTATTAATAAAGAAAAAATAAAAAACGGACTGTACAAATAATGAAAAGTTTTTTACTCCTTCAGTTTACTATTAGTACGTTACTTATATTTATCCCTCCCTTTTTTAGTTCACGGGTGTCAAAACTAAAAACTTATAATATTTCCACGGTTAGGACAAATCGTTAAAATCTCATCATGTGTTAACATCCATCAAGCATAGACAACAGATCCGATCAAAGAAACAAGGCATAACCCTAATTCTGCGCAATCGGGTAATAATTATTAAGGTAAGTTCCAGTATATACCAGAAGACCATAAGTCCAATCGAAATGTAGAGTCATGCGCATAAAGGAAGCGACCGTTGGGGCAGGTGCTGGTTCACCTGTTGCGCGCGCGCGACTCTTCCATCCCGCCCCTTACCCCCCGACTCATCCCCGCGACCGTTAATTCGAATACATTGTGACGTAACATGCGATTAAATCAATGATGGCACCTTAAAAAAAAAGTCCGTTGGTGAGAATAGAAATTAGGGTTAAATAATTATTTATTTCCCAAAGCTGGCTTCGTAACTTATCACCTTATTTATTTTTTTGTCGTATTTTTATTATTTGAAGCAATCATTTCCAACGAAGGACATATTAATACTTATCCGAAGTTCTAAATTTTTTCTTTGTTAATAATGACATACACATCAACAAGGCTATACGCCTTTATGTATTTCTATAATTATAGCAATGTAATCTAAACTAGTCCTAACTATTATTACAAACGCGAATGTAAGTATTTTTGTTTTTTTTTTTAATCTTTCACGCTCTGACTATTCAACCGATTATCATGAAATTTTGCCTACACGTAGTAAGGTACAGAAATGATTAAAAGGTAGCATTCATTTAGAAAAGTACTGTTCCTGAGGAACAAGTCAAATTTACATACTAACACGAGTAAAGCCGCGATAAAAATGTAGTGTTTATGTATAATCAGTACATTGCGTTTTTTTTAACCAATTATGAAAACTATTTTGACCATTCTAGTGTTGTACTGACATTAAGTATACTTCACGTGTACAAAAAAAAAGTTAAGATATTTTTGAGTTAAATTCAGATATAAAGATAGACAGACAAATCGGCAAAAATGTTAACGTTATAACCTTTATGATAGTCACATTACAAAATTCCCAAAATTTTGGAAAAACATTTCCCGACACGCGTTCACACAGAGCCACAGATTCATTAATACAGATTTCTATACACTATCTAATCGTCCAGTGGTTGAAAGTCGACCATAATTCATTGTTTCGTCAACGTCAACGTTATTGTATTTTTTTATTGGCAAGGCGTATATCCCTATCACATCGTATATATATATATTTTTTAATTTCATTCTCTTCCGTCAGCTGTAAGCATGTAATAAATACGCCGTTATGCATTAATTTGTATTTTGTCGAAATATATACAATTTACTCTATGGTATGAAAGAGATAACTGTTTCCAATTTTTATATTGGTAACACTACACTTCGTGAATAGTTACTAGACAAAAAAAAATTGACAAATACAGAAGTAAAACGGTACTGAACGTTATATCGTCTATTTATAGATAGATTTCAATTGTATTCTCAATACTATTTGACGAATCTTTGATCTTATTTCAAAATACAATAATAATTACATCCAGATCTATATAACGTTGACAAACTATGAAATTGAATTTCGCATTCGACTTTTTTTACATAGCAAAAAAAAAAAAAAAAATTTTTGTCGTTCGAATGTTTTGATAGTTTAATATATACTACATTCAATTTGATTCGTAAAGAACGGCCAGTTATAAAATACATTGTATAATCTTTCTATTATGACCACAGTTATAACGGTGTCGCTTAATACAAATTTGTCCTTTTAGATATAAATTGAATATATACTATTAACAACTAGCTTGTGCCTGCGACTGCATTCTTTCGAAACTCGTTTTATGATTGCCACCTTTCCTATTGTGAGAAAGCTAGCGAAAGGAGGAAACAGCGGGAAAGGTATACATAGCAGTTATCGGGGCACCCACTATTCACCGCGGAGGATTTGGTCGCGAATGAAGGCGACGTAGAGGCCTTATATTCACCATATGATTCCATTATTATAGACTCCTGATACCGATTGCAGGGGTATTCGTTGCCATGCCAAGGAGAACCCATGGTGGAAAGGTACGGGATAACCCGCTGCTTGTGGAAGAAGTTCAATTGAGGATTCCTATGTACGAGCCAATCAGAGCGTGTGGCCAGGGTTGCGAAACGTATTCGTGTTGATCCTGCGACTCTAGTCCACATACTAAATAAAGAAAGTGAACGGTAGAAATTGTTACGTAAGAAAAAAGAGTTATGCACACGTCATGCGACTTTCACTCTGTCTATCTCATTCTATCGTATACGAGTATGTGTTTCCGTACTTTATTAACTAACCGATTTCGTGGATTTCAAATGATTTCTGTTATATTTTATCTTTATTACTTAACGGAGTAGTATAATCGCCGGTGGACTAGATGACACTCTGAAAGGTCTTCTTCTGACCAGTTCAAATCCCGTCAAAATCGATACAGCGGTTACGGAGATTAGACCGTATTATTATTTTTTTTTTATATATTATAGGAGGCAAGCGAACAGGTGGGTCACCTGATGGTAAGTTATCACCGCCGTCCATAGACACTAGCAACACCAGGGGAGTCGCAAGTGTGTTGCCGACCTTCTAAATATGTGGGCCTCCGGCACTCTCACTGGCCGAACGAAACGCAACAGTGCAACCACTGTTACTTCACGTCGGTTTTCTGTGAGATGATGGTACTACCCCGGGCGAGCCGACCCATTCATGCTGAAACCAGTAATAGCTTCAACGTAGCTCTACCACCTATTATAACCTATAGACTATTCGCGATATACGAATAATTACTTCATGTTCTACTTTCAAATATTCTCATATTACTAGCCAGATATATACACGTGGTTCACATTCTAATAAGCGTCAGCTTGCACTTCCTACAAATAAAGCGGTTGATAACCTAATTGAAACCTCAATAACATTTCACGAGTGTAATGAAGCAAATGCGATATATAATGGTAACCACACTAGGTAGGGTCACAAGACAGGTGCTTTGCGCACGCGCCGACCGTTAGCAGTAGAAAGTGCGCGACCGCGCCGGCACGCGAGTACTGTGCCCATAATTTGTACAGAATATTTCTAAAACGAAATTTAATAAAGAATAGTAAAAGAACAGACTAGATATTGGTAATTAAATGTTATATATGCCTATTCTCACAAATAAGTTGAATTTCACGTGGCCTCATGTTACAGATCGTGTCAAAAAAATAGAAGAACGTTGCCTTGCTTTAGCGCAGTCAGGTACAAATTAATTTATAGGGTCATGTTTACATAATTTCCGACAACTGGTAAAGTCTATTAAGTATTCAAGACAATTTTTTTGTTGTGGTGTACACCATTTTTTTAATAATCTGGCAGTACAAAATAATGTTATTGTGAACAATAGTACTAAGAAAATGTAGCATGAGGACTCATATATCTAAAAGTAAAAACAGTTATTTCTAGTAAATTTCAGTGTAGTTTGAAGTCATCCTAAGTTTGCGAAGAAGCTGTATTTACTCAATATCTCTATTTTAATTCAACATATAAATGCATCAAATATAAAATGAACATTACTTTAATTCCGCTTAAGTCATGGTTCCCTTTTTTTATTAACGTGGGGAAATCTCTTATGGATACCCATCATCCCGGAGGGAGAGAAATGGTTATGTCCGACTCACACGGACTTAAACCCCACGGTGTACCGGCCACCGCTTGAAGTTGGAGTGTCATGGGACCGTGCTAAGACTATCAACATGCCGCCCCAGCGGTCAGCTCGGCGGAAGGTGGCCGCCGGCATAAGAGGTTTAATGTTAGCTAATAGCCATATAAAAAAAATGGAACTGTTTTTAATATAAAAGCAACATATGCAGTCTGCGCCATAATCTATGTCATAAGAGCTGTGATAATTTTGCGACAGTCAAAATATCACCAGATGACCGCATTACAAAATATGTATGCGTGTCCTCATACAAAAGTCTAATCTCGTACGGTACATATGGTCACCCTACATCTGCACCGCACATACAAGTGTGATTAATGTCTGAACGAAATTTGATGGCTGCTGTTGTTTTATCTACTTAACTGCACGCCTTCCAGTTTTTTTGCGTCCGTTCAAAACGAATTTAGATCAGTTGTTAATGTCTCGAAATATTTTGACGTACTAGTACGAGATAGAAAAAAGTAATTCATACTAAAAACTACTTTTACGTAACCACCATCTTTTACTCACGACTTCACTCACCTTAATACAGGTTTGACCTATCTTTCGGGAAGAGTACAATTTTTCTCGATGGTACCTATTAACCTTTTCTATACCCCCGAGAACGTCAATGTAAAATTCCAAGATACTCAGTTGAGTAGTTAAGACAAGAAAGCGTAATAAATAAACAAGCAAAGAAAAGCACATTATCACTACATATTGTAAAAGTCGTCCGCCGCGTCTGTCTGTCTGTCTGGATGTTCGCGATGAACTCAAAAACTATTGAACGGATTGTAATGCGGTCTTAACAAATAGATAGAGTGATTCACGGGGGATGGTATATAATTTATCAACGTTTTTTATTTGTAAATGGTTAATTGTTGAAATAATCGGAAAAAGTCAAGCCGCCTTAAGCGCTTCATGCATATAAGTATATATTTTTTTTATTATCAGGACAGGAAAAACGTCCTCCGGGCCTGCTAGTATACTTATAAAAAAGTACCGTTTATGAAAACGATTTTTTCGTTCTTCTATATCAATATATCTACTTGTCATTTTAAAATACGTTACAGGTTATAATAGTGAATCGATAATGATTTATATTACACTAATAATATAGTTTTAATTTCCTATAGACTCCACATACCATAGGAACGAGTTTTATTTATAGACGACTATTAAAATTGGAGTAAGGATGCGGGCACAAATGGCATCCGCAATTAAATTACAAACGGAAAGGAAGTAGGAAACCGTCGAGTCAACGGACAAAACCTCCTTGTTAAATAAGTCTACTGAAATAGTGCTCGATTTTGAATTTTAAAAGCTTTAATGTATTTGGTAAACATGAAATAAAAATATTAATCTTTCTTCTCTGTTTATCGACTGATTGGTTTGTCGCTTCGCTAAGTGTTTTTAGTGTTATCAATAATTCTGTTGGATATATTTCATTTTTTTTTTCGTTACCACCGCCGATTAGTCGAAGCCTATATTCGTTCATTTCTTTCGGTTATACTTCACGAACCTTACGTCCACTAATCTGTAATTCTCGTCATTCCTCTTGGCGGCTGTCTTCAGTTCCAGCTTGCGCGTAAAACAGAGTCAAAATATTTATCAATATAATCATAGGAATCTAAAATTGGTATTTATTTATGTTATCCTGATGTTATACACGTGTTATAATATGTATTTATGTCTTAATTTGTGTCCCTACATAAAATCGGGTGAGTGCTTTAAGCGCTCCCTTTAGTAGTCTGGTGAAACTGTAGAGGCCTTGCCGAGTCAACAGTGCAGTCAGTTCGAAAAAAAAATATATTTTTGTGTTCTACGCAGTTATATTCAGAGCGGTAGTCAAAAAGTTTGGTGAAGACTATACTATACGTATTTTTACACCGCTCGTCAAAAAACCTCAACAATATTGAAACTTTGAGAAATAATTAATTAAGGTCGGATTTTGACTATTGGTTGTTCAATAGTAAATATAAATATATAACTCATATATTTATTCGACATAATTGAGGAAGACCGAATAAGATGTGGATGGATTTTGTGGAAAATGATATGTGTATAAAAAGTGTGAATACATGTTATGCCGACCCTACTTAGGTGGGATCAGGATAAGATGATTTTTTTTTAATTGTGTAAATTTTAAACAGAATTGTAGATGTGATATGATTTTTTTTTGTGTATTTTAAATTCATTAATGTTTATGAATATACTTAGGTTTTCCTTAATATCCGAGTATAACAAAGTGACTGCGGTTTACCTAATGGCAACTACGATGCAATTCAAAACAACAGTGATTACCCAGAGACATGGGTGCCGCAACGATTACATTCAGGCATATGCAGCTGCATCTACATTTTTTTTTCTAATTGACTACACTGTTGACCTGGCAAGGCCTCTATAGTTTCACCGGACTACTAAGGAGAGCGCTTAAGACACTCACCCGATACTGCATCTACACATTTTTTGTACGTTTATAGACATGTAATCGCTCAACTATGGCAGACGCGAGGCTAAGTGACCTGTTCATGCACAGTGTTCCTAGGAAAGGAGTAGAAAAGGATACTGAATTTATTGATAAAGTGATGAAAACGTTTGGACAACAACCTTATACACCTTAAGCTTTTATTCAAACAGTAAATTAATAAAAATAAAAAAACAGAAATTATATGTATTTTCTTTCCTGACAGAGGGTATCCCCACTTACACCGGGCTCCCGGCACCTATGTGCAAAGATTTGCTCAAAGAGGTAAAAATTTTCATGACGTTTTTTTGAACGGCCCTTTAAATATCTACTGAATATACACCAGCTGATTCCGTAACGTGACATAATACGTGATTTATGAAAATCGTTCAAGTGAGACACAATCGCCGTGTTCGATTTCTAATATTTTATGGGCAAAATTTTGTGACACCTATTTTACAATTTACATAAAAATATATACGATATAATAGGAGAAGCCAACAGAAATGTCTCCAATAAATACTATGGATTTTGTGCGCTCTGGTTTTTGAATGTCGCCTAACAAACCAGTCCATACACGAAACGACTTTCCAATCATAGTCACCAAAAATATTCTGTTAATCATTTCCTTTTACATTAAGAGTATTGCCGATATCCGCTTTTAACGTAAGGAAGAAACAATTTATGTGATAAATGACGCTACTATTGTAACGGTACATTTGTAATTTGAAGTATTTTTAGTAATTAGTATAGCGGTGGACAATAATCTCACTTGAATTTTAACGATGTCATTGCACGACAACAATAATTCGCTGAGGTAATAAAAGTTAAGGCCCCTGGGTGTAGGAACATTTTTTTATGAAACTGTAGTACAGTGGTGAGGCTTTATTTATAGCTAGTTGTATTAGCTACCGACTTCAAGTTGAAAATTCAAGCACCTGTAAAGTATTCCATTTCCATTTCTCAAGGCTAGCTACCGAATTTGTCCAGAAGAGTTACTTAACGATAGACATGTGAAGTTACCAAATCCTACATAATAATACGCTACCGCCAAGCCTCAAAAACTACTGTGTAGTGTTGTAACGTTCATACATTTTTGTCAACGTCACCATGATTTATCGGAAGCGTGCGCGCACCCTGACAAGTCACGGCGCATCGCGCGGTTCCATTCGGTACGGTCCACCGCACCTTGCTTTGTTACCTGTTTTTATATCAAAAAAGTATCGTTAATACTTCTTTATACTGTTCCGTATATATATATCCCTCTTAATATTAGTTTTGATTTTTAATTTTAATCCCTAAATAACTAAGAATTACAAGGAATAGCCTTAGTAATTATATGTAAGAGTATGTTTAATTCTACATTTAATTTGAAATCTAGCTCTGTCATTATAAAATATTAATCCTGTAAGGGGACAATTTCACATAAGGACATTTGATTCCAAAGTAATCACAACTGTAGTAACAAGAAATTTATTATGTATACGTAAATACATCATTTGGTATCTGGTATTACAAACCAAGATAAAATTGGTAATATGACAGAAGCAAGTCTCAGGCAAACTTCGAATACACATCTCGTTTCAGAAATAGAGCTTACTTCCACTGAGCTGAGCTTCGAGTGTCATATTTACTATTAATAAGTCTTTATATTTTATTAACCTTTTCTATTACAGATCTGAAGTTATAATTGCATTAATCTATGCCTTATTTTCCAAGACATGATCGATTTTTATGCAAAATTTTCCAACTCTTTGAGCGTGTTTGATGGACAAATATATAAAAAAATATACATAATATAGTGGCTTGATATTGTACGTCCGGTTTGCTGGTTGATAAATAGAAAATATCCTATGTCCTATTCCTCGACACATTGGACCTCTATGCCAAATTTCTTTAGAATCTATTTAGTGTTTTAAGCGGGATAGAAAACCAAATATACTTTCGCATTCATCCTATGAATATTATAAGCGAGAAAGTTTTTGAAGATTAATCTTTGGTACTCTTTCACGCAAAAACTACGGACTTGGACTTGGACCACGGATTTTCATACAACTTTACAGGTATACATACACCTTATGAATCAAAATGACACGTATATACTTCCATTAACAAAGACATTCTTAAGATTTGCCATAACATAATGAGAAGTGTCAAGTCAGTTTCCAGTCATCAGAGCCATTTCAACGTATATCTGTATAAACCGTTAGAGTTACACAAAAGTAACTTATGGTGTCATTATTTACAAAAAAAAAGTAGATGAAGTCGCTGGTAGTCACCAGTATTATATATTAGTTTAGATTAGACTAACAGGCCCGGCGGACTCTGAGAATAAAAAAATGTATACTTATATGCATGAAACGCTTAAGGTGGCTTGACTTTTTCCAATTGTTTAAACAATTATCATTATATTTCAATCAATTTACAAAAAAACCTTGATAAATTATACACCTAAACCTTCCCCGTGAATTACTCTATCTGTATGTGAAGACTGCATTTCAATCCGTTCAGTAGTTTTTGAGTCTATCGCGAACATCCAGACAGACAGATAGACACGGCGGAAGACTTTGTTATATAATATGTATTAATCACATTCTATCTGAGAAGAAACAACGCGGTGTTGGAATGGCTAAAACCACAATTTAAATATTTGTTTTATGTTAGTTTTCTACACAACGTAAAACTGAACCAACTACGACTTTCTTGAGAATTAGCTTTTAAATGCAGAAGGAAAACTACTTTATGGGAACTGAATAATGGTCTCAATACTTGAAACTGTTCGTACAAGTTAGTCGCATAGAGATTACATCGATGCTAAAGTTACAACAAATCAAATATATAATTTGTTCTTGTTTCTGCCGTAACCTTATATGCGTAGTCAAAGTGGCTTAGTATCAACTACAACCGAACCCTGATATAGATCACCCAGCGGACGGTGACGAACGGAAATTTTGTGGTCCTGGCACGAGCGGCGTAAATTCTAGAAAATATTTCTAAAAAAATAATGTGCCACGTACCGAACACCAAAATGTTCGTGATCACAAATTATTCGTTTCTCTTAACTGTATTCTTTTATTCCTGTGATAACTTATTCAGTATGATTAGCAAGTAATCTATTTTACTTAAGTACTTATCCTCTGGACTGTCTAAAATCGTAACGATTTAAATTTCATACAAACGAATGTAGCCGTCACGAGGCACAAGGTCAACAGACTGTTGGCAGTATAAGCTTAAAAAAATACTTGATGTATTATTGTAAATTTATTATTTTTATGTAAAATTTATTTTAAAGTATATGTTTTTTTTTTCAGTAGTATGTACATTTTTTTTGACTAAACCATGAAATTTACAATGTATAATGTGAGTGTGTACTTATGTACACGCGTTAGAAGTTATACTTCTTTGGCGTAACAAGATCAAAATCTTATCAAAAATCTTATCTTTCGCCTTATTATACGTTTGTAGAAAAAAAGGACACTAACAATAGAAAAAAGGTATTTAATACATACATACTTTTTTTGAATAATATGTTGACTAAGGCAAACTTCAGGATATCTGTTTTTCGTGACAGTGTACGCGCACGTATCGTATAAATTAGCTATCATCATTTTTCAGTAACGCACCAAAAGAAGTATAACTTCAAAAATAATTATAAACGTAATCCGCCGTTTTGAGGTTTGGGTCTTAAAATATCAGCCGAGGAGTGTTAATGGCCAATAGAATATGAATTCTCTCCGCTCTAAAATGATTCTATGGTAAATCTTGGGATTTAATGTTATTATATAGTCTTTCTAAACATTATTTTGAAATCCGATATTCGATGCAAAAACTAAAATAGTTTAATATGACGTCATATATACTTTCTAGTAAGTTGACCTTTTTTACTTTGTAAATACCAATTATATAGCAATTCATCATACCGGTAGTTTATTTTTGTTCAGATACATTGTTCTTTCTAATGCTTTGTGACTGAAGCTACATATAGAAACAATTATCTATGAACAATATACCCTATGTTTACCGGTCGACTGATTCTTAGAATATATCCGTTCGAAGCTAAAGCTAGAAGAGAAGTTCAAATGTTAGGAGAAAACGCGGTCTACCCGAACGATTGAATAGGTCATGAGGGAGAAGACATAGTTGTCTCAGGCTGGTAAATAGATGTAAATCGAAAGGAAATCAAGTTTTCTAATTATCTTCTTTGCTCCTACAAAACTACGGTGATTATTTAAAAAATACATGGAGAACATGTAAAAGATGCCATTAGCTATGTCAATCTGTTGTTATTTAATTTCTTATTTGTTTATTTGCTATATTTCTAATGACAATGATACTACTGGATACTTTTAGTAATTTTACAAGGTACCTTGTTAATTTTTAATCGGGATAAGTGTATGGTAGAGCAATGTTTGCTTTAGTGCCAATATTCAGGTATAGAGGAATATTTTTGTATGGACAAAACGCCACTCGTGTTTCTTTTGAACTGTACATTTGAAGCGATGATGGCTTAGTTGATAGCGTGTAGCGTGACATACCATCAATGGACTTAAGTTCGAATCATTGCAACTTAGTCGGAGTTTTCTGTGAAGGAAAATATTTTAATGAATCACCTGTGTAATAGTAGGGCGTTTTCTAAATCCGCCTGGCTACCTACCACCCTCAAGTTGAAAATATGTCGTCAAAAATCTATTGGTGTGTTTCGGCAGCTGCACTTGGGAGCCAGTTTCCATTAGTCTTAGTGCAGCGGTCGGCAAACTTGTCATACAAAAAGAGCCGAATGTAAACAATACAAAATTGAAGTTTATTCTATGAGCCTTTTTATAAACTTAAGCTTTACTTTAGTAGAACATAATTGTATGAAAATAATTAAGATTAAACGTGCACTCGTAGCCTTTGCTAAATATGTGTTTTATTACGCGCGACTTCCCGTGCTACTGTTGCTTTCAACATATGTGCCTCTTTTCTGTAGGCTTGTTATTCAAAAACAATTTGTCTCTGTACGAAGCAAGTTAATAAATAACACTCCGTATCTGCTGTAAACATTTTTTGAAAGTGCCCAGTGAAGGAGTAAAAGAGCCACGGTTTGCCGAACACTGATTTAGTGTTTACAGTCTTAGACTACATCAATATTTCGCATCAGATGAAATTGCGGTGAAATGCTAAAAACCTATAAAAGTATACACTTTATACTTTGTATATATTCGTCAACTAAGTAATTTATTTTTTCTGACTGTTTTACTTTGTATCAGAGTGAACTTATTGATTTAAAGAATAATATGGAACAATGTGGAATGGATCCAATAGTGGAGGCACAAGTGTATCAGTTCTCATAGTGTCGAGACGTTCTTTTGTGTTGTGGTGACAATGATTCTGTCAAGATTAACTGTACAACATATTATGAAGATAAGACTTTTCTTCGGTTTCTATTACAACTTCACTAGTGATAAATTTTTATCCATTGCAGCTAGAATTTATTGTATTTGCTTTACTTTAACAACGATTATTCTAAGTATGGTATTAGCCTATTCCCCTCGGTTATTGATCATTTTTATATTGAATCGTATCGACTACTTTTTCCATTCCTTCGTGTCGTTATATACACAACATAAATATGTTGATATGTTTTTAGAACAAATGAAATCTGTCGATACTTCAGTACGAACTAATGTAGATGATGTTCCTGTAACAAGTTTGTTGGTCAGTTTTATCTTCATTTGGGAAAGCTTACAGTTTATTTTTCATTTTCAATTGTCATTCTTTTTTGTAATTTATTTTCTGTTAGTGAATTTATTTTTCGTCGCCGTCTGTTTTAACTTTTTAATGAGAGTCATGATGTTCGAAATATTTTGGAAGCGGATTAGGAATCTTAGGGAGTCGTTGAAAATCAACCTGAACGCTCCGAGTCGCACTAGAATAAATGAAAATATTAAGAAACATTTGAAAATGTACAAAAAGTTATTAGAATTATTTCAGTGTTACGATAAATATTTGAAACCAATGGTAAGTTTCAATTATATATTTTTTATATATACAAATGTATGTGTTGTACTTATACAGTATGTTATTATATACATCGAAACGATGATGGTTCAGTCGATAGTGTGTTCGGACACAGCGTCGAAGGACGTAGGTTGGAATCAGAGCAACTGAGTCGGAGCCCTCGGTGAAGGAAAAACATCGTGATGAAATCATAGCATGGTCATAGGATTTTTTTTAGTCCTCCTGGCTAGCTACCACCCTCAAGTTAAAAATCTGTCGCCAAGCACTGTTGGTGTGTTCCGGCAGCTGCGCTCGAGAGCCAGTTCCCCTCTAGGTTTAGTGTGACTACGATTTTAGACCCCATCATCATTTAACATCAGATGCGATTGTGGTCAAACGTTAACCTATAAAAAAAATCATATATATATATATATATATATATTAAAGTAAAACGTTATTTATTCGATGTCTAACTAATTTTACTGTCTACTTAAAACTTTGAGCTTTGTGGGAAATGCACGAAAATGCTTTATTCTTTAAGTAGATCAATATAGTTCAAATTTTAATTAAAAAAAAAACAACCAAAATACTTAGTTCTAGCTTAATGAGGGTCACTTCGTCCAATATGAAATAATGTTCTAATATTTAAAAATATACAGTATGATTTTTTTTTCTATACCGATAATATCCCTATATTATACCTATATATAAGTTAGTGAATTTGTTTCTTTGTGACATTTTCACGCCGTAATTGCTTAACCGATAGTCATATATGTTATCAGAGGTACATAAAGAGACTAGTCAAGTCTACATTTAACGCGAGCGAAGCCGTAAACAGAAACTATTTGATAATAATCATAGGTGGTAGAGCTACGCTGAAGCTATTACTGGTTTCAGCATGAATGGGTCGGCTCGCTCGGGGTAGTACCACCCTCTCACAGAAAACCGACGTGAAGTAACAGTGCTTGCACTGTTGCGCTTCGTTCAGTCAGTGAGAGCACCGGAGGCCCACATATTTAAAAGGCCGGCAACGCACTTGCGACTCCCCTGGTGTTGCTTAGTGTCTACGGCGGTGATCACTTACCATCAGGTGACCCACTTGTACGTTTGCCCCCTATAATATAAAAAAAACACTTTACTAAAGATTCGACAGATGGCTTTTTTTTCTTTTTTTTTTTTTTTTTATGAGATTGGAGGCAAACGAACAGACGGGTTACCTGATGGTAAGTATTCACCGCCGCCCATGGACACCTGCGACACCAGAGGTATCACAGATGCGTTGCCGGCCTTTGAGGAAGGAGTAGGCTCGTTTCTTGAAGGTCTGTGGGTTGTATTGCATCGTAGTATTCTGAAAATATAATTAGACCTTAAAAATCGAAACATTTTTTTATGGATACCTCAATAAGTATATACTTAAAACGGTCTGTATATTAATTAATGCATAACAATTTTTTTACAGACAATTTTGGTGCACGTACTAAATTTCACAAGAGTCATGTTCTACATACATCATTATTTGGCGTATTTGGTATCTGATGTAAGATGTTTTGTATCACTCTTGTTGCGTGCTTGTTGCATTTTTTTTTAATCCTTATTGTATTGTAACTGCCATGAAGATAGAAAAACTAAGAATTATTTATGACGTCAGTACGTATATACCAAGGAGAAAGTCTTCGAAGATACGGATATGGTATGGTTGATATTATATAGGAAAAACACAGGAATGAAGTATATGAAGAAGCATAAGCAGAGAACTCTATACTAACATTATAATTGCAAAACTAACTCTCTTTTTATATTATTGTTACCTACAAAAAACGAAACCTCAGACCAATGTCAAAAGAAAGACATTTTTTTTACAATAGAGTAAAATACGCGTCGAACACTTGTTTAAAAAAAGCTTGGTCACAAAAGAGCGTCTTTCCTTGTTTAGAGCTAGACACTGTTTAAATCTAAACATTGTCTAAGTTGAGAATTCTTATTTTATTGTTGTGATTTATCAAATTTTTATTTGCCGGCAAAAGAGGTTTCGTTGTAAATTATGGATTTCGTGGGTATACTTAATTTGCAAAATGTACATAAATTGAACAATTTTAGAGATTCACAAGTAAATCATAACTACTACTATATACCATTCGACACTATATTTGAACTACGATTATACTGTCGCTCCATGCATATAAGTATACAACACATCACTCTATACTTGTGTATGTATCATAAGGAAACCTCAATCTCAAAACTGTACTTGTAGTACCGATATATGCGAGAATTATGGATTTCTCGGCGTTTGAAACTACCAATCGGTCGTGGGTCTGCGTGTTGAATATACCCGTACGGACGCATTGGCTCTTGGCAAAACATTGTGATTCTAACATGCTGGCATTACTGTTATACTACTCTGATTTTGTGTAAAACAAAGGACAGTTACAGAAGTCTATAAAATATCGGTTTCACCTTTAGAAAACCCTTTTATATATTATATGTGTATACAATAATATAATCTTTTAGAACTAAGATTAAAGGAAATTTTGTATATACAATTATACGGAAAATTGGTAGTCTTATAATAAGAGTTTTTAATTAGCATAGTGTAAATAGAAATCATATTATTATAATATGCTATTTTTTAATTTGGTCATAAATATCTATGTATACATATTATTCAAGAAAATAATATCGTTCTATTTTTTCGATACCTAAATCATAGTAAATAAACAGCTGAGATATATAGTAATAAAAACATGAATAAGCGGTAATTGTACTTAATATGAGTGTTACCAATATGTAGCACTTTATACGTATTACGTATATTATAACAAATAGTTGATTAGTGTCCTTGGTTTGATCATGCCAGACTGTCTAGACGGGAACTGATTGCAGCATTCCGAATTCGGTCCGGTCACATACCTCATAATAAGTACCTTTTCATGATAGGGAAAAAAACAACTCCACTTTGTGAAGTTTGTGTTGCTACGGATGATTTTCATCATATGTTGTGGGAATGTGGCCGGACCAAGGAATTGCGTCAAAAAATGCTCTTAGAGTCCTGGAAAGGGAGTTGGAGAAGTAAATATTATATTAGGAGACCCCGTGCCTAATGCGGCTCGGATAATTTTGTTTCCTTAATTCTTAAATATGAGAAATAACTTTAACGATATATGAATCCAACGGAGTTACCTTACGAGGCTGGCATAGCCATCAAGGATGTACTGAAGCCTCGTTAAAATGAAAAAAAAAAAAAATTCTTAAATGTACCATATTTTAAATCGCTGAATGTGTTATTTCAGATTTCTAACGCGTTAGTCATCGGAGTTGTGATATTAGTTTCAATAAATTTTATACCCGAAGTAATCGCGCAATTGATTGAAAATGAAATGGAAAATATGAAAATGTTACTCGAGAGGCAACTTCTGATCTGCAAAAGTAAGTTTTATATCCTAACTTTTAAACTTTGCACTGTTTTCTCTCCTAGGGTGACAATTCCTCCTTTTTTTTTTCGAACTGACTACACTGTTGACCCGGCAAGGCCTCTACAGTTTCACCAGACTACCAAGGGGAGCGCTTAAGGCACTCACCCGATTTTATGTAGGCAACCAGCACAAGGGCGCACGGCGCGCCTCTGCTTGGACTGTCAGACAATTCTTCCTTCATCAGTGTCTTTCTACAGTAGATTATGAAGTTTTAAGCAAGCGAAGTGGAACAATGTGAAATTTCGGTGCTATGTGAATACATTCATACGAGAATATAAATCACCTGAGAGTACTCGTTTATTCTTAATTGAATTTATGGTAATTTCAGGTTTATCTACCTCGTCTGTCTCTACTCTCGAGTCCCATTTAGTATACTTATTTGATACTTAGGGATACTCTGCTAAGTCTAAATTAAAGACTATTTCAAATAATGTTCCATGTGAAGGCTTTCCAGACACAACTCGTGCACAAGAAGAAGTCGACGAAGTTTTCGATCAATGGTCGGAACTAACTTATTAATTAATCAAATAAAATGAGATCAAATCTATTTACAGTACGACCATGTAATTAAATTAAATACAGGCTGAACAAATTAAACGTCAATCTATCAATTTAGTCAATATCTTTAAGATCACCCTACCGTTCCGCTCATTCGCACACTATTATATGGTTTTTTTTTAATGTTTCACTCGTCCGTACCAATTTTCAAACATCCTCTTTCATACAAATCATTCAAACCTTGTCCTGACAATTACAAGCACAATAGAAAAAGCTAAACAGGTACAGCGTACTCAAGTCATACATACATGTGGCGATTCGTTTTTATTTATATAGATAATTATTAATCATAATTTTATGCGTTCACAGATTACAAGCAACGAGGTATTATCTGCAAATATCTAACCTTTCTCGAATGTCGCAAGTTCAAGTACACAATACTGCGAGCTTGGACCGTAAATGCGTCGTTTATATTCACTTTTATAGGTCTATCCACTATGTACGTTATAGCAATGATTCAATTCACACATATTATATAATAATACTTATTGATTGTAACACTAGTTTACGCGGTTTTTATACCCTGACCCTGAAGTTATTATTTTACTGTTTGTTTAGGTAAGAGTTATCTGGAAAATAATAAAAAAATCTGTTACCTCTGGTTTAAGAAATAGTTATTACTTTTATTTATCTATTTCGAGGAATATCAACAGCTTTTAATACACAATTCAAAATACAATATACAACTTAGAGCTAATTAGAGATATTCACTAATAGAATTAGAAATTACTTAACGGAGTATATGATTTTGGTATTAATACTAAAAAATAACTGGATTTTTTGCATTTTTTTAATGGTAATTTGGATCAGTTTCTCAGAAATATGTAAACTAGTGTAAATAATTAGCTGCTCAGTGAACTAGGCGTGAATATATATATTTGTAGGTTATTAGGCCAATGCAAATCCAAGTTATTTATTAAAATAGTGTTCAGATATTTAAATAATTGAAGACAGAATTACGGTTCCTCCAGCTATACATAAGATGACCTTGCAATTTGCAACTTGCAAAGCGATGGTTTATTTCAATTTCCACCTCAAAATGACCACAATAGTGTCGAGTAAAATGCTGACCAAAAAACGAACGTCGAACGACAGGAACAAAAGGGAACCAAGCGACCTGTTGACATGTCTAAATACCACTTCACTCTTAATTTCAAGAGCTTATTGAAAGAAGTAGGTGTGGCATAAACAATCCATACGATGATTTCGCAGCTTTATGTTAATTAAAGTTTATTGCGAAATTCAATGGAACATTTTTTTTATACTTCATAGGATTTAACGTTTGGTCACAAACTCATCTGATGTTAAACAACGATGCGGTTTAATATGGGTAACACGCTAAACCTAGAGGGGAACCATTTGTCAAGTGCAGCTGCCGGAACACACCAAAAGTTGCTTAGCGATAGACTTTAATTTATGAGGGTGGTAGCTAGCCAGGCGGACTTAGAAAAACCCCTATCATCATGCAATAATGCTACCAAAGCATATGCAACACGTCATCGTAAAATTGCTATAATTGAAGTATTAACGACTTTCTTTGTATATTTTTGAATAAGCCTACATGCAATTATGGCGTAGTGTAACGTACCGTAGGTTGCAGAGCTGAAGCTGAAGCTATTACTGGTTTCAGCATGAATGGGTCGGCTCGCCAGGGGTAGTACCACCCTCTAACAGAAAACCGACGTGAAGTAACAGTGGCTACACTGTTGCGTTTCGTTCGGCCAGTGAGAGCGCCGGAGGCCCACATATTTAAAAGGCCGGCAACGCACTTGCGACTCCCCTGGTGTTGCTAGTGTCTATGGACGTCGGTGATCACTTACCATCAGGTGACCCACCTGTTCGCTTGCCCCCTATAATATATATATAAAAAAAAATCATTCATTAGAATAATAAATCACAAAGTTTTAACACAACTTTAGTAATAACTACTGTATTTTAAACTTATCGACTAACGAGTTGATTTGATGCTTTTTAAAACACAGTTGTGGCTTGTTTGTGAAATATTAAAGGACACTAATAATTGTAGCGCACAAGTGTTTCTGTGATAAACATATGTCATTTTGAAAGTTACACAGAATTGATTATGTACCTTATGTGCTAATAAACATTAATTACTACGTGATAAAACTGTTTGTTTTAATTCTCAGTTTATTTTTCTTAATCTCTAAAATTTTACTAGGGAGATAGCTGCCGCCATAACTGGCATATTAATCACACGGGAACTCCTAGCTACAAAGTCGTGGATGTAAATAACTACACGCATATTTTTTTATTAATAAGGATCTCAAAATGGATCAATAATGATCATTGGTTTTTTTTTTTCGAACTGACCTACACTGCTAGCCTGGCAAGGCCTCTACAGTTCCACCGGACTAATAATGATCATTTTTTTTCGAACTGACTACACTGCTAGACCTGGCAAGGCCTCCACAGTTTCACCGGACCACACTAATGATCATATGAAAGAACGATAGTACTTTAGGTACTAGTGGTTACTGCGATACACGTGAAGGGCTTCCTCCCAAAAGGTTTGTTATTGGGGTCCTTTAAGACTTGCTATGCTCAATGGATAATATTACCTTATATTTGCTCATAATTCATCATCACCAGCCTGTAAGAGACCCACTGCAGGGCTATAGACTTCTTCCTGAAATATGGTATGGACATAATCACCACGCGAGCCCACGACGTATTGGCGATTTTGAACTCTGGGAAATCTACAACTCTATATTTTTCCCACATACGGTGGTGATGGTAAAAGAACATTTCTCAAGATCAGGTTTCCTCATGATATTTTCCTTCCCCGTCAGACGATAGTGTTACCAATTTAAATGAGTAAATGTAGGTGAATTTCGAAAAACTTCTTTGTATATGCTGGGGCTTGAACCTGCCGACAACGGCTTGATATCCCACTGATCAAATCACTTGACAACCACGACTCATAATTAGTTAGATTCATTATTTAAAAAAAAATTAAAGTAACACAGCGTCTGTATTAGCTGATAAAGGCGAATTTGATTTATTGTAAGCTTACACTAACTAAATGAAAATCATGTTGAAATCATAAATAAATACTAATTCTTATAATACAGTTGGAGATAAAACATATCCGTTGTACTTTAGATGAATACAAGTATAATGTAAAGACATCGTGCAATGCCACGCAGCGTCCGACGTTCTAAGAATCCAGTCAATATACGAAAGACATATAGACACGCAGTGATTGCGCTGACGATGAGACGCGCGACCGATCTCGTTTTTTGTCGGCGAAATGGGAGCACTACCCATCAGATAACGTTACAAAAAGCTGATGACGGTGCCAGCAACAAAGGCGCCACCGTCTCGCCTCGATTACGCCCTATGACAAAGCATTCTGCTCCGAACAACACACCATATTGATCCTACCAGCTCTTCTATTTTGTTTAGGCTTTATTAGATATTTTTTGTCGGTCAGATATTTTGATAGGTCCGAGATATATCCATTATAAATAAACCTTGTTATATTAGGACGGTAGTCGAGGAAGGAGTTCGAGTTATACTGGCGATTAAGGCGGTAGGCAGACAAACTCCCGTAGCGCGATCTATGGTATTGTGCGCTCGCGCCGATCGCAATTGTTGGTTTAATCGAGCTTTTTATAAGCACCGTTTGAATTGTGAATACTCTACTATACTATCTGTAGTAAGTTCGGTGTGGAAAGTGAAAAGGAACTCTAAAAATCATGTCTCACTCACATACTGTTATTGCGATCACGAACTTTAATAAAAATAGCTGAACTATATTTCTTGGACATATTTTTAGTTTTTGTTCAGGTTTTTATTTCGAAGTTATTAGAATTTAATATATAGTGAATGTTAGAATAGGGTTATTAGAAAGCTGCAAATATTCGAACCTTCATTGGCAACAATTTATATACATATCTACTATTTACACACTTTTATTGACTTGTATGTATTTATTTTTGTAATTTTAAACGAGTTATGAGCTGATGAAGATGTCAATAATATCATTACATTAAATCACTGTTATTAGAATAGTAAAAGATAATGATAAAGATAATGATAATGATAATAATACCGTTTTTGAAATGTTTTTGTATAATTTAAATTCCGTTGAATGAGTAACAGGTCAATGTATTTTTTTTTTAATGTGCAAGTGAAAAAAATTTGCGTATAGAAGAATTAAATTACTAATATAATAGCAAGTGTATAATAAGAATACTTGTATATAAAGCTAAAAATACGATCTTTTATAATAATGGCATAAGAATATATCTATATATATATATACGTTTTTATATTATATATTGTTTAATTTATTGATAGAAAAGTTTTTATAATTTGAAAAGTTTTTCTATAATGTGGAAATGACTAAAACCAAGAAAAAAAATCTCTAACATACAAAAGCGTACTCTGCTTTCCATATTTTCATAATAATTGGATATTTACAAATAGTTAGCGAGGAAAATTCTGTACAAATAAACCACTCAAGGATTTCTTGTTTACATTAAAGTTTTCTTCTTGTTATTAACTATGACCGTACTTTAAACTTTTATAAATTAAAATAACTAATAAAAATCTTTCGATAGGTTATTGAAAACCTTTTATTAAAAAAAAAGTTCTACCCTTTTTTTTTTTTCGAACTGACTACACTATTGACCTGGCAAAGCCCCCACAGTTTCACCGGACTACTTGTTTCACTCTGTCATAAAAACGTACATATAGTTTATTTATTAGCTTGTACTTTATTTTTAAAGCGCGGTCGGTACGGAAACAACAGCTACAGACTGTATCCATCGTCAATGATTGCCGCCATGTCAATCTGCAAGCTTCTCAGCAGATGTACATACACTGACTGAACTCGAACTCAGACAAACTCAGACAACAAAGCATCAGCATATGTGTCTTGGTATTGATTTAGCCTTGTACAAATATCTACCATCCCGCGAACCGTAACCACTATTATATATGCGAAGGTCAGTTTTTTTGTTTGTCACGATTTCACGCTTAACTACTCGACCGTATATCATGAAATTGTAGAGTCGCGTTGTTGTGATTACAGAAAAGGATAAAGAATACCTTTTCTTCAGAAGTAGTGTACTATGCCCGAGAAATATATCGAAACTACGTTAACGCGAGCGAAACCACGAGCAAATGCTAGTCATCTAATAAAGAAAAAAAAGACAGTATTTTGTTAAGGTTCTTTCTAGATACTACTATAATCTACCTATGTCTGTCAAGTAGAAAATCTACCTTTGAACACATAATATAAGGCGTAGTAAAAGTTCCTAAATATAACACTTCGTTTGCTTGTAATGTCGATAATAAAGCAAATAAGATACTAGAGATCAATTCTCTCTATCTATTGTAGGCATACGATTAAAAATCTCATTTTCAAATAGTCACAAAGTTACATAAACACAGGAAAAAAATATTAAAACCATATTTTAAAACATAATTTAAATTAGGTACGTGGCAGCGGTGAAACAATTCCAAGCGGAAATGCAAAGTAACAACGTCCACCCTAATTTTTAATGACGGATTTCCGCAAAGTAAAGCCTTCATCAGTCAAATAAAATTAGGTAGTTCAAAACGTAAACGTTTTAACTTAAAACGCAATCCAATCATTATTATCACAAAACTCACACTTGTCTTACAAATGTAAATGTGTGCATATGCACACATTTGCAATTTAACCACGTATTACATTTTGGTTTATTAAATACTAGCGGCGCGCTCCGGCTTCGCACGGCTATAAAATATATAGCCTATGTCATTCACTGAAAAAATGATTAAAATCGATCCAGTAGTTATGATTTATTCATTACTGCCCGTGGCCCGCACGCGTTAAATTTGGAGTAACCTCAAAAATAACAGTATTTCACCACTATTTAATTTATGTTATTATACATATAAACCTTCCTCTTCAATCACTCTATCTATTAAAAACAAAACCGCATCAAAATCCGTTGCGTAGTTTTAAAGATTTAAGCATACATAGGGATATAGGGACAGAGAAAGCGACTTTGTTTTATACTATTTAGTGAAGTTTAAATCACTATTGTTATAGTACTTATTACAATTGTAGATACCAATGTTACCGTAAATTATAAATGATTATATTCTTTATTATCTGTGGCCACGGCTTTCCTCGTATTAATGTAAATATGATATAACCCTGTGGTAAAGTATTTTTTTTTTCGGTATGAAAAGCAAGCACCCGATGTCATTTTTATTTCCCTGATAACTTGTATGTAAAACTGTATGGTCGGTTGCGTTATTAAGATATGAAAATATAAACTGACGTTCGCATTTGAGAAAATTGAAAGCCAGTTTGTGTTTTAGAACTGTTATTTCATAAAAATCGTCACTTTTGAATAGAATAAGAAATTAAGCACGAAATAACAAAATACTCCCAAACCAATAAAATTCCTTTTTTATAATGGGATCCTTAAGAGAAACAAAAAAAAACTAGTTTACAGTTGTGATCTCAGGAGAAACTTATGTAAGTCTGGCGACCACCCAATGTTAGTAACATTATAATTGGTCTGTGTCAAGATTTATGGTGGTTTGGATCGATGATAGATACATTTCGGTCGGCCTCTTGTTACATTGTACACTGTCTAATTAATATCGGTACATTAATGTATTGCCTCTACATGAGACTTATTAAAGGGTATCGTTTATTTCTTAATTCCATTATTATATAAATATTGATTTAGTGTTAAACTTTTATATATATTTAATATCGTGAGACCAAATTTTCTCTTCATAACGTCACCATATAATAAAATAGAATGGCTATCGAACGTGACTTCTATCGATATCTTTGAAGATCTTCTGTTACACTCACTCATTTTTTGTACGAAGATTTTTTTGAACCCAAACTTTTCCGTGCAATTTTTTTTAATATTTTCTTTCAAACAAACCTTATTCTGACAATTATAAACACAATAAAAAATAATTAACTAAATTAAATTCGACAATTAACTTATATATTATTTTTATGTAAATAATGAGTATATATTCTGACAACAGACAGAGACCATATCTAGGGTGACAATATTTACTATTAAAGGTTAATAAAATATAATTCAAATGATTCAAATTCAAAAGGTCACGGTCAAATTTATATATTACAAGGATTAAAACTGAAGTACAAGTTAGAATATAATTATATACTAAACTAAATGACCCGGTGAACTTCATATCATTTAAGCTTAATACAATTTTTTAATAACTATCACATATAACATAATAGCACATAATTAAATGCAACACAGTTATGCACTTAATCAATATAAAGCTTTCTCATGTACTATTTTTATTTCTGAAACAGAATTGTTTTGTATTACAACAAAACAGATAACAGAGTTTTTTTTACACTTTATAGGTTAACGTTTGACCACAATGACATCTGATGGTAAATGATGTTGTGGTCTAAAGATGGTTGTCACGCTAAACGTAGTGGGAGACTGGCTCTCAAGTGCAGCTGCCGGAACACACCAACAGGTGCTTGACGACAGATTTTCAACATGAGGGTGGTAGCTAGCCAGACGGACTTAAAAAAGCCCTACCACCATGCTATGGTTTCATCTCGATGTTTGCCTTCACCGAAAACACCGACTCAGTTGCTAGGATTCGAACCAACGTCCTTCGACGCTGTGTCCGAACACACTACCAACTGAGCCATCATCAAAATCGAACCTTATTCTTACAGCTATGAAGCAGATCAAACTTTTAAACGCTCCTATACGAATATTTGAGAAACGAATGACAATTTTTTATTTCAAATGTTTCGTATCTAGGAACATTTTGTATTTGAAATTTAGTTAGGATTTGGTCAAGTTGATGTCTACGAGTTCATTCCCAAGAAAATGGATTTTCTGTCTCACTGGAACTATATGTTTTATCACAACTAGTTGTGGCCTGCCTATGTCATTACTCCAACTACTTCTCATAACTGCTAGAACACTTACACTGCTTAAACCCTACTGAAAAGCGTGTTTAAATATATTTTTGAAAAATTCTCCTATCTGCCAGTAAAATCTCGTCGAATTTCGTTCCGCAGTTTTATAGACTAGACCGGACAAACAGTAGACACTTGAATTTTATTTTTATGTATATATAGAAATTATTTATATCGAAAACTAACACGATCAAGTAATTCGAACAAGAATAAAATCAAGCTGGTGACGAAAAATACATTAATCGATTGAGACAGAGGACTGATGCAGAAGCAGTGCAGTAGGCAGTTCCTGCTCCCTGACCCAGAAGGTAGAAAAAGGCACCATGGGGTTTTACTCTGGGCGAACCGAACATAACCCACCCTCTGCTACCCGACGGGATAGGTATCCACAAAAATATTGGCGTAATTGACAGATTGGCATTCAACTGTTCACTTGCCAAGCTATTTAACTACACGGTCGTGCTGCAAGGAGAAAATTTGATCTCCCTTTCTTCATTACTACACCCGAGCGAAGTCGGGGCGCGCAGGTAGGTTATTAATATAAGTAAAACTCTAATCCAAAAATAATAGTGACTAGGAAATTCTAAAATTGTATCGATAATTGTAATTGCCACGATAATGAGTTCTAGATAGAAAGCTACATATGATAGAAACGTTTGAAATTATTATACTATTCGTACTGAGTATAAAAAACACACTCTATAAAATTCCTGACTAATTAATTGTTCCGATACATCGGCTGATCTCGGAATCAAGATCTGAAAATAAGAATACAATAAACTAGAATCAGCAAAATACGACAACTTAACATAACAGGTCATAGAAATGAACACGCTGTATATAAAAGTAAAACTAATGAGTGAATCAAATAAGTACCCGGCCACGTCAACAGCATCAATCATTAGTATTTATCATGTGATGTGCCCAATTTATTAGTCGGGGTACAGTGAAAGCTATCGGAATCAATTATGTCAAAAACTGGCTCACCGGTTCGTGTTGTACAATCACGTACAAATGTTTCATACGAAATCTTATACCTTATGTATAACGTTGGGTCAGTTTAATTCAGATTAGGTACTTACATTTACATTAATCAATAATTTTGAGGTTGTCAATAAGTATGACTTAAATATAAAGGTCGATAAAATAATAAATACTCTTTTATGAACTAAATGTGTTAAAAAGTATACCATCTCGGAAATAAATACCTTTACGGTAAAAACTAAGAATAAAGACGATATTCTTCTTCTTCTTCTTCTTGTTTTGGCACCGCAGAAGCACTTGCCAGTGTCAATGTTTTGTTTCAAGTAAGTGTTTAGTGATAATTATAATGTTCTAACAAGATGGTGGTTTCCTTGTTAGAACTTTCCATGGAGTTTTGGTGGCATCTCAGAATGCGTGCTCCGTGGTATTATTTCCCATGCACTTCATTCATTCCCAACACCACCAATATTACAAAATATAGAGTCTAATAACACAAGATTATGAATAAAATATAAAAACCACTACATGACAGACTAAGATCCCGCCAAAAACTCAAGACGATATTCTAGCGAAGAAAATCCATTTATAAATACCGTTGCCATGGAGACATGCTACGTAAAATAACAAATCTATTATTCTGTTCGTATATCATAACAGAAGACACTGATCACGAATACGACCTTTTAATATTTGCACCTGTACGGATTTCAATCGAAACGTTTGGATTTATAAAAATACTTGGTAAGTACATAAATGGCATCCTGAAATTGTTGGAATATTGGCAGAAAATAAAACCGACTTCAAATAAATCTGCTATAAAAAATCATAAGAACGTCTCTGAACATAAGTGAGTACCTACTCAATCTTATATTATCGTAAACATACTAATTTCTGAATTACTAAATATTTCGTATTAGATTTTTAGGAGTTCCCTGGTCTATCGAGTGACAAAGTTCAAAAACAATTGAATTATCACGGAACTGCCTTGAACATATTCCCTTTCTAATGAAAAAATAATATTTAATTTTTGTTTGTAAAGGAAGGAGTTCTGAGGTAACAAACATTAAAAAGCACGATAGCACGCTGACGAATAATACGACTTACCGTCTTATTTTCTAAACGTCCTATATCAATATCACTACATACCTAGTATAAAACAAAGTCGCTTTCTCTGTCCCTATATCCCTATGTATGCTTAAATCTTTAAAACTACGCAACGGATTTTGATGCGGTATTTTTTAATAGATAGAGTGATTAAAGTGGAAGGTTTATATGTATAATAACATAAATTAAATTGTGGAGAAATACTGTTATTTTTGAGGTTACTCCAAATTTAACGCGTGCGGGCCACGGGCAGTAATGAATAAATCAAAACTACTGGATCAATTTTAATCATTTTGTCAGTGAATGACATAGGCTATATATTTTATACCCGTGCGAAGCCGAAGCGGGCCGCTAGTGTTTTTATAAAATTAAAATGTGCTTGATATATATATATATATACACCTCAAATGCGATATCACCGCCTTAGACGCTGCTGATGCCTAAGGTAAAGATTTGCAAAGAGACCTATTAAACGATGGAAAGGCAAATTGACTAACGCGCTATTGACAGTCTTTCCACGTTAAACAATTAGTCTTTCCACTGAGACGAGATGTACTCTTAAAGGTATGTTTCGAATTGTGCGACGTCTCTGACTCAGTAAATTGGCCCAAATGTCCTACCTAAGAGTCAAAAGCTAAGTTACGTTTTCTTCCTTCACAGAAAACTAAAGGCTAGGTGGTAGAGCTACGCTGAAACTATTACTGGTTTCAGCATGAATGGGTCGGCTCGCCCGGGGTAGTACCACCCTCTCACAGAAAACCGACGTGAAGTAACAGTGTTTGCACTGTTGCGTTTCGTTCGGTCAGTGAGAGCGCCGGAGGCCCACATACTCGTATATTAAAAGGCCGGCAACGTACTTGCGACTCCCCTAGTGTTGCTAGTGTCTATGGACGGCGGTGATCACTTACCATCAGGTGACCCACCTGTTCGTTTGCCCCCTATAATATAAAAAAAAGGCTCAATGTAGGATGCAAATATGTGTAGCAACTTAACAAGCCTTGACAATACTCTTTGTATTGAAAAAGTTAGACACAAATTTTAAAATCGCTTATAGTTAACGAAACAATTATTATGAATGTTTATTTATAATTTTCAAGCGTACCAAGAGAATCATCACCAATAAATATCCGCCTAGACTAACACAATCTACAGTGAAATGTTAGAATGGTTTTTATCGTGCCCCAGGGAGCATGTATCGTCCCGGGACCAGGAATGTTTCCACGGCAGCCACAATTAAGACTCAATACATCCAACTGAAGTTGTATTATGCAAATGAACGCAAGCCTTGCGTGTACAACGCCTACTCGCGGATCGCACCATACTGCATATAGTGTTATATGTACGATACTATGCAATATTAGCGGCTTTACCCTTTTTAAAGTATAATAAATTATAAATCACAAAGGATCCTATATGATTTTTCTGTACTTTTGACAACGTATATGCAAAATTTAATAATGCTAATTGAGTATCTAAGCCCTGAAAGCATAAAAAAACATAAACTCTGATTCGTATTTATAATATTAGTTTCTCGCAGCAATTTTGCTTTGAACGGCAGTTATCTCCAGAGCAGTACTTTTTTGGATGAAAGGTACTCTATACCTATACTCTTTCTGTACCCCAAATAACGTAATAAGCGTCAAAATGTACTACGTACCGTACTACGAAAACGTACATATGCATATTTGCATTTATAATATAGGTAAAGATTAGCGAGGATATTGTATTTTTCTGCGGTAGCAGTACGCAACGAGAGTGACATTGTGACAGGTGCTTCATTTGATGTATATGCTGTTTGCTATCTATTCGGTTACAATGTTCTACCAGCAAGCACAAATCATGATCTAAAGTGTCAGTCGATATATTTGTATATACTCGTATATTTATGTCAATTTTCGTATCTTAAAAGCTAAATGTTTATTTATCCCCATCTAAGCCATACAAATAATCTATTCTTACCATTGTAATTTCATATATGTATGTACCTTAACAGTTTCAGTTTAAGGACGACCTCTCTCGTGAATTCGGACTCTTATATAGATTGCAATATCAAATAATTTTGTCCGTGAATTGTGATCAAATACTGATGTTATAGAATGAAGATCGTGTTTTATTTCACGCTTCTGTTATTCAAGATTAGTTGTTAGTTAACGCTTCGACTCAAACCGCATCCGACAAATTTAATACATATGTACTCGGCAATGTATTTTAATGTCATCGATATATTCGTGCAAGTTATAACGTTATAGTTATTCTCTCTCGCCGATAAAACCAACACCTGGCAAGCGCAATTCATATCTTTTCGAATTTCAATGCTTTGTTTTAAATAAACTAGTACCCGCAACCTCGACTTCCTGAAATGGTTTTATTGTTCCAATTAAATTATGTGTCCTTTCTGGAACTTGTCTGGGATGTGCTTTATGTTTTAATTGTAATTTTGTTATTACTGCTTATTTTCTACGGAGTTTTTATCGATTTTAAGTTACCCTAATAATAAAATAAAAGTAATACAAAAAAAAAGTTTGGCCCTAATAGAAAAGTGTAATAACATGTAACCTTTTTATGCCAGTGAAGGTCTCGGTAAAGTTGTTGAAGTAAACTCGGAGATTGGATTAGATAAGAAACAGACACTTAATTTTATGAATGTGTATAGATTTGATCATTTATATATCGAAATTATACTATTTGCAAAATATACATATGTACGAGTTTTATGCAAAATCGACCATTTTTGGACCCCAACCCCTTTGATTTTTCTGAAACTTACCTATCTTTGTGTAATCGATCGAAAACATTATTCAGGATTAATACTCATTTAATACTCAACCAAAAATATTTATGAATTAAAAAAAAAGAATGAGATAATTTTTTGGAAGTAGCCATAACTTATTTTTAAATTTAGTTAGAGGGATGTTTTTCATTTCGAAAATACTGTGTTATTAAATGTAGTGTTTGAAAAAGATAAATAATAACAATTCAACTTAAACATATTTTTTATAATTTTATTTAAAAACAGGAATATTTTGAGCATTATTGTCATATTGTTTTTTTTTTTATTGAAAACTTTAGTATTTTCTACAAATTCTTCGAAATTTTCAGTGTGGTTTTTTTTTAATTGATAAAAAAATGTCTTTTTCATTTCTCGTAATTTACACAAGCCTTCCCAGGATCTAAACTAGATATAGAATCTTCGGTTTAGAGATAGTCTGTTCACCTCGTGGTATCGTGGCGATTTTGAACTTCGAGAATGTTACAATTCTAGTATCTTCTCGTTTGATTACAATCATGTATTCTGTAGTCCGGCGATGCTGTGCAGACCTGTCATGCCAATAGTATCGTCAATTCGAAAAAAAAAACTCTCAAGCTATTAATTTTTTAGCCGTTATTAATTAATCTCATTAACATAATGGAAATTAGTAAATACATGTCAATTTTCAAAAGTAACTTAATACACATGAAGCTTTCCTCCAGGAGTTATAGAATCGTAATTCAACGGACCCAATAATTCTATTGACGCAAGATCTCAAATTAGAGAAATGCAAAAAAAATAAAAGACAAATTATTGTATCAAAAATTTATTAACTCGAAAACACTATTAAAGGAATATAAATAGTTTTTTTTTTCAATATATATAATTTAATAATCTGTATCATGTGCGATGATATAATAATTATGTATAAAACGGTTTTGGACAGAAATATAAATCACAATATACATACAGACTGTAAGTATAAAACCTGATATTTACATTGATTAATCTACATACAACTATGTAGTTAGCTTATTTACACAATTCTATATAATAAATAATAGTCGCAATATTTCTCTCCTTATAACTTATATCAACTAAAGTTAGAGACATGACAGAATTACGTGTAATATTTTTACAACAATTAAAATTCATCCCAATGATTAAAATAATACGACATTCTTTAATTTACACAAACAGATCGTCCTTTTATACACTATTTAAAATTAAAAATAAATATATTTATGGTATATATATATATCTATAACATTACCACGCTTTCTCGAATCTAAACCTCTATAGAGAATAATACTAAAAGGAGGGAATGAAAAGAAAAATCGACTTATGTCCCATTAAAAATAAAATACCCACGAAGATCGACACAACGCTTTTATTAAAAAAACCACCCAATTAAAAGGACCTAATATATTTTTCATACAAACAAATCCATCGTATTAAAATACCGATCATATCAAAAATATACAGTTCTGAAGATGATGCTTCTTATACATTAAATATCCCATTAAAAACTGAAACGCAGCCGAATCTAAAATAATGACATCTATTTACAATTCATCTCTTAAAAGATTAAATAAATTAATTATTCCTAATAAATTAATATCTAGTATCACATTTTTCTTACTTACTTAGACTTTAATTTGAAAACATATTAAAATTCCGATGATTCAAGTGGCGTCTCTGGCACTGTTTCGTTGGTGTTTAGCTGTAACAAAGGAAATTATTTTTATTACGTCATACATTACACTGAATTATAATTGTATTGTTATCTTAAATTAAGTGAAGTAGAAATATAAACATATTGAAATAGATATTCCTTTTGGAACGTTACTTCTTATCCTTATCCGACCTAAGAAGGTTCGACACAATATTTGTCCCTCTTCAACTGACTCTTTCAACACACTTCTCAGTATCACATAGTATTTATACAAATATTAGCGTTCATCATACTGATCTTCCAATTAATATTTCCGTCTTCCTTTACTCCTATATTTTCCATTCTTTTTGTTGTGATATATGCTAACCGTTATAGTGAAACTGACTGTCTATAATATTTGCACCGAGGTTCTTATTTTATTTTATCTAACTAACTCTTAGAAAAACTTACAGCTAAACAAAAAAAAAAAATTAAAATATGTTAGACATCATATGAAGGCCATTTATAGGTTTCCGCTTAATTTAGACTTATGGTGGTTTCCTAATGAAGCCATATCATCTTGGCTTTTTCTAAGCCTAGGTAGGTGGTTAGCTACCACCCTGAAGTTAAAAATCTGTTACCAAGCACCTATGGGTGTTCTCCGACAGTTTCACATGGGAACTAATACTTTTTGGTTTATCGTATTTAGTATCCTGGACTACATTATCATTTAACATCAGGAGAGATTGCATTCAAAGTGCTAAATAAAACCTCTAAAGTATAAAACAACTGATGTTACTTTATAGTTGGTGTTAAGTAAATCAAAACCCAACACTGTACTCATAATGAAAATAATACAAACCAGTGTGCAAAAATAAATGGTTCTTCAGGTTCGTATGCTTGGAAAATCCTCTGGAACATATGTGACACTTGTAAGGCCACGAGCCACTGTGGACATACATATGAGATTTCAAGTCTCCTGGAGTAGGGAACGATTTGGAACAGAGGTTGCATTTGTGTGGCTTTCTCCTGTGAACGAGAAATTTTAATTAACTTATGTAAGATTTAAATGATAAATACGTGTATATTAAGAGTCGCTTTGTTTCAAATATACTATGGATTAAAGCGATGATGGGTTAATTGGTTAGCGTGTTCAGATACTGCATCGATCGACGTAGGTTCAAATTCTTGCGAATAAGCCGGAGCTTTCGGTGAAGGAAAATATTGTAAACCATAGGATAGTGGTAGCGCTGTTTCTAAGCCCTCCTAGCTAACTACCACTCTCCAGTTCAGAGTCTGTTGCCAAGAACTATATATGAGTTAGATGTATTATGGCTAGACTCGAGAGCCAGTCCCCGTCTAGATTTCACGTGTTTACTGTCTTAAATTACATAGTCACATAGCCACATAGCTACATAATCAAAGCAAGATTGTCGGTCAAATGCTAAAATCTATAGAATATAAAAAAAATTAAATCGACCCTCAAGTAGAAATTTATTATTAAGCATTTCTTAGTATTGTGCTACATCTGCACTTTTGTAGTACATATTATTTGTAGGGTAGTAGGACTCGATAATAGTGTCTGGCTCGATCGCGATCACCATACATGAAGTGTAACAGAATAGTGTCACGGTTAGGAGTTTCTTAGAGGTTAGCAGGTTAGAATGATAGCAGCGATGGTTAATGAATTTAATATCTCTCGATAGTCGTAATTTTTTTTTATTACGTCATGCATTAAATAAGTACAGAGCAAACACTTGAAAAAATGACGATACCTATAATAAATTTGGACAACTTAAAATAACCATTCGCTCAATCTCAAAAGGTGAAACAACATAACACGAAAATGATTAAACTACCTATTCTAAAATCATCAACATACTTTAACACGCTCGATAAGGATGAGGACCAGAAAAAATCAATCTCGTAAGACAATAAAGCGGCCGGTCGATGATCACGTTCAATAATGAAAGTCATGACGGAGCAAATGTGAGCGCAAATGAATTTATAATGATGCGGGTGCACTCGTTCATCCAATCCTGAACAAGGGACAGTAGAGCTATGATAGTGTAATAATTCCCGCTGAAAATCGTTCTAACACCATAATGATATAAGTGTAAAATCAAGTTATACATAATATACTAGCTATATCTCGTGGTTACACTAGCATGAATTAATCGCGCCCTCGGCCTCCGTCAACCCGTACCGCGCGTCCTTTCCGCCCGCACTAACACTTCTTTCTTTCATACTTTTACGTACAATTTCGTAAGGTAATTGCTCTGCTCGTAAGAGCCGTAGCATTATGTTATATATACCATAAACTTCTTCAATATATATACTATGAATCGTAAAGATATTATTGCAATTCTGATTGGTAATTTTATATATTAGCGCGTTGTAACAAAGACAAAAACAATCTCTTAAGTTTACATTATAGTAGAGATTATATGGTTAAGTTAATTTCTTTAAACCATATTATGATATACTAGTCGAACGTGCTTAATTCACTGTAAACTACAGTAACTGTAATAAATAATAAATAACCTAAAACACAAATGCAGTAGGAATTTTTAAACAAAACGCAGTGATTATGGCCACCGGTACAGTTAACATATCAAATTGAATATACCATAACGTAATTTTCCTCCGGCTTCCCATACCTAAACGGTCGTTCTGTTGTTTTATTGTCAAATCACGACAAACTGTTTGTGGTTCTAGGGAAATGTTCATTTGGAACAATGACGGTCAATTCGGAGTCACTGATTATTCATAATGTTTAATAGTCTGAGACAAAATGTTGGAATGTTCAGAGTGAGTTATGTTTTTAGAGAACTATAAAAATGTAATGCTTATGTCGCTTATGTCAAAGTTGTGGTTGTCTAGTGATTTGACCAATGGAATATCAATCCGATGTCCGCAGGTTCGAACCCCTGGCATGTAACAACGAATTTTTCGGAATTCACGTATATTTACAAATTTAAATTGGTAACACTGTCGGCGGATGGTGAAGGAAAACATTATGAGGAAACCTGAAGCTGAGAAGTGTTCTTGTAATACCACCGTATATCGGAAAAATATAGAACAGTGGATTTCTAAGAGTTTGAAATCGCAAATATGTCATTGTCTGGCATGGTGATTATGCCCGTACCTTCCTTCGGGAAGAGGCCTATGGTACTACCGTAAGGGTCTCTTACGGGCTAATGATGGTGAAGAATTATGTAAGTGTTTTATTTTATTCAATAACTAGCTACGCCCGCAGCTCTTCACGCGGCTCTACACGCGTTGTTTTATACTTTATAGGTCATTAAGTTTAATCACTATTTCACCTGATACTAAACGATGATGTGGTTTAAGATGGTAATTGTGCTAAGCTTAAAGACACTGGATTTTAAGTGCATCTGACAGAACACATCTAAAGCTGCCTGACGACAAAGTTTCAACTTGAGGATGAGAGCTAGCCTGGAGTTCATAGAAAACCTCTTCCCACGATGCTATAGTTTCATCACGATGTTTTCCTTCACCGAAAGCTTCAGCTCATTCTCGAGGATACAAGCCTAGATCGATCGACTTGATGCTCGATTACGCTAAGCCATGAGCCATCATCGCTTCATTAAATAAAATTAATATTACTTATTTATTTTTAAAATTTCTGAACGAGTAGTGCCACCTAGTCGCGATGTTATAGTACAACGATTAGTATAAAAACCTCTTTTAAGAAAAAATAAGTATGTACTTCTGGATGTCACCCGTTTTTAGTTATCGGTCAAACGGTGTCGGAGTTTATGAATCTCCGATATATATATATACAGATTCCAATATGACTATTACCTAATTTTTGTATACTAAAAATGCCTTTTAATTTGATTATTTATTTAAAATAGCGTAATAGTTAATAAGAGGTCTACAAAATTAGTAAATTATAACTAATTTCTAAAACAGTACAAAATAATTTATGTTATCAATTTCAAACTTGCCGTAATCATTTTTAATTTCCTGTTTAACCGACCGATTTAAAATGAAACATAAAAAATCTCAATCAACCTATTCCTAATTATAATCTATGAGAGTCCCTCCCATTCAATTTTCGCTTGCCTACCTTCCATTAACACCCACAACGAAATAAACTGTTATTTGAACACTACAACTAAATTAAAAAAAAAAAAACCTGCCCATTAATCTATGTATGGTATAAGAGCAGTCATTTATATTTTGGTGGGTTAGCGTGCAGTAGCTCAATCAAGGGCGATAAAAAAGACGTCTGATATTAATTCGACCTTCCCGCTACCGAATATTGCAGCGCATAAATCAATAAACAAAGAGCCATTAGTTGTCTGACAATAATTTCCTTTGGATAAATCACGGACGGAATGAATAAAAAACTGGTCGTGTCATCTGTTCCTCGGTAATGAAGGCGCGAGATGTATTTGCAACGAGGCGATTTTAAAACGATATTATATCAAAATTGAGATGGTTTTATATATAGAATATTTTTATATAATGTGAATCTTCGGATTATTCATATTCTTCAAAACACTATGATTGTATTAGTTAATAGCTTTTGTCCATGACTTCGTTCCTGGTGTCTTCTAAATGAAATATCTCGTTCACCACTTATTGTGAAGTGGTTGCATTATTTGCGAGAATTTTACAGGGTGGGTATATACATTCATAATTTTAGAAATAGTATAGGAAATCATTTGAAATAAACAAAGAAATATTCATTTTTGTACAATCTATTAGCTATTACCCGCGAACTTGTCCAAGTGGGTGTTAGCAAAAAAGATTTGGTCAGTGTTAACTTGCCCGCAAGGCGCGCGCGGTAGATAGTAACTAAAATGTGGTCTTATTATCCCTTATAACACCAGTTATTGATCAGTCATAGTCTCGTCAAAATCGGCTCAACCGCGTCAGAGACTAAACGGAACAAACAGACATACAAAAATTTTACAAATTGACTTTTTGCTATAAGTCTTTTGTACCTTCATATCCGTTTAGTAAAAATCTGCTATTATAGTAGTATAAGCAGATATTTCAATTTTATTTATTTGTATACATTACTAATTACATAACAAAAAATATATCTTAGCTTATTTTTATCTCAGTACGAAGCCAAAATATTTTTTTTTTACGTTACTTTTCCTATGTAACTTGAAAACAGCTTTCGAATCCGATCATTTAATTTTGCAAAACATTAAATCGTTTAAATATCGTTCCTATATCGTTAATTTCTAGTCGGCGCAATCACGAACTAAATCGATAAT
Organism: Antheraea assamensis; assembly: GCA_035772565.1. Lineage (NCBI taxonomy): Eukaryota > Metazoa > Arthropoda > Insecta > Lepidoptera > Saturniidae > Antheraea > Antheraea assamensis. Next base: position 629,733 of record JAQQSE010000195.1, on the reverse strand, counting down.
CCGTAGCTCGGTTGTATCTCGTAGAGTGACGTATGGCCGGGCGATACGCCTGCGCCGCGTTATGGAAATCGAATGCAAATGTGATGTGGCTCGGTTAATTTAACTAAATAAATCGATGCCGTAACCCGCACGCTACGGGCTATGTTTCGGTATTGCGCTCGTTAGCGTGTTTTATTCTCGGCACTCAGGATATGCGTGGGATTAGGAGACCGAACAATTTATTAATTTAGCGATAATAATTAAAATATACAAGTAACTTCAATTTAAATGGCAACGTACGAGTAATTATTTTCAAGCTTTCAGTAGTCTATCTCCTTTAACTTTATTAACAATTAATTTTAACTATACAGCTGTAAATGGACGAACAGTAAACTTTCCTAAGGAAAGTTAATTTTATTCTCCATAGTTACGGCAGCTCCATAGATTTTATTAACGTCTATATTTTCCCTTGGATTCCCTCGCGTCAATATAAATGTAACATATCCCTCTTTCTAGAAGAAAGGTATCCTATGTCCTTTTCAGTACAAGTGACAACATGTATGCAAGTTTTTGTTTATAACGAAATAGCAACATAAAAAAGAGACAAACATATACATCTATAAAATTTAAGGTAGGAAAGAATGAGATAGAAGAAATTATACAGTGCTTCTTATGCTCACGACCTCTTCATTGTATATTGCACCTACCTAATAATTGCTCTAGTCTGAGTGTTGTGAATAGTTTGTGCGCCTGTGTATTACGAACTCTTGGTAAAAAGCGTCATATCTATTATGAATATTTCATGATTTTTTTTAGGTATTACTTTTACCAAGTGACTGCACACATGTTTCATTTTCTCAAATATAATTTACTGGATTATTACTAATTAATTAAATGTACATATATATTATATCAGCAGAAGTGAAATTATTAACAAACAAAAGTCCAATTATCTACAACCCAAGTTAATCGATATTCTATCAGTTAAACTCCTGGTGGAAAGTACAAGAAGCGTAGATATTAATTGGTGTCCATATATCTTGCGGATCTACGTTATGACTACCTTATAGTCAAAAGGAGCTGGTTCACTTGTTTATTACCGATCATTTTCGTTATAACGAGGTTATTAATTTAATATAGAGGACATGAATTATTCAATGACGCATCTCACGTATTAAGTGGAGGTATTTCGAACTTTACGCTTGGGTCTCGTTGTATGTATAACCCTTTTTATTTCACTTTGACGTACTGTTTCAGCCAGACCTTGTGTTAAATAATGAGTATTACTAACCAATTTGATGTGGGGTAAGTAGAGGATATTTGGAAAACACCACAGGTTCATAGTTTTCGATTTTATTGCAATTTCGTTGTTGGCGGCAGCAAAAGTGTAGGTGCGCGCGTGAGAGCCATTTGTATATGAAGAAAAGGAAAGGGTTGCGGGGAGAGAGGGGTATCAAAATGGCCGGTAAGGTGTTTATCCAATTAAAATGATTCTTTTGTGATACTCACGCTCTTGCGTTTCTTTATACGCAAAGTTTTACGTACAAAAGATTATCATTTTACAAATAAATTAATTCTATTTAAGTAACGTTTATAAAATGATGTAATATCAATCATACATAATTAATATTTTAAATAAATAAGCAATAATATATTATAAATTTATGCGCGATATATTCAGAAGAGTCCACATATATTTAATTAGAGAAATACATTTTTTAAATTGACACAATAACTGGAAATCTACCGTGAAATTCGTGGAGTCAAGTAGCAGAGTTAATAAAGTGTGAATCGACCTTAACGAGTTGGTTATTTCATTAAGTCACCTCTCGGGAATAATTTAATCAGTACCGTCGGCAAAAGAACGATAAAGCATGATTGATATTGTTGTGCGGACGCTACAACGGGCCGATGCAATCTGCCGCCGTACGAGCCGGTACGCATTTTTCGAGTTTCTTATTTTGTACGCAAGTACTATGACTTTAAACCTGCTATATTTTTATCACAGTGAACTAGTATTGATATAAAATATGCTCTATATAATTATCTAAGTAATTGGCTTTGGGAGCCGTGTTTATTTAGACCTACAGTTTTATAGTGTATATTTTTTTACATTAATATTCAAGTTAATATACTAGCATTAAGTCCTTATCAAGCTACGACCTTTAAGAACGGAGCAATTAGCATACAAAGTGCATATAAAAATAAGCTAAGTGAAAACTGAATGTTAGTGCGAGGGTACCGTTCGAAAGCTTCGGGGCGTCGGAGATCTGTGCACTACGCAACGAGAATCTAACATTACCAAAAAGGTCCGAACTGTAAATGCCTACGTATATGAATATCCATGCCGAGTGGTTTAGTCACGGAATTTACGTATGTTTAGCTAACTACGTTGATGGTAATTCAAAAGATTTAAAATTAAACACGAGTGAAATCGCGGACTATTGTTAATTATTATACGTAATTTAATTCCGTCCGATTTAAGGTCTGCCACTGACATTTCTATGACATTCTTATTTGCTGATAAATCAATACCTTCTGTATAATTACGACATTAGAATTAAAAAAAAACATATCGGCATCCAACGAAACGTGGGCGAAATGACACAAGGGAGATTCATCCGAATCTTTGCGAAGGAATTTAAACTTTAAAATGTCTCTCCAAGATCTAGATTACAGCGACTAAATAATACGTATAAATCATTTTACGTACATCGAATGACACGGTCCGAAAGACAAGTACTTAAAACAACTTTTTAATATTCATTCCTTAGTGTCAAACGTTATCTTGCGTCGCGGTACGAGATCGTCTACATGTTGGATAGTGTGTTATTACCTTTATTTTTATATGGTAAAGTCATACTAAAACACACTCTTTCGTTTTATTTTGATTTTGTGTAAATAATACTTGCAGTTGTCTGCCCGTTTGGCGACGAAACGAGAGAAATTTTACTATAAGTATGGCCAATTTTGTTACGGAACTTCCAACTGTTTTGGTAGGATTGAAAGATAAATAAGTACTTTTTTTATGTTATAGGGGGCAAACGAACATGTGGGTTACCTGATGGTGAGTGATCTCCGCCGTCCATAGACACTAGCAACACCAGGGGAGTCGCAAGTGCGTTGCCAGCCTTTTAAATATGTCGGCCTCCGGCGCTCTCACTGACCGAACGAAACGCAACAGTGCAAGCACTGTTACTTCACGTCGGTTTTCTGTGAGAGGGTGGTACTACCCTGGGCGAGCCGACCCATTCATGCTGAAGCCAGTAATAGCTTCAGCGTAGCTCTACCACCTACACCTCTACACTTCCAAATGTATACTATACTATACTAAGTTTTTCTCGCCACTTAATCTACATTTTCATTGATATTTTTCAGGATGATAAGTCCATGTACTTTACTAGATCTATAAATGAATTTTCGTTGTTATTTATTCGAAGTTTAATAACTAAAAGATTGCAAATAAACGCACAGACGATGTTGTTTTCAATTTTGTAATGTTAGTGTAAATAGCATTAGATATTCTATATAAAATATTGTATTTGCAATACTGGAGCCTCGCTGTACATATGATTGCAGTCTTTGGGATAATGCAAAAGGCCGTATGCGCGAATGCGTTGCACTGATACCGGATACCTAACAACTGTATTTTAGGTAGGTACGTGCTACGTCCGTCACCCTGAGCAGTGTTTATCTGCACAGGCCCACGTGGTGCAGGCGCATTGTGCCGTGCGACTCCCACAGTTTGTCCGGGGGGGTTTAACACCCGCCCCTCCTGAGGGGTCTAGCATCTCGACCCCTCAGACCGCAGATGGGAATCCTGATGAGCGGCCGACACCTGCCGGGGATGCAGAAGTAGTGCCATTGGCAGTTCCTGCTCCCCGGTCAAATAGATGTGAGAAGGCACCATGGGATTTTTAGTCCGTGGAAATCGGACATAACCCACACCCCGCTGCCCGATATAGTGGGTATCCGTTACGGATTTTCCCCATGTGAAAAATAAAAAGGTACATGCTACCCCTGGAAGAGTCACAGGCTCTGCCTTTCAAAAATGCTCCACAGTATATGAAGGCTATAGGAATATGCAGAGAACTTTAGCAATGTATCACCATTTATCTTATTGGTTGAAATGATGCAGCTGTGCGTAATTTCGAAGACGCCTTAACCCTATTTCACGATAATAATAATATGATATATTACTAAAAAATAGAATTACCCGTCAGATTTATTAGATTAGACAGTTTGAGTGGAGCGTTACTTTTTCTAACCTTACCGATATTTGCCTTCTGTCACGACTGTTGATAATGACAGATAACGAGACGGGCTTCCTTCCCTTATACTTTACACCCTTCCATTATACTAAGGTTACCTCACGATGGTTTCCTTCACCGAAAGCTTCGGCTTATTCACGAGTATTAGAACCGACGCCAATCGACGTGGTGTCCGAACACTCTTACCATTGAGCTATAATAGCGCTTTAGAAAAAATATCGTTTTTGGTAAGAAAATATTAAAATTTATTTGATGTTATGGCTTAATATACGTTTGCCAAATATCACTATATATACCGTAGTCGGCAGCCAGTTATATAAGAGTGTCTCATCTGGTATCAATATCATCGTCGGTATTCGACATTTACAACGACATAATGTAGACATGCGCAATATATATTACATAAAAATAACGCTCACAGGGAGCCATGTAGAATTATATAAAAGACAATAAATCGGTTTACGTACAGTAAGTAAACATCGCGTGACATTACCACCAGCGAGCGGTACATTTAATTTACAAATAATGACCAATGGTGTACTAACAATCATAACTCATTTTAATCAACTACGGCGCGTGTGCGACGCCATCTTGGAGGTAGGTAGAAAAAAAAACGATTATTACAGTAAAGAAATGCGTGCAGATAATACTTTCCGCTTCACTTGATGATTGTTCTAGACAAATATGTCGATTGTGATGATTTCATGAAACTTCCTTATGATGAAAGATGAGCCTTTGTTATGAAATGCTATCACGGTATATCGTTTATATTCCTGTAGTTATGTATATTAATAAAGCTGTAATTAAAATATATTTATTCCAGGTATCATATTCGGCGATAAAACAGAGGTATAGATCTACGCTGAAGCTATTACTGGTTTCACCATGAATGGGTCGGCTCGTCCGGGGTAGTACCACCCTCTCACAGAAAACCGACGTGAAGTAACAGTGCTTGCACTGTTGCGTTTCGTTCGGTCAGTGAGAGTGCCGGAGGCCCACATATGTTAAAAGGCCGGCAACGCACTTGCGACTCCCCTGGTGTTGCTAGTGTCTATGGACGGCGGTAATCACTTACCATCAGGTGACCCACCTGTTCGTTTGCCTCCTATAATATAAAAAAAACAATATATATATATTTGTATGGAACAAATGCTGCCTGCAATTTCTCTACAGTGTTGTCGTTGAGGAAAGGTATATTAATTCAACATTGACGGAACTTTTACTGGAACCGGTATGTGAAAATTCATTGATATCTAGCGAAATAAATAGGAGAATAATTCCTACCGATAGAAGCTAAGTTATAAATATTTACAGTTTCAGTTACAAAATCAAATCATAAACTTACGAATACAATCGTGAAAAGACCCTTTAATCATACACAATGCGTTTCTTGCGCATATTTAATGCACTCCGAAATGAAAGGCCCCACGATTGTACGAATGTTTTATGGTTTTGTGGAAAATGTATAGGAAAGCGTCGATTTATTATAGTTAGTTGTATTCATCAATGCTAGTACAATTGACTTTGCCGTACCGATATTTAGCTTCATTACATAGAGGAAACATGTAAATCTTCGAAAATTAATATTCTTAAAAAGCTCTGATGTTACAAAGTATTGGTTAATATTCAGAACTTTTTATAAGCGTTAGATAAGTAAATTCATTAGTATAAAAAGTTGCAAATTGTAATTTCATAAATAAAAAATAATACAATCCATTTTTTTACCTCTCTTTAATTTTGTATGGGGTCGTGTAATAAAACAATGAATATTCTATGATATATTAGCTACAAATAAGCTGTATTTGTTTCAACGCATTGTTTACGTTACCATTTTTATTATCGTTTATATTAAATTTAATACAAAACCTGTTGATGTCCGCGACTTCGCCTTTGATAAAATGTTAATGTCGTTTATTGGAACGACGTGTTTTATCTGGTTTAGACTAACTTTATTGTTTTCATTTAGAATTTTGACATTACTATTAGTAATGTAGCTATAAAATATGCCCCCAGTTTTTTTGGCGGGATCTTGGTCTGTCATATAGTGGCTTTTATATTTTATTAATAATCATGTGTTATGTGTATTTTACGTAATATAGTTCGGTTATTATCCACAGGTGAAGTGGATGGGAAATAATACCACGGGGCATGCATTCTGAGATACCGCCAAAACTCCTTTGAAAGTTCTAAAAAGGGAACCGCCATCTTGTTAGAACATCATAATTATCACAAGACACTTACTTGGAAAAATCTTGTTACTTGACGCTGGCTAATGTACAAACCGTGCCGAAGCCAAAAAATAAAGAAGAAGAAAAAAATATATCTCAAAAATATAGGTTTAGCGCCATCTATGAATTGTTAATAAAAGTACATACATATTTTTAATAACAGACAGAGTTAATAATGTAACAAAAATATAAAAACAAAATTAAAGCTATTCTAATGAATAATTTGCCATAAGCTATACTTGAGCTAAACCTCTGTACTGATTAAAAGTTCCTTGTTCCCTAGGTAAAAGTATCGTTACAATGATACGTTGTACTGTGTAATACTGGGTAAAGGCTTCTATCTACCGGTAAAAATCGGTTCAACCATGTCAGAATAGTACGTACAGATATTTTAATTACATATAAGTTCATTGACGTACCACGAGTATTACAGTATCATGAAAGTCTGGAACGATTACTTACATAAATAAATTCATTAAAATATAAACTGGTTTAATGACCGATAATAAACGAGTCACAATCACCGCAAATGTTCCATAAAATCGTTGATTCTAAATAACATTTCTCTACCGAACTTTCCACATTTCAATTGACAATTTTATTACAACGGACGTACAATTTTATAGCGTATATAGAGATTTAGACGTTATTTTTTCATTATCGTTGCCTAAATGAGAGACGTTGTTTCAGAGTATTATTGACACAAACGAGCAGTCCCGTTTTATGATTGCTTCCAGATATTATATCCAATTGATTGAACTGTGCGAGCAGGTTTTACTTAGAGATACCGACGGCATCGCGCAACGACATTCATTCAAGCCGATTTATTTTAATTATTATTTTCCATCTTACCATATTTATGACAGGCGCTAGTTCAAACACGCTGTATGATTTCAAGTTATGGTTATGTTATATATGATATGTGATTTTAAGTTATGGTTAAGTTAAACTATTTTTTTTTTTTTTTGATAATCCTTATCGATTGATTTATTGTGGGAAGCAAGGCCTTGTTGAAAGTACAGAAATAATCGACGATATGAAATAAATCGATATGGTGCTGAAACCTCGTAAGGAAGCATAATACTCTAAAATATCTTCCATTTGTAAGAGAAAAACTTCTTTCAAATAGCTTCGACCATTTCCAAAATTGCCCCGCATAAATAGCAAGCATTTAAACTTTATTAATATGTTCAGCTGTTAAGCGACAACTTGATCTTATATATGATGACTTTAAATTCGAACGTCATTGCCGTCTGGTCTATAAAATCAAGTTTGAGTACATCCAGTGACATTCCGTTAATTATTCCTAATTCAAAATATATAAATAATGTATTCCGTCTTAAATAAAATACCGCCGGCATTCAAGAAAGTAAGCTCGGATGTGATCATAAGAAACTAGTTACAGTATAAAACTGTCTTTCTTTTATTTGAAAGTTGTTGCTCGTTCAATAATAAAAAAAGAAAAAAAATCATTAATTGACTTCCTGTTTGGTGGCTTAATTTTTAATATACACTATAATGAATGTGGGTCTAACGATCAGTCGGGAGGAACGCGAAGAAGTCGCGAATGATGTTCTGTTTTAATATTTTTTTTCAATCACTCTAATATTAATTTACGATTTGCTTAATCAATATTTACATTCATTTGGTTTGGTAGTCGATTATGTATATGAGATATATTAATGTATTCGTACAATTATTTTGTATACATGTCTAACAAACCGTTTTCCAACTCGTCTGTTTGAAATAATAATTATTATTATATAGCTTATAGTATCCGGCATTTCATTTGTCACGTCGGGGAGAAGAATGAGACGTCCGGTTAAGATCGGCTTGCTTCGGTTTTGCAAAGCGTTCTCTTTATCGCAGAGTGCAATAACTGCGATAGACAAAGATAACGCAATACAAAATCGACCTTAGCCGACTGTCTCGGTCGTCTTCTCGACTTGCCAAATCAAAATCCAGGTACTGTATTAAGAATAGCATTTAGCCCAGTGCCATCTAGCAACATAATATACAAAATCTTCTTTAATAAACACATAAATGTGCCTAATTGCACGGTGATCTTTCAAAGGGTGTTGGATTTTATCAATCGTTACTAATAATATTATAAATTCTAATGTGAGTTTGTTTATGTGATACATTTTCAAGCCTTGAATACTCAACCAATTATCATAAAATCATGAAGGGACACAGAAAAAGTAAGCTTTATTCCTAATGTATATGTCAAATATCCATTGACGCGAGCGAAGCCGCGAGCAAATACTAGTTTCATACATTTCAAAATATCCAGCTAGTATTTATACAGGTCACTATGTCTTTAATTATTTCATGATGTCATTATTTATTGAAATTACTGAAGCTAGTGGTTATATAATAAATTAGAGAATATAAACCTTCACCATGTCAACAGTCGTGATAACCCATCAAACGGTACTGGAGTTTATAATCATAAAATAACTGCAGTCTTAAGGCCAGTCATAAAAGCCTGCTACTCCTGAAGTGTCATATACCAGTGTTACCAACCATCAACTAACACCAACCATCGAACTTGTACACAATGGAGTTAGCAATACCACTTTACTGTAGAAATGTGTATGTGGGTGATGCTCCCATAGTACACCTTACACCCGTAGTCCCCTTACACAGGCCTTACTAGTCTCACTATTAAAAATATTTGCGTTTGCGTTTGTATCCGTATAAATAATGACACGACATAATTTTCCTCATGTAACTCTAAGGCCTGTTGCAGAGTGCAGGCGTGTGACGGGTGCTTGCGCGGGCAAGATTAATTCAAATGCACATAGATGCCGCTAGCATTCACCGTGATGTTAGTAGCGTCTACGTACAGTAGTCAGATGTAAAATACACATATACATTCGTGAAACATGCATGGTCACACTTGCATTTTTCACGAATTCATATATGTGTATGAAATGGATAGATAGCTTAGCTAGCTTAGTCAGATCGGGAAAGTCGGCGACAGCTCAAGCCGAGGTGCACCGAGTGCCCTTGAGGTGATCGCCTAAAAAAAACAAATCGGGTGAGTGCCCTAAGCGCTCCCCTTAGTAGTCCGGTGGAACTGTAAAGGCCTTATTGGCTAGCAGTGTAGGTCAAGTTCGAAAAAAAAAAAAAAAAAGCGTCTACGTACATTTGAACAAAGCGCGCCCGCGTATGCAATTGCCACATGCTTGTACTCTAAAACAAGGCTTAATAGAGTTACTCGAGGAAAATTAAGATTATAGCAGCGACGACCGACATAGTTCTCAGGTGGCAAATTTTTCCAGACAATTTGATACGTGTCGTTATATTTGGGTAAATTTAAGCGACATTTAAAAAAATGGTAGCCTATATTATTCTGGTGTGTGGGCTACGTAACTGTACAATGTCATCAAAATTCGTTCCCCCACTTTATTGCGTGATAGAGTTGCAAACATTAATCCACTGTTAGAAACTTTTTCATTTATAATATTAATCGGATTTACGTAGTAAAAAGACATGTGTCTTTTTTTTTTAATTTAAAAGGAAGTCTCTCATATTATTCGAAGAATGAATGTACAATAATAAAAAAGAAACTCAAAGAAACAAGAAAACATCGGACAGTTCAAAACACGCCGAAATTAAAACGAAATATTTCCGACTAATCGATTATCATACGAAAAGAGCAAAAGCATGTTATTTTAAATACGCAATTCTCTCGTTGTAAACTAAGAATGTGGATTGTCAAATTTCTTTCCTATGGATTATTCATAAATCTTGATATGATACCCATTAAACATTTAGAGCGATAATAGTATTATGAAATAATCCGATGCGATGCGAAAAGCATCAAGATTTATACGTATCAATAAAACATGGTATCGATTTTATAACAATCGAATTTGAATTAATTTCAAATACCGTCAGTGCATTTATTATAACGTTAAATCGTTCAATTTTGAAATCTTTACATATAGATTGTATAGTCTGTTGTTTGTCTAGGCTCTACATGTGATTGAGTTTTACAAGAGGTGATAGGTGGTAACGATAAAAATTTACAGATGTAGTTTAAAATCGGTAAAATTATGTAGAGGTTGTGAAGTAATTACAAAATTAAAACTCTTTTAATCAGCCAGTTACTTACAATATCTTGTTATGGGCACAGAAAAGGACATAAGATACATTTCATCCAGAAGAAAAGTGGTATCCCTGAGGGATGAAAAAATATCTTTATTAATGTAAAGCGAGCGAAATAATAGTGATATAAATTATTTATTGAAATAATGCAAATTGTTATTCTGATCATATAATATTAAAAATGGAAACACTCTTATTCTATACCTATGATTGTATATCTTTAAGTTATTGATATTTCTATATTATTTTGGCACCTACTTTTACTATACGGAACAAAACGTCTACCTATACCTTGTTAAATTTAGCATATTCATTTTGACAGCTGACAGTAGGGATGGGGTAGTGTGTAATTGAAAATGAATCGATCCATTTACCGACTATTCTAATCACACTTGGAATCGATTGTTGAATTATTATTTTTTTTTCCTGACGTAAACAAATCCTTTTTAAAGCGGAGTTTCTTAGAGGAGTGTTGCTTATTTCAAGTTATGATTACATATTTTTTTTATAAAACCTCAGAATGGTTAGCAGTTGATGTAGATGATAAGGAATCAGGATCAACAAGACAGTTTGTGGTTGTTCGGTATGTGGCATATTAAGATAAATGGAAGGAACTAAACAATGAAATACGACATTTACCAAAAAAAATACAATACTTCATAGGCGTGAGACGGTCAAAAGTATAATCCCAAATTTTACAAGGTACCTACAGTGTACCATAAATATCATTGTTCGACCGATATCCTTTCCAATTACCTGGCCTCAGAAAACATAAAATGGTATAATAAGGAGATGCGGTAATTACTCTATGTACACCTCTTCTCCAAGTTCCTTGCTATATCATTAAAAAATACACTTAACGGATTTCAGACATTGCGGGGGCAGGTGCACACGCGAGTCGCTCATGCACCGGCGCTCGTTCACATTTAATATGATTATAAAGGCAATATGGCTGGCATCGTAAAGCTATCGCTTTTTATTCTCCATACAGGTATGCATTTTATTAGGCTTAGAAAAAGGTGTTACTTTAATGAAGGGAGCCATTGTTAGCCAGTCATCGAAATTAAACTCCGAATATAATTCGTTAACAGTATCAATTTATGATGTAAACAATATTACCCAAAATATTGTCACTAAAGGATGTTTAATACAAAAACTCAATATATTCAGGGCGACGCTGGGTATTTCTGCTGGTCCCATAAAAAAAAAAAAACTGATATAATATTAATGAATGGTGTCGAAATCGATTATAGTTTGAAATAAAGCATATACGGTCTTATTACAAAAAAAAAATTAACACGCGTATAACACAACTTTTACAGTGTCTAAAATTTTAAACACGTGTTTAAAATACTTTACTACAAAAGAATGTCTAAGCGATCTCTAGCTAAATATATGGTTTTTGTTTTTTACGCAAGTAACTCTGAATACCATTCATTCAATTCAATCTCATCGTTCAAAAACGTTCCAAATTACGAATAATATTTTAGTTTAGATCTTCATTAAGAATATTTATTTGTTTTAAGTAAAATAGGTTATAATTATTGTGACATTTGGTTAAAAGAAAATGATGTCATTATTGAAATAACTAATATATAAGTTTAAAGCAATACCCCAAATTGCGTAAAATGGAACAACAGTATAATCTCAGAATAAATACATTGTGAAATGTCAATAATGTCATATAGTAGTTGTTGTCATTTACTTGAGAATCTTCAAAATTGTGTAATTTATCTAGATCTTCCAAAATAATTATACAGACGAAATCCATAATTTACGACGAAACGTCTTTTGCCGGCAAATAAAAATAAAATAAATCACAACAATATAATGAGAACTTGTGAACTTAGACAAGTGTTATACAATGTTTAAATTTAAATAGTGTTTATTTTTAAACAAACGTAAGACAGTCTTTTGTGATCAAACTTTTTTTAAACAAGTGTTCGACGCGTATTTAACTTTTTTGTAGTAACACTGAGCATGTTTTGTATTTACGTCGAGTAACGACAGAGAATAATAACTTGTATTTTAAATTTTTCTGTGATTCTATAGTATGTAGCTACGTTGCTTTTTAAATATATTTAAATACGGTATAAGCACGATGGAACAAAAAAAAAGGAGTTAGCAGATGCCGTGTGCAAAATACCGGCTGTTGTTACATCAGTACATAAATCGAAGGTGGCTGCTGACACACGCAAATCGTATTCTGATTTGAGTCAACCACCAACCTTTCGTAGATCCTCGTTACTCAAATCCTCTGGTGCAATTTATAGAAGAGTTGTAAATTGTTTTAATTTCTTTGAAAATGCAGAATATTTATAATAATTTTATGACTGACATCTCGAAGTGAGATTCTTTATTCAGGCCAACGATTTGATAAACAAATAATATATAGATATCAATACATATTATAAAACAAAGTCGTCCGCCACGTCTGTCTGTCTGTCTGATTGTTCGTGATAAACTCAAAAAGTACTGAACGGATTGTAATGCGGTTTTCACCAGTAGATAGAGTAATTCACGGCGAAGGTTATAGGTATATAATTTGTCTAGATCTTTTTATAAATTGGTTGAAGTATAATGATAATTGTTGAAAGAATCGGAAAAAGTCAAGCCGCCTTTAGGGTTTCATGTACATAAGTATATATTTTTTTTATTATCAGGGCAGAACAACGTGCGCCGGGCTTGTTAGTTTATTATAATATATCTCTAGGAAAAGAGATACGTTTGAATATGCGTTGTTTTGTAAGCTTATAGTATCAGTATAGGTATATCATAACTATAGAGGTCCGCGCTGTTATGCGCGCGTTACGCGAATAGGTATGGGATTTTTTTTTTCGATTATTGTTTTATAGTATTATTTATTAGACACTTGGTTCTTGTGTAAAAAAATCACCGTATCTTCATTTTAAATAAAGCTACTAAAGTTTTAATAAGCTCCGATGTTTATAAACACTGCGTGTTCAGTGATGTGTGCTTAGAATTCGCTAGAAGTAAACGAATAACGTTGTTTACAAAGAAACTTTCCAAGGAAAATGTACTTTTGTTTTCAATTTATTTATTATGTTTTTCCCTTTGTGCATAAGCATAAACAATGCAGATGAAGTCACGAGTATGAGCTAATTATCTAAAATATAAGAAGCAATCATAAGAAGCTTAATAGAAATGTCACTGGGGGTTCAACTACGAAGTACTTTTTTTATTACACCAGGACAAAGTTATTTTATTATATGTATAATGGTAAGCATAGTGCCCTGTATCTATAATCCATCGGCTATAGTCACTGCCATGCCGACCTACAAGCCACACAGCAGCTGGCTGATCTCAAAATAAGATAAACTAAACGGAGAGACACTATGACGGCTAAAGCTAATGCTAATGCACATAATTGTGCATGGTGGGTTGCAAATGAGTTGAATATGCTTCATATTATTATAGTTAGCTTTTTCCCACGGCATCATGCGCATTATAATAGATTTGACCTATTATATCTCCGGAACAATGATTTTCTGTACCCGTGACTACGTGTATGCAAAATTAGATTCGCTACCTCTTATAATTTATAACTCGATGCGATGTTTTGTGTGGTCACCAATTGTGAAGACGGAACGATAGCGAGACATACGAACAGACAGACGGATTGACAACAAACAAATAACGAACCTCTAACGAGTGGAAAAGTGTCAAGTGATAGAACACAAAAGGCGAAGGAACGGACGCAAATCGACAGTCGGAAATTATCTTGACCGTGTACATGCCTAATATTAAAACAGGATTGTAAGCATATTCGAATTGTTCTATCTATATTGCAATGACTAACAACCACCCAAGAATTCGTTCACGTTTTTTCCCCATGTTGTGAACATTATGTGTGGGGTTACAGTTTTACAAACGCCGACAAGACAAAACGAACCTAAGTCGTGCACGTCTCACTCATCTCCCCGACGTGCCAAATCAAATACAGGATACTGTCATAGTCAGTCACTAAACTGACAATATACACGAAAGTTGGTTACATGCGACTTATCGGCTCAATTGGCATGATGACAGTAATCATGAATTACAAAAATTATCTGTTTATCTCATAGAACTGTATGAATAGGTTAGGAAATATGTATTTATTTTTATATTCAGGTTGAGATTGATAATTTATTTAATAAAATAAAACTATAATATACAGCAATCGTCCATCTTATGTTGAACACCAATCAGAGCGAATGACGTCACGCTTCAGCAAACGTCATTTTGTACTAGGGCTGTTGATATTTTTATTATATATATTATACATTTTATCATTCATATTTATAACGCAAAATAACTAATTTCTTCCTTTGTTCACGTTAAGTTCTAATCTATGACATAAAGTACTCTGTAGGTCACTCGTTATGTCCTCGCTGTTTATATTGTCAATATCATGACTTCATAAACAGACGCCATGCCACGGGCAAGCGTTTCGGCACGCATTTTTAATTTACAATTACATTTGCGTTTATTTTGTGAAAAATCTTTGTTTTCTCCAAATATATTATGTTTTTTGGAAATAGTATATATTCTAGAGTATTATAGGACAGTAATTGACAATCAGTTATCATGCCAATTAGGGCTGAATGTCACTGGGCAATATACAATTTATTAATTCGGTCACAGTTACTATGGAATTTTTAAAGTATAGAGTAACAATGGCCTGTAAATATGTTCGATTGAATAATTTAATTACTATAAAAAAACCTCATAGGTTCATTATTATGAGTAAAACATAGATGAATTTTCGAATTACATAGGTAACTTGAATAGTAAATGTGTAATCAGTTCAGAGATTCTCTACCTTACAAAGCATACAGCGATGTCTATTGTGCGTCACTCGTTCACATCAAACTATTGTAAGCGCTGCATTATTATTTCGCATTTCCATCCTTAACTACCCGTCTAGTAGTGTCCGCTTTAATTCAGCGCTGTGACAGCTGAAAGATCCTTTAACTCGTCTAGTCAATCAGGAAAGAAAGGGGACCGATAATTTTGCGAAAAGACACCGTTTCTATACAAATATTGTCGGTACTCGAGAAGAAAATTATACCAAATCTTCGCTTTATAGATCGACAATGGAATGAAATAAAATGACAACAAAACATGCTATTCAGAAGTGATGTACTTACATACATTCCGCAATTGATTTTTATTTATGTAGATAAATTGTTAATTTATTTAAAAAAAAAATATTGTGTAAATATTCTTCCCGTTAAAATACATACATATACCATTTTTTATGGCGGTCGGATAATCGCTACAAAAATTAATCTAATACATTACTACCTAGTAATGCATTCCAGTGAAATGGATAAGTTAAAATCCTTCTCCATGAGAAAACACTCAGAAGTGCGAACTTCCGATCTTATATATGCCATCATATTATATGTATAACGTTTTGAAATAATAATGGTTATTTTAATTGTAAACATTAGTTTTTTTTATGTATCTACTTGGGAAAAAATAAGGATTTCAAAGGAATTAAAACAAACCTTAGTTTTATGCTTTTGTAAGAATGTTCACTTATAGTCCATTTAGATTAACAACGTTATTAGTTAGTGTATATAATTTTTACTTTAAGAGAGAATATATTTCATTTAATAATACGTTATAATATATCTAATGTTCATACATTTATACAAGAGAATAATTTTGCAGATATCGTAAATAGCGGCAGGAATAATAATTAATTACTTCTAGCTGTACACGGTCGCCTCATATTTGGTTTTTATATTCCATATAAAGCATGATTGTCGCGTAATGAGATGACGTGACTTCGCGAAATAGGCATTCGTGGTTTGGCCGTTCTCAGTCCCCGAATCTCGAGTGGCCAACTCGCCCTCAGTCCCCGCTTCCCCGCGACGCGCAAACGATCCACCCGCTCTTCCTTCTAACTTAATTTAGTTTCTACATTTTGTATCGTAATTGTTCCAATCTTCAGAGCAGTAGCTTAATAATAAGTTGCATATAATCATCCTTAAAACAATGATTATAAAAAGCAAAATGAATTTTATTAATTTAATTGGTAGTTCCAGAGTTTAGTGCTCTCGAACGAGCAAAAATTAGTCTCATAATCAAAATAATTAGCAAAGAAATATATAAAGGATTTCTTACATTATGCTCATAAAAATGTAAAGTGATTGTTCTGCAGACACTATATTTGTGTATCAGAAGGAAATATAATTAGCCCACAGTTGTAATTACGAATTTAATAAAACACAAAATTATCGCTATAAATTGAACGGGCAAAACATTCGTTACAATTCATAAGGTTGTTTTGAAGACGTCCGAAAATCATTCCCACGACTGTTCAAGGAACCGTATCGTACAAGTTAAAGACGATACCCGAAGACACTGTGACCAGCAGACCGTTGATTCACACGATGTGTGTGAACCCTTGCTATATGAGCCGCGTAGAGCTCTACTGTGTTTAATGTCTCACTTGTTAAGTATATTTTTCATTATTTTCTATTTATTTTGTACATTATATAAAAGGCACTCCAAACCAGCCTTCATGAGTATCATTCTAGTGTCCGCAGAATTGCGGTCTATTTGAGTTTGGTTGTGCATAGTCTTCGTCTACAATAACCACTTAACATCAGGTGATATATATGCCTATTTGCAATTTTATAGCGCAAACAAAAAGTAATAAACACAATTGGCTAGTATACGGCAACACGGTCTGTGTAGCGCACGACGACCTCTTTGGGTTATCTAATAGCAGAACTTTTTCCAAGTTACTTATCGGTTACTATATTATTATAAAACTGCGTCAAAATCCGTAGTAGTAGGTTTTGCGTAAAACCGTTAAAAAACATCCATACACCTTCGAAAACTTTCTCGTTTTTAATATTACCATATATCTACCTTTTTATACTTAAATATATGGGAGGCTAATATTTATTTAATGAACATTCGCAGAAACTTACATAAACTAATTCTTATAAAACGACCGCCGTAACTCGAATATTGAAGATAAACAAAAATAAACCATCCCATGTTTTAGTATCAGCAAAAACATTAACAGTTTTTAGGTAATAGGGTATCTCGTGACTTGAAATCTTTACACGTTGAGTGCTATACCAGGATTATTGGTGTACCAATCATGCTCAAATGGCTGGATATATACTAATGTAAGACATAGAAGTCGATTATGTCGGTATATATGATATAGAATACCTGGTCTTTACCACTCATTAAAAGAGCAGAAACCAACTAGTAATGTTACTAATTGAAAAAAATAATTGCATATAATACAGTACTTACAATATTACGATGCTTATTTACACTATTATGAATACACACCTTGATTATTTTTATAGGTACACCTAGCCTAGAGACGAGAAATGAATGCCACAGAAGCTATATGAATTATTAGTCTGAGTTATTTGTGAATATCTCTAATTAGCTCTAAGTTGTATATTGTATTTTGAATTGTGTGTTAACAGCTGTTGATATTCCTCGAAATAAATAAATAAATAATTAAAATGTACTTTACACATAAGAAATTTATTACAACAACTTTTATTCATAATAAAGCATATTGAGATATGTTTTTTTTTTTTTCAAACTGACACCCTGTTGGCTCTTTTGGCCTCTACAGATCCACCGGACTACATATTAAGGTACGTACTGAAGTCATACTGGTACTTAATTGATTGTTCACTTCTGATATCTGTAGTACGACATTTAATTAATAAGAAGTAATGTGCTGTGAAGGATATCGAAACCAATGTCATGGTAAATAACAAAATCAAAAAAGGGGTATAACCACTATATATATCTACCACTAAATAGTATACAAAAAAAGAAATTCTCTAGCCCCCATATAGTAACCTGCATCAATTCCAGGCAATCATTTGAATTGACAATAATTCCGTGCCGCCGATGCGTCACAGTCCCCTGAGCACGGGGTGAGTTCCCACACTGACCTGACCCGTAATTTATGGGTCCGTGGGCGCCTCCTTAACTATCACTACCTGTGACCGCAGGTGTACCTTAAGAAACCAGGGTTGCCAATTAGCTTACAAAAAGTGTTAAATATATTTTTTACGAGTCTAATAAATCTCGATATGTTTGACACAATTGAAATGTATTCTTAACATCCTTTATTTAGATTTATTGTATGAAATATGAGAAAATTTTAACTAATAAATATTTTGCTACTGTTATTAGCCGTCATTAGAAAAGTATTTAGACAAATATAATTTAAGAAATCTCTTTGCCATAGTTTTATTTATTTAGACATATCAATATTTAATATCATATTCATACTAGCTTTTGTACGTGGTTTCGCTCGCGTTAATATAGATTTGGCTTAACCCTTGGAAACAGTATTTTTTAATGATAGGTACTCTGTGTCCTTTTCTGTACCTTTGATAAAATGTATGCAAATTTTTATAATAATCGGTGGAGTAGTTAAGTCAAGAAAGATTAACAAACATACTCAAATTCACATTTATAAGAATAGTCAGGATTTAATAAAATTACGGAGCTGAACATATTGGTACTGTATAATCCAAAAACAACGACGACTATCGAACAATTGACAACCTTGTAACATGTAGAGTTTGGTAGATGGTAGAGCTACGTTGAAGCTATTACTGGTTTCAGCATGAATGAGTCGGCTCGGCGGATACCACACTCTGCCCGAAAACGACGGGATCAGTAACGTGGTTGACCTGTCTTCGTCTTTCGTTTGGCCAGTGAGAGGCAGCCGAGGCTCACGTATTTAAAAGGCCTATACACAATTGTTTCCCTGGTGTTATAGTGTCTATGAAACGTGATCACTTCCAAGGTACTCACTGTCGTTTGCCCCGTAAATATGTAATAAGAAATTATGTCTTACTGCCCGCTTACTTGTCCAAACCTCATAGCTGCATTATATATTCGCTGATTCCGAAACTCGACTACCCAAGAGTTACTCTGTCGGATACCACTAATATGCCCCTCTGATTAACTATAAAAGCCACTACATGACAGACCAAGATCCCGCCAAAAACTCCAATATTTCTATGTCTTGAATTACATCTCGCATAAGGATGTCGCAATGTTAATCAAAAATGATAATAATAATAATTTAGTTTTTAATTGCGAAAGTAGCAACCCTGTGAGCATTGACCGTGCACTGTTGTGTGATTTTCTTAAGACGCGGACACATGAGGTCATAGTTAAATAAGTAAAAACTTAAGGTGGGGCGTTATGGGAACTGAACATGGTAACATCCCATTATGCGCCAAGCTTTACCATTTCATAGTATAGCACTTAAACATAAATTGACGTAATTTAAGCCGCAGTGTAATTATACTTCTATTCCAATTTCCATATAAAAGTATTATATAAAAGCCTTATTAAGTATTGTATTTTAAATTTGACTTATAACAAACATTTTTAAACAGATCGGAGGTGTATTGCTCTCATTTAGTTTCTGTTACAAAATAAATAATTATAATAATGCCCGCCTACAACAATCCCACTGCTGGGGTAGTGGGACATAATGAGTACGCCAGTCCGTGAGTTATTATGTCAGGAAACTTACAGTTCTACGTTTCCCCATGTTTTAGAACTTTTTCAGGTCTAGGGTTCCTCACGATGGTTTCCATCACCGTTAGCCAATATTTCTACCAATTTAAATGAGTAAATACACGTGAAATTTAAATTTACGTTGCATTGGAATCGATATTCTGTTAGTCCAACCTCTCGAACGATTATAAAAAAGTGTTTTTTTTTTAATGTTATAGGGGGCAAACGAACATGTGGGTCACCTGATGGTAAGTGATCACCGCTGTCCATAGACACTAGCAATACCAGGGGAGTTGCAAGTGCGTTGCCGGCCTTTTAAATATGTGGGTCATTTATTAACAAGTATTTATATACACAATATTTATTACGAAAATAATTAGACTAAATTGTACGCTGTTAAAGAATAATATGTTTTATTATGAAGTCGAAATTATTTTACTTGATTAAGATTTATATTTTGCAGACAAATGCGACACGTTTCATATTTTTAGCTTGTTTTGTCACACTTTCAATATAAAAGACCACGATTTTAAACGTTTTTAACAATAAGAGTGTATATATATATTTTCTGTCAATTACACTGTAGACATTTGTAAGCATAAAAAAAGAAACGAAATTCAGTGTAAAAATGAGTGATTTTGTCATAAAACCCTATCTAACTAGTGTGATACACCCTTTTAGCATTTGATACGCGATATAATACTACCGATGTTATTTAGTAATTTCATATTCAGAAAAACTATTTCGTTATTATATTTAATATTATATACAAAATAAAGCAACGAAATGTACTGAAAGTCCTTTTGTAAGCACTTTATTTATTATTAGCCTCCTAACTTATTCTATATATTATTTAACACAACATACACTAAAACCTAACCATAAAATAAATCAATGACCTACAAAGAATATCATGCAAATTAGTTCATTTTATTTCGTGCTATAGACACATTAACGGACAGACAGATAGAAATACGTTGCAAGTTTATAATATGTTAGGATAAAATGATAAATACTCTTATATTATAAACTCGGAGAAAGTATAACTGGCCGTACAAAAAACAAAAACATTTGAAAGTATATTGATAAACATATGTCTATACCTGACTTAACAATTACTTATATTGACAACTTCAGAATTGGCAGTATGGATGAACTCCCTCGCCTGTCCTGTTGGACGAATATTATTACTACTACTGTCTATACCTGATTATATCCCAGAAATGGCAATTGTTTAAGTTTTATCGTGTAAGAAAACTGCTAACTGCGATACTCTGTAATACATATTGGTTATTAACTCGTTCTCCGGTCATTTAATTCCAATAATAAATTCAATACTCGTCACGGAACTATATAAAAAAAAAACAACTCAGCAATCATTATTATCGCCATAATGGCACAATACGTCTATTGTGATCACTGTAAGGATACAGTGCGGAATAAAAGCATGTGAGTTATCATAAGAAAAACTGTAATGGCGGCCATTGTTCGCGTCTTCAAGGATATCGTGTTATTTTATTTTTTTTGTACACTTTGCAAATTAATTACATTCTAAGTTTCCGTAGTTGTGTAAGACGAACGCAATAGGATCCAACCGAGTTATTCAATAATTAGATTCTTTATTCATGATTAACTCCCGGTTCCAATCTATCTATCTATCTATAACTGACAGATAAAGTAACTGCTAAACCTGGTTTATCCGTTTCAATAAACACGGATAGATAAAAAAAACTCTATCTATACTTATAAACTACCTCTCGGAGGGTCTATCGCTTACCATAGTTATGGAAGTTCATAGAAAAAAAAGTAAAGCGTTTCCATACCATTCTGACAGTTAACTGTCGTTTGTTAAAACTGTACTGTGTTTGCATTTCTTCTATCGCTCGATTTTTTAGGATAATGTGTTGTTGCAGGATTCTTAAATAATATATTTTACTAAAAAGCAAAGGATTTGCTTAATTAGACTAGAACTAGAACTAAAGTTACATTATTAAGAACGATCATAAGATACTTCATAAACTCTGATAGTTTACTTAATGTAAAATAATATTAGTCTCATGTATTATAGCTTTAATAGTATTACCGACATTCTTTTAATCATATCATCATCATTATCTTACCCTTATCCCACCCAAGTAGGGTCGGCACCACATGTTTTCCTTTTCCACTCTCCCCTGTCAAAAGTCATCTCAGTATTCACACCTTTTATACACATATCATTTTCCACCCTATTCATCCACACCTTTTTCGGTCTTCCTCTACCTCTATATCCGTCCATTTTCAAACTCAAAACTTTTCTTATTATATGACTTTCATCTCTTCTCATAATATGCCCGTACCATGCTAACCTACTACTCCTCAACTTCTCTGTCACTGGTGCTATTTTCAAACTTCCTCTGATATACTCATTCTTAATCTTATCCATTCTTGTTACACCACACATCCATCTTAACATTCGCATTTCTGCCACATGTAATCTTTTCTCATCAGTCTCTTTCGTAGCCCAGCACTCGGATCCATATTCTTTTAATCATAATTCTATCTAATATTATAAATGCGAGGATCAGTTTATTTGTTTCTGTGTTACGCTTTCACACTTATAACTACTCAACCAATAACCATGTAATTTTGCATACATGCTTTCAACGGGACAGAAAAGTATATAGACTACCGCCTATCACCTAAAAAAAGTATTGTTCCCGAAGGATAAGGTTAATCTACATTATGGCGAACGAAAACCGCGGCCAAATGTTTGTATTGTAACAAATTATCCCGTGGAATTTAAGTTAATGTACTGTAAACAAGTTAGGTAAGTGAACAATATTAAAACTGAATCGATTTTCAGTAGAAAAACCTTAGAACCTTTCCCACGAGCACGGTTCGCAGGGCACGGCTTTTACATTCCACTGAACAAGTTCACGAACCATAATAATATTATATATTTGCATAAGCATACTATATATAATTGACATGAAACAAATATTTTTAATTTAAGACAAATAATTCCTACAAATGTATATCAAAATTAACCAAAAAAAAAATTATATAAAACAAGTAAAATCATTTTTTAAAGGTTTTAACATTTGATCGCTATACGACCTGATGTTAACTGAGGATGTGGTCTAAGATAGTAACATGCTAAACCTAAATGGGGACGTCTCTCAAGTGCAGCTGTTGGCACACACCTATAGGATGTTTGACAACAGATTTTCTATTCAAGGTAGCTAGCACTATGCTAAGGCTTCGTCATGTTGATTTCCTTCATCAAAAGCTTCAAATCCATTACAGGGACTCAAATTTACGTCGATCGATACGGTGTCTGAACATGTTCTCTCTAGGCCACCATCTCTTTAACTTACACCTTTAAAATATACTTCATATTTTCGAAAAAAATAAAGGGATTATTATTGATAATCTCTGGTATATTCATTTAATCTTTTAAAATCTACATTTTTGTTTTCATCAATACAGCAATAGATACATTAAGTAGACTTCGTATCATTACTCAATCGTATTTGCGAATGATTTGTAAAACATAAATGTTAAGAGTTACTTCATGATGTTATATAAATATGAATTGCATTCATTCATAGTGTTTGTAATTACGATGATCATATGATTTCCTGTATTTAATAAATGCCATCAAAATACCTTCAGCAAGATGCGTAAAATATAACTGAAAATATTCAATGAAACTTTTGTTCCAATAGCTTACCTTTATGTGAGTCATTCGATGATAATAGAGATTTGAACTGGCTGTGAATCTTTTCCCGCAGTGTTGACACTGATGCGGCTTCTCCCCTGAGTGGATTCTTCTGTGCGTGTTCAGGCTACTCGATGTACTGAATCCTTTATTACACACCATGCACACGTGAGGTTTTTCTCCTAAAACACGAACATTCCAAATAATAATTGCTACATACATATGTGATCAGTTCCATAGAAAATGTTGCAAAACTCACCGGTATGCGTCCTCATATGCCGTTTCAATAATGAAGGTCTGTCAAAGGCTTTTCCACAGACTTCACATGGTAATAAAGCTCTTTCGGACTTTACTGGTCTTCTTTGGACTTTGGGTGTCATATCCAAGAGGTCGTTAGACGAACCCGCTGACGATGATGTGAGCGAGTCTCCAGATACTGATTTATGTTCGTCTTCTGCTCCAGACGGTGGGGATATAGGTAATAGAACTCGGGAAAGTAACGAAGTCGATAAATCTAAAGGTGAATCTGTAAGAGATACAAAATATTAAATTGATTATTTGTAGTAAAAACAAATGAAAGGTAAATATAGTTTTAAGCATCCATTTAATGAATTCCTCCTACAGGTTTTAAATACCGCAGAATATATTTCTGCAGGTGCAGTTATAGATACACTTACGCTTTTGATATTAAAGTGCTTTATTAGAGTAATTAGTACATGTGAATTTCGTTGTTTTAAGTATTCTACTTTCTGTTGTGGTTACAATATTAAATGTTCTTTATATTTATCTGATGTTTAGTTAATCCACTGACTGACCACTCGTACTTTACTTGACCTTTCACTGATAATTAAATTCTTGCAATTCTACATAGTTCTGCTACAAAATGTGAGTGAATGTTGGCACCGCTGGATGTTTCATATCTGTGTTCTAATTTATCCGATAGCTGTCTTATATGTTGTTTTCTTTCTTTTAAGAACATCAAATAAACTAATTATCAAGATATAAAAATGCTAACGACCTAAAAAATTTGAACAAACCGCTTCCTTACAATACTTCTTTTCATAACTTCTTATATATATGTGTTCCTGCTTATAGAACATCAATATAACTTTGTACATCATAAAATTAAATATTTCTTTTTATTGATATTGGAATTTGACAAATAATAAAATATAATACCTCGGAGCAAATTTCATGGTGATTAATATAGTCGAAACTTTAATTCAATATGAAATGTTCTTCTTGTTACGGTCAAGCAAATTTTTTTAATGAACCTATTTTATTGACAACCGTAAATTTTGCTATGGATGCTTAGACAATTTATGTTTATTACAACCTGTCTTCGTTTCTTTGAGAGCCGTCTTAATTGGTGTTCCCAATTTCTTTAACTAATAAATACCGCACTTCACTTGTTTTCTTAAGTTCACTATATTAATATTTGCAATAAATCTTATTCGCTGATTGCGATGCCGTGAGATGGTAAGGATTAATTAGTGGCCGCATGTTCCTATTCTAGATCGACTGATAGTTATGTTTCTTTATCCGTTTAACGGATGGGTATATTTCAAGATATAGGATAGTAAACGCTCGATATGGAGCGGCGGCTAGACAGATGGTAGAGCGATATTATCTTTAACTAGTTGCCTGTCTACACATAATTTTGCCTGTTTTATTAATAAGTCTATATTTCTATGTATAAAACTGTTTGTTTCATAACCAGATGTACCGTCAACCATATATTATTAATTTCTGTCGTTTTATTAGAATTAAAGAAAAGCTAGATTTTAAAAGTTTTTTTTAATAAAAAAAAGAGTACAGTATATATTAATAGTAATTTCGTATTCAGTTATCGGTAACATGAAAACATAATTTAACTTTTCTTGCTAACAGTTAATTTCATCTCTCTTTCTTCCGGATATGATATGAAATAGTTGGTCGTTGGTCTGGGAATTTGCTCCTTGTAGTCGTTGACCAAAGTTTGTTAATACCTTCAGAAACTAAAAGCTACAATTTAATGTAACATATTGACTTAAATAGTTGAGCAATTTAATTTAATTTTAAATTGTAATGCCCATTAAACATATCAAATTTAACCAATTAATAATCAATTTGATTTGTTTCAAAGCCTACATAATAATAAGTGAATATTTAACAGAATATAAAAATAAAAACTTTATTAACATTTCAGCATTTTGTAATTTTATTTGTGTAACGGTATGCCCCAAACAATACGTTCGTCGACAGCTGTGCTCGAATTATCGAATGCGATCGGATCAGCAGGCTTCTTGTGTACAGACGAAGCCGCTTCTTATCACGCCGCATGTAACTTAACTGGTCGGTTAAGTTTACTTTTAAGTTTTAACTTAATACGATTTGTATTAAATATCTATAGAAGGGCTTTTCCATTGATATTTAAAACGAATTTTCTTTTAAATTTTATGTTTAACTTAATATATTATAAAAGATATATGTTTCATTAATTACAGATTAACACTGATATTATACAACCTAAGAGATTGTTTTTTTTTTGTTACACTGAAAAAATAATCTCCAGGACTACTAGTCAGTAAACAAGCTATATTGGATTTTATAACCTACCCATTCAGAAAGATATAATTTATTGAAAATCTTACGAGTTGAGCAATTATAAAGTATAAGTCAAAAAGTAAGCTAAATCAGAACCGAATAAAAGAGCAGGCGAGCCGTGAGCGGGCGTCGCGCGGGGTATCGGGGGTTGAAGGCGGGTTCACCTCACAAGAACCGAATATCGAGAAGGGCTGATATGTGAATGTATATAGCAAATCAACATGTTAGACGATGTTGTCGCGAGGTCTACTCTCTCCGCAACAATGATGTGTTGAAATAGTAAAAACCTAGGTTATAGTTAGTCTATTACAGTACAATTCTTAAAACTGGCATACAGCACACATCTGTTCGTCTGTCTGTCAGCTGTATATGATTGTGTACAGGAGTTTTAAAAATTCACCCCCTTAAGAAGGTTAAAATGATTATTCCCGTTACCAATGGTAGTAACATGAAAAAAGTTCTAGGTCCCTTGTATAATTCAACTTTTTGAATACACTTTTTATTACACTTGACTATAGTGACATTTTTAAATATGCATGGGATATAATACCAGTTTACTAAAATTACGGTAAGAATTAGAAGGACAAACAAGAATATAAAAAATCAGTATATAATTTAATGTTCCATAAATGTGTTTATCTAATTATGAAATCACACTTCACTGAATGATACATAATAAAATATCCACATCATAAATTAAAAAAAAAGAACACGCAGCATACCTTATTGGTATGTAATTCGAAGACAAATATTAAAAATAATAACAACAATAAAAAAAAACAGTGAAGATGTAAACAGATTCAGAAATAACGATTCACCGTTTCATCACGCTGTACGCTTCCTTAGAGATTAAAAAAAAAAAACAATCAAGGCGACCGACTACCAAACCCAGACGCCAGGCGAATGTAGAATTTCCTTTGATATGCCGCCGGAGATAGCCCGTACCAATACTGGTCGAGAATATGTTGCGAAAATTATTACCACGGCTATACAGTCTTGTATAGTTTTTTTTTATTTTTTATTTATATTATCTCTATACCGCGAAAGATGTGTAGGATATTTCTTATTTATTTGTATAGAAAAGAGTTAATTAAAACAAGATAGTATCAAAAATGTATACTCGAAATGCTTGTTTGAACATTTTGTCTGATTATACAAAATCCAACATTTCGGCTAAATTGTTAATTATGTCTTTGTTTTATTCGACTTTAATTCTTTAGTTCTTCTCTAGACTTGTTACCTTAAAATATGCCTAATGTATATTGGCGATTAAGATAAAAAAGTCTAAACATTCTTCGACGGTAACCAATCCTCACGACATTCTGATCCTGGGTAATTGCCTATTTCGGTTTTATATTAGTCAGTAATATATGCAATAAAATTATATGGAATACTTAATCAATTAATTATTAGCATTTACAAAAACCTAATAAAATATTTATTTTAGAAATAGTACTTCCACAATTACACTATACGAATGACTCAGTAGTAGATATTATATGAAGGACCGTGTGTGGTTTGAAAATCAAAGATACAACTCTTAGTAAAGATTAATAAGCATTGCAAAGCAAATTATAAATATTTGTCTAAAAACTATTGCATACATATTTTCCTAAATGTTACTTAATTCTTTTTCACTGCGCAAAAACATAATATATGTATGGTTATTTAAGCCTACAGTTTGATGGATCTAAACGTGGTAGACAAACTAACAGACGTATATAATTCTTAAGTTTAACGCTTTTAAATGGACAGGTTTTCCAATCGGGTCTTTTGTTCATCATTGTTAATTATGACTCTTGTTAAATCATTGCATTTATACATTCGTTGGATTCATTTCCTCTTAAACATGTAATAAATAAAACATGGTCACTTATCATTAGTATTAGCTATTGCCTGTGGCTTCGCTCGCTTTAATGTAAAAGTAATCTAACATCCGAAATCAGTAAATTTTTTCTGTATGAAATAAGTATATACTACGTGAAAATATTAGTAAGGATAGAAAATAGTACTCATTATTATTAGTACAATTACTTTAGTTATTTCTATTTGACTATAATAAAACAGTTGTGTTTTTTTGTTTCATAATTAAGTCTGTGACAACCCTAAGTACAGATCGATTAATAGATTTTTTAATACTGATGGTAGTCAATAAAACTATAAATAAAAGCAACCATAAATATATTCTATAAACGCAGAAAAATGTAAATCAGTCATCCTGCATGCCAGCGCTAATGCTAATGCTAAGTGTGTTTAATAGCGAAATCTTGAGAGAACATTCACTTAGAGCTCCCACTTTGATTTTACCGACTGTAAAAATATTAAAATTACTTATTAATTAGAAAATATTTCGGATCCTAAGTGATCACTAATCGGGTTTGGGTAAATTACAGATTGAGATATGTATGGCGAATGAGCACAGTCTAGTAATGAATTAAATTTATTTAAGCCTATACTTTTCGATACCTTCATACTAATATAACAAAGTGGTTAGGTTCCAATCAACTAAATCCTTTTCTTACATAGATAGCTACGCTATTATAAATGTGAATTTTTAATATGACTTAGGGTTAAAGAATTAAGGAGTTATTTTAAATGAAAACTATAACAGAGATTGTGAGTAGTGAAAGAGTAGGATGTTTAAACATTCGTAGCTAAAACGATTTGATTTTTTTTTCTTGCTTTACCTTACATTTTATTAACAATAATGTATGTTATAAAATAATAGTTGAAGATATCGTTAACAATATGTTATGCATATAGACAACCTTATATAATATACACGGATACATCGTACACAAGAGCGTAATTGTATCCTTCGTACCCGTTATCGAAGAGACAAATATTTGCGTTTGGCAGCCCTACGAAGTTAGGAAGTTTTTTTTTTATACTTTATAGGTAAACGTTTTGACCACAATCTCATCTGATATTAAATGATGGTGTGGTCTAAGATGGTAAGTCACGCTTAACCTAGAGGAAGACTGGCTCTCAAGTGCAGCTGCCGGAACACACCAAACTTGTGCTTGGCGACAGATTTTCAACTTGAGGGTGGTAGCTAGTCAGACGGACTTAGAAAAAACTCCACCACCATGCTATGGTTTCATCACGATGTTTTCCTTCACCGAAAGCTCCGACTCCGTTGCTTGGATTCGAACCTACGTCCTTCGACGTTGTGTCCGAACACACACTGCCAACTGAGCCATCATTGCTTCAAAAACTGAAGTTATAGTGGTACTACACTATAAAGAGAGTTGGCAGGCGACCGATTGTAAAAAATAAGCCAAATCCATACATCATATGATAA